>OX463842.1:13964213-14420250 GCA_949825065.1 Odontocerum albicorne | reverse complement strand
TATATATTGGACAAGAGATGATTTGTTCTGGCGAAGGATGATCGATGTCCGAACGACCAAGAAGATTATGAATAAAAACTTAAGTGTCACATTATAAATTTATAATACAAAATTCTAAACAAAACGTCAAATCAAATATCTTATTATGTGTGAACAACTAAATCATTGATTCGAAAAATAAACTTTTAAGCTTTTCTCGCTAGCTACTTCATATCATCCAATAAGTTATCTAACATTTTCTCGCTATCTACTTCATATCATCCAATAAGTTATCTAACGTTTTCGCGCTAGCTACTTCATATCATCCAATAAGTTATCTAACGTTTTCTCGCTAGCTACTTCGTATCATCCAATAAGTTATCGAACGTTTTCGCGCTAGCTACTTCATATCATCCAATAAGTTATCTAACGTTTTCGCGCTAGCTACTTCATATCATCCAATAAGTTATCTAACGTTTGATACAAGAACACGATACTTCAGGAGGATTAATATGAAATTTATTTCACACGGAAACCACAGACTTGAAAAGGGTTAAGGTGTCTGACTTTAATACCGTCCGGCACGCCATGATGGGAGGAAGAGGTCCATTAAATACCGTTCCACAGATTGAATCAGATTCTCATTACAGCTTCCGGTAGCCGTCACGTAGCGTGGCCTTTCTGGTGCTTTGCTCTGCACAACACACTCCGTGCTCCGGATCTAGATGTTTGACCCCAGCACTTGAGCAAGAAAGATTACTTCTTTACGCTTAAATATCCGGAAAACATGCCTTTTTTAGATTAGTACGCTATGCCAAAGATTTTTTTTCGTAATACGTTAACTCATTAGGGTGATTTATGAACATTTCGTTTTTTGCTTATTTAATCTTTCATATTGAATGTTTTCAGTGGTGTTTTTTTTATATAGGCTGATTAAAAAACCTTGTTAGGCTGTTTCAAATCCAAAACTAATGTCGGAAGTTTAGTTGAAACATTGCTAAGCTTCTTAATACCCGAAAAATTTGTAATATTGTCCCCTAACTTCTGAACAAACTAATACCTCCGGAATTTCCCTGGTAGACATGAAAAAGTTGTCGGTCAACTCTCGAACCTGGTCATCATTAGATCATTTTGTCATGATGAAAAAGTTTTGTAGTGATCGAAACAGATGATGATCGGATGGTGAAAGGTCGAGTAAATGTGGTGGGTGAGGTAAAAAATACCATCCAAGTTCCATTATTTCCTGTGTTATTCTTGCTGTATAAACATAAATGTATAAGCATAAAACAATAAAAATACATATCAAAACATAGCATCAAATATAAGCCCTGACCACTACACTAGCGTATTTCTACCATATCGCAGAAACACATGTTATAATTTCTCACATTATATGGTCACACTGTTATCCTTTCATTGCAATTGTTAACATGTGTGTAATGACGGTTTAATAAAAAAAATAGCACTACACATACCAGAAGAAAAAAATCTAACAATTCTGATGCAGAACAACATAAGCAATCCAGATAATATCTTTGTTTTCATTATATCTATATCATATATAATATTTATAAATATAATACGTTATCTGGGAAGAAGTTTTGTATTTCTCGAATATATCGTTAGGACAACATTTTTGTTACTAACTTCATTACAAACATGCTGAATGTATATTCTTATGAAAAATAGTAATTTAGCTCAGTTTTTCGGTTGTCTATCTAAGTAGTTTCAGAAGTTTGTTGACGTAATTTTGAAAATATAATAAAAAAAGTTGTTTTTTTTTTTCGAAAAATGCGACATAAACAAAAAAAAAACCGTAATGGTGATACAACACTAGAATACGGTAACTCCTCTGAAAGATCGATTACCACTGATGACCAAATCAAAACTTTGATCAAGAGTTATCAGTGTTATACGACACTAGATACTGCTGAGATACTGGAAATATCGAAAACCACAGTTCACTAGCAAATTACATCTGATTTGGCTTATGATGCCGAGGTTACGAAAACATTACAGTTTTTATTTTCAGGTCTTGTCTTATAGTCAACTTCAGCAACAGACCGAAAAATTATCGAAACACTGAAAATTACACCGAAACATTATCTTTCACCACTGTGTCTCACCTGTAACAAAAATTATCGGCAAACCAAATAATTATCGCGCTCAATTAATCAAAGAGGCAATAGAAATCTATAAACATCGTAACAATATAAACAGAGACGACGGATCGCACCTCAAATTAGCAGTGTACTCCATAATCACAGTGAGTTCGCCATGGTGAAGTTAATCACAAAGTCCAACATTTTGAAAGCCCTTGTTCAAAATATAACATTTACGTTGTATACAGTAAAACCTGGTGGGATTATTAAAATGTGGCAATATCTTCCCACCAACCAGAAAAATGTTCAAGAGGTCTCAAGTGAAAACAAGACGGAAACCTTTTTAAAAAATCTAGTTTCCAACGGGAATCGAACCAGCAACCTCCGGGTAAAGAGACAAGCGTCTTACTAACTAAGCCACGGAGGTCATCAGCTAAATATTGAAGAAATAACGTTTGGATTAAATATAAAAATACGATAATACTTTTCGGACAATCCAATACTTTCAGTATCCAGACAATCCAATACTTTCAGTATCCAGACAATCCAATATTTTCAGTATCCAGATAATCCAATACTTTCAGTATCCAGACAATCCAATACTTTCAGTATCCAGACAATCCAATACTTTCAGTATCCAGACAATCCAATACTTTCAGTATCCAGACAATCCAATACTTTCAGTATCCAGACTTTCCAATACTTTCAGTATCCAGACAATCCAATACTTTCAGTATCCAGACAATCCAATACTTTCAGTATCCAGACAATCCAATACTTTCAGTATCCAGACAATCCAATACTTTCAGTATCCAGATAATCCAATACTTTCAGTATCCAGACAATCCAATACTTTCAGTATCCAGACAATCCAATACTTTCAGTATCCAGACAATCTAATACTTTCAGTATCCAGACAATCCAATACTTTCAGTATCCTGACAATCCAATACTTTCAGTATCCAGACATTGAGTAACTTGATCAGATGAATATGCAATTAAAATAGTCACGTAATTCTTTCTATAAAATATTATGACTTTCTAAGTGAATGTTTCAAGTATAATACGTCTTTATGAACTCGATTAATATATAAAGGAAAAGGAAATCCGCAATGTTAAAGCGTAGTGATTTATCCCCGGCGAGATTATTGAGCTCATTCCACTGACAATTAAAAATTACTTTATATTTTAATCTAGCGCCAGAAAAAAGGTTAATCTTAGGATTTCCTGTATTATTTCAAAATTCAGTATAAGATAAAAAGTTTTTCGAAAAGGATATAAAAAAGGAAAATCTAAATCTAGGTGGTCTAGTAAAGAAAACGTTTGTCTTCCAGCCTGGAGGTTGCGAATTCGAGTGTCGTTTGTACCAATATTTTTTTAAAAGCGTTTCAGTCTGGTTTTCACTAAAAGATTGTTCGATAACTTTGTGGTTGGTTGGAAGAGATTACCACGTGGCAATAAACTGTACTGTACACAACGGAAGTATAATAAAATATGTTAAATAACGACGCATTATTCTACAATATTTACGTAAATTTTCTGAAAATATATAATATATTTATTCATAAACACCATCGCACTATGTCCCGCTCGGGGTAAGCAGATATAACAGATCTCCACGTCTTTCGATTCATGTGCACTGCTGTCGTCTCGTCTATATTCATACATCTCGTCATACATGTTCTTCTGTTTCTCATATTTCTTGCCATTCCCTCAGTTGAAACTATCTTTTCCCACTCTTCTCAGCCTCAATTTATTTTTGAAAATGTATTTATTGGCTTGCAAGTCTTTCATAGCCCATTATTTCCTTGTGTCCAAAGCATTTCAAGATTTCTTTCTTAATTATACCTATAACTATCGAACATTGTTATATCACATTTCAACGCAAGGCACGTATTTCTTTCGCATTTTCAAGGCGATCAGTAGCTTTTTGTTAGGGAGAGTTTTATTTGATGTAACGCTAATTAATTGTGCTGTGATATTTTTTTTTATAAGAAGCATACACGCTGCAGAACAACGTAAATTTAAATGTAAAACGGTTTAAGAGTAAAACCAGTCCGAAAGTGAATCCGTCAAGAATCGAACCTAGGGCGCCCGCTTGCTTTGCGTGAATTCTAGCACCTTTAATCCTAAGATCACGACCACTCGCAATCTGTAATAAATATCCAAGTGTCAAACATAAACAATGTAAGAAATAATAAGCAACAAAACAATGCGTTAAAATGACAGATTGATACAAAAGATATTATTCTCCTATACAAGGGTCGGCCGTTGACTTCTAAAAGTGTTTTGTTTATTATCGTTAAAATAGGAAAAAAGCGAACAAAGGAAGCCACAGGTGATTGAAATAGTGAAGAGTGATGAAGAAACAAGGAGAAGTGAGGGGCAGAGATAATTCTACCTATGTACTATATATTATGAAGGAGGCGAGGCAGACGAGGTACGGATTTCATCAAACAGGGCTGTCTCAAACCCTATAACGCTATTGTAGCTGCCAGACATGATTTGTTCTTCTCTGTTAGATTTTTTAAAGTAAATTCTATGCAATATTGTGCACAGCTTCAAGAATATTATATTGTGCACAGCATCAAGAATATCATATTGTGCACAGCTTCAAGAATATTATATTCTGCAAAGCTTCAGGAATATTATATTGTGCAAAACTTCAAGATATTATTATATTATACACAGCTTAAAGAACATTATATTGTGCACAGCTTCAAGAATATTATATTGTGCACAGCTTCAAGAATATTATATTGTACACAGCTTAAAGAATATGATATTGTGCACAACTTCAATATTTTGTGGTGCACAGCTTCAATAATATTATATTAAGCACAGCTTCAATAATATTATATTGCGCACAGCTTTCAGAATATTATATTGTACACAGCTTCAAGAATATTATATTGTGAACAGCTTCAAGAATATTATATTGTACACAGCTTAAAGAATATAGGCTGTTTGCGTATTCTTGAAGCTGTGCACCATATTTCATTATCTGTAAAGTATTTTTATTGATTGGGGATTGGTGGTCAATAAAAGTGTATTTTTCGTAATCTAAACGTGTTTATTTGTTATTGCAACAATTATGTTATATTACTGTTGCGTAATATACAATGAATTGATAATCTTTGTGCTTGGTTTGGTTAAATTATCCTCGTTAGCATCCAACGTTGTGGTTAGCGCGTAGTTTGAGCATGTAGGACGAATGAATAAAGAAACGCTAACATAACAAATATAAAGTGGAAGACGCGGTAGAGGAAAACCTAGAAAAGTATGGTTGGATCAAGTGAATGATATTTTGAAATAGGAAAACGTATAAAATCAGAGAAAACGAACGAGTTTTTTGAGGCGTATGGATATGGAAAAGGTGATAGATATTTGTCGAGATAGGAAAATGCGGCGCTCTGTTCTCTCTGCCTACCCCGAAAGGGACATGACGTGACGGTATGGTAGTTTTCTTGAGTAATATTTCAATTCTATTGATTTTTTAGTTTTAAAACGCACATAAAACGTAAACCACATAGTTTAATTAATTATTCATGAAAATTAGAATACGAGTACGTGTCATTTCGCAAGGCTATTTATTCTGAGTAATGTAACATTTTTCCGATTCTTTCTTGAACATAAATAAGGATGGGGCACATCTGATAACTTTTGGAAGTTCGTTTCACAGGCGCCTCGACTGAACTGTAAATAAAAATGTATTAAATGATGTGTGGTATGTTTGCACACTTGAAAGTAAATACCCTAGTGATAAACCACCCCACGAAGGTCATCCAGGTGAATTTTCATTCCAGAAAAGGCACTTTACAAGTTGTAAAATTATAACGGGTGTTTTTTCTCAACCCTAGCTACGAAGTATCAAGGAGATCAGGTGTTCAGCTGGCGTGACCGCTGCCCAATGAAGCGAGCTTCCTCTGTAAGTCGAGACGGGGCCGTCCTGTCCCCAATCCTCAGTCCTCAGTCCTCTGTCCTGTGTCCCAGTCCGCTTTCCATACTCCGGCCACTTGACTCAGTTAATGATACCCCTGTTCCACTGCCTTTCCTGACTGTTTCACTTGTTACAACGTCCCGTCCACCTTGAATTTGACAACGAGATAACTGCAATACAAAAAATCACTAATAGACACTCGCGTGACTCGATCTCGCTGTCATATACGAGTATAGTGGACACTCTTTTTAATACCACCAAAATGTGTCGATTTACATTTTATGAGATGTATAAAAAAATATTTTCTTCATTGAGACGTGAAGCAAAGAGAATATGATCTCTATCTTTTTCAGAATATGAAAGATTAAAACATTGTAATTTATTTTTATCAAACACTGTTTATTCCACTTTTTTATTTGATAAAAATAAATTACAATGTCTTTAAACCTCCACAACGTTAATGCCTTAACTATAAACAACAAAAGATTAGAACAATTCGAGTCATTCTGCTTTTTGGGCTGTATTTTCTCAGATGATTGAAGAGTTATGTATGTTAAGAGGGATACCGAACGGCGTGTAGCGGAAATAAAGTCAACGGAGCTCTTTAACATATATATTTGGACCGATTAATATTAACATATATTTTTGTATAAAGGAACTACAGAGGTCAATGGATGGCATACAAATGTTGAATGGGAATATGTGGGGATTGCATTGCAGATATCCAACGGCAGGTAGCGATAAAAATCAATGGAGCACTAAAATCTATATACTAAAACCGAACAGTACCAAAATCTGCTAAGGTGATAGTTCACAATAGTTATTTGTTGCCAACTCTTTTGTATGAGAGTGAAACGTGGCCCTGGAAGAATACTGAGATGAGCCGAATTAATGCTGTAGAAATACGTGCATTGAAACGAATACGTGGAGTCACAATGTATGACAGAATACTGATTAGGGTTAAGTGTGAACTTACGACTGATGTGTTGAGTAAGATGAAGAAGAGCACGTTGGGCATATGGATCGAAGGAATGAAGAAAGAATTTCAACAATTAAATTTATTACTTTTTTAACTACGGTGTTATTTCTATTAGGCATTGGTAAATGAAAAAATCCCCTTAGTTTTGAGAAAACACGTATTAGATCAATGCTTCTCAAACTAGGAGGCACATCCCCTAGGGGGGCGTGGAGCTCCTTCCAGGGAGCTACGAAATATTATTTTTTGTTATATTTGATTACATTTTTGCTTTAATAATAATAAAAGAACAATTTATAAAGCGCTAAAACTACTTTTTCGGGGAGCTTTACATTTCCAGATTTCGGGGGCCATAATATGAAAACGTTTTAGAAGCACTGCCTACGATGGATGGTGAGTGTCAAGTGGTACCACCACGTGACAAATGAGACAGTTTTTTTTCAGTCAGGCGTTGGATGTTGTTGGGTCATGTATTGAGAATACCGTCTGGTTGTTGCTACGTTGCGAAGAGCTACGTTGTTTTTATCGCTGAATAGACACACTCGATGAAACAGACGTACCTTTTATATTATGCACCGATATATCCTGACGTGAAAGAATGTGGATATTTAGACTGGGGATTAACGTGGATGTATACGTTTTGTGGCATCCCTACGTTCCTGATGGAAATGTTGAACAATAAATTTACTTTCAGTAAAGTTATTAAGAATTAAATTTGAAAACCCTAATCGGGATAGTTCGCTAAGTTTTCTTTATCGATATACTGTCTCTTCTTTAGTATTAAACATTAAATCCTGGTCAACTCAATAAATAGTTAGCATTCTTTTGTAGTACCACCACACATGGAAGTACAACATTCCTTAAGGTATCACATTCAAATGCAAAGAGCCTTCGAGTAACATTTCCTGTCATTGGACATGCTTCTACACTTGAATGCAAGACATAAGCAAATAAATACCTTTGACAAATTCCAAACTTATTCTGGAGTAGAGCCTTCTCCACTTTGCAAAGGTAAGTTATTTTCCAAGCTTTGAATATGCATGTCGAAGATTAACATTTTACTGCTCGAACTTTTCCACACAAAGAAAAATCAAAAAGGTTGGGTGCGGGGCCAACAACCTCATATTGTTAATAAAAGAAAACCGATAGGAAAATACTCGGACATAGGATCGATGGAAATTGACCTGGTAAACGTCATAAGGAAATACGACTGGCCACTTGCAATGTTTTATCGCTGTCTAGACCTTTAATTTCTTACAGAGAATAGAAATTTAGGATGTGCAAACGGAACATTTTGCAATTCAAATGTGTCAATAGCAAATTGATAACAACAGTTATACGTTGTAATTCATCAACGGTGAGATTGCAACGAAATTCTTCTCTGTTTTGTGGATATTTTTAATACAGATATTGAGTTCAAGAGGATTCTTCTCCGGCATTTTTTTATCTTAATTTTACGTACATACACATACACATACCATCCCTCCATCTACCTTTCGGGGTAGGCAAAGAGGAGAGAGCGTCAGACTTTCAAATCTCGACACACATATCCTTAGCCTCCTACACACCCATACAACTTCTACGGTGTCTCCGACTTTCCACGTTTCCATCTTGATATTCTATATTTTTTAAATTAATGTTGCTATGATTTGTAAAGAATACTTAAGTATCGTATATATTTTCCATAAATAAATATATTTTGTAAACCAAATATGTGCACGGTAAAAACAATCATTTTTGATGTCATAGTTTACATTTTTAAGTTACAAAATAACTTAATATCAAAGTATACTAGAAAAGGTGCGGTGCAAAAGGTACAATGAAGAGATCCATAAATACTCAACTAGAAGTAGCGATGACTTTCGGCTTCTAAAAACCAAAATGGTTAAAGGTTAAAGTAATTTAACAACAAAATTGTCAAAAAATTTATGAAGCCGAAAGTATCGGACTTTCACTGTCTATGTATTTCATATTTAAGGGATCAAAGTGCTGTTGAATTTAAAAAAATTAAATGTAAGATGACAGATGTAAATTAAAATGTATTTATTATATTTTTTAAACACTGAGACTAAATTATTATAGAGTGGATGCAATGGATAGGGATCAATCGAGGATTTTTTTGAGATGCCTTGACCCGTCCTGGTTTAAATAATAATAATAATTCAAGAACAATTTATACAGCGCCGTTTAAAGAGCTAATTCTCCGGAAAGGTGCTCTAACTCAGTATTCAAATCCACTCATAAATTTTGATAAGAACTCCCTAAAAGGGTTATCTTTAAGTGGCCTCATTATCTTAAGACCCATATCTCTTACACTAGGAGAAAAACCGTTCCACGCCACAAGACCAGCAACGACAAAAGCTTTATCATTATTTTCCGCCATATTGGATTGATTTGGAAAAAACAATTTATTACGTGAAGAAGAAATCAATCTCAAAGTTCTACTTCTCTCCGAAGGCACATCCCTCAAACACAGATTTGAACGATACAATGGAGACATAACATTAAGGGACTTGAATACAAAGAGACAAAGCTTGAAATCAATCCGTTCGCAACACTAAAGCCAGTGTAGACTTTTTACCTAGCAACTGCACTAAAAACAGACCTGAGTCTAGACATTTGTGGAATCATCATTTCAACAGAGTATCAGAAATATATTGTGATTTATTTACTTATGAGTAAAACTATTTTAGCTTGTTTTATGATGACCAAACATTCGTCTTAAGGCTAATGAGTTAATTAAGATGAAGAGAGCATGTTCAGATGGTTTGGGCATATAGAACGAATGAATAAAGAAAGACTAACAAAACAGATATAAAGTGCAAATGTGAGTGGAACGCGTCTGCGAGTAAGCCCAAGAAAAGTATGGATGGATAAAGTGAACGATATTCTGATAGAAAACGTAGAAAGTCAGATAAATAGTAGAAGTTGTATAGCTGAGAAGAAGCGAAGTATGTGTGTCTAGATAGGAAAGTCTGGCGCATAGTCCTCTCAGCCTACCCCGACAGGGAAATGGCGTGATGGTATGTACATACCAAATATTCGTTAGATTCTTCAATCGATTATATAGAATGCTTATCTATTATGAAAAAAAGTTTAAAAAAAAGAGCAATCTAACATGTTTGATAGTTTAAAAAAAGTTGAAATACAATCACCATTTATACGTAACTCACACAAACATACAAGATGTTTACACATATAGGAGTTTTCATACGAACACACATATATTTCTTGTGTTTCTGTGTGGATATGTTTCGGTATCATCTCCTTACTACCGGTTTAGCGGTGAGCTGGTGTGCGTGCAGCTGGTTGGAGAGAGGGTGGAGCTGTGGAGGAGGGAGGAGAATCGTCTTAATGACTGGCCGGTCACCGGATCGCTTCCGGGTGCGACCAGTGGCGGATTGCACCTAAGGCAGAAATAAATATATTTAGTTTAAATAAAAACAAAAAAAATCATAATACAATTATTATGTTATTAATACCCTTGATACCACCTTCCGGTAATAAAATGTATCTGTGGTACTACTACCGTGACTGGAGAGGGGCATTCAAGGGGCTCAGGGCGACAATGACAACTCAACAAAATAATTTCACAATTTATTTTCAATCTAAAGACGACACAGTAAGCTGGCAGCAGCTCAGGTAGGTCAGCCGCATTGTCCCGAGAGCGGCACTAGTACAGCTCTAGCATGCGGCAATACTAGTCTGGACAGGACGGCAGGGTGGCTCTAGGTGAGCGGCAATGCTGGCCTGGACAGGGCGGCTCTAGATGAGTTGTAATGCTGATCCGGGCAGGATGACAGGGCGGCTCTAGGTAGGCAGCAATTCTGGACTGAACAGGACAGCAGGGTGGCATTAGATGGGCGGCAATACTGGTCCAGGCAGAATGGTAGGGTGGCTTTAAATGGGTGGCAATACTGGTCCAGGCAGAATGGTAGGGTGGCTTTAAATGGGTGGTAATGCTGGTCCGGACATAACGGCAGGATGGCTCTAGATGGGAGGCAATGCTGGTCCGGGCAGGACGGCAGAGCGGCTCTAGATGGGCAATTAAATAGTATTATTATATTGCACTACACTTTCATTGTATACAATTAAAACCTGGCGGGAATAGTATAATGTGACAATTTTTTGATGAATAGACTAGAATCTTTTTTTTTAATTCTGCTAACCAACGGAATTGAATCCGAAATCTCTCAGTTGGAAAAAATCTTACATTTATTATTAACTTTCAATAATTGTTGTGTTTCAAGTTTATTAATGACAGTTGTTTATAGTAAAAAAATCTTAAAAAGCACTCTATTGTAAAATGACATCAAGTAAATCGAAGCAGATCACGCTTTGCACGCCGATTTACGAACTTTCACAAAATACCTACAGTATTTTTCTCTCAGTTATTTCTTAGATTCAATATTTCCTACGCACTTATAGTAATTATTTTTTTATATTTCTACTGTATTCAACAACCTTATCGACTTATCTCTTTTCCGTTTTCAATAAGGTTATTGAATATAAAATGTTCCGACTTAAACCGTGTGGCACTCCATTTTAGAATGTTTCATAATTCTCCTATCCACTATCTTAAGGCAAGATTGAAAAACTTGTCATGTTACCTTCATACATACAAGTTTCGCAATCTTGCTTTAAGATAGGGGATAGGATACATACCATCATGCAACATCGTACGCCTGTCGGGGTACGCAGAGAGGGCAGAGCGCCAGACTTTCCCATCTCGATACATATCCTTAACCTTTTCTACATCTATACATCTTCTCATATAACTTCTACGATTTCTTCAACTTTCTATGGTTTCTTCTTGCAGAATATAATTCACTTGAATCAACCAAACCTTATTTGGTCTTTTTCTCACACGCCATCCACTCACATTGGCACTAGATATATGTTTTGTTAATCTTTCCACATGCCCAAATCTCTTTTTCATCGTACTTATTAAATCAGCCTTATGATCACATTCATTCCTTACGCGGTTATCAATGTTATTAGTGAAAAAACTACTCGTAAATAGTTTGTTATTAAATATTGAAAAATATTTTAGGTGTTTCTCAATTTCCTATTGCACCCCTGAGCGCGGATAAACAGCACGTTTCATAAGGATTGGCAAGCAATGAGGAAGCGAGTGAGAGGTCATATATAATATTTTCCGGTTGGTTGCAACACAAATCCGACTTAAAGTACAAATGTCAAGATATAACATAACGAATTGTAAATCAAAATTACAAACCAGATGTGTTACGGTTACGTAATTATACAAAATTATTCACTGAGAATATTGGCGAATCTGTGTCAAGTTTTCGGAGCAGTTGAATAACACGACGACGACCTCCGTGGCCTAGTTGATAAAGCGCCTATCTTGCGACCGGGTTTGATTCTCCTTGGAACCCAGATTTAAAAAAAAAGGTTTTTAGTTTGGTTTTCACAATGTCGGAACTCGGGAGAATGGGTATGGTGATGAGAATCTATATTTCTTTACAATTTATTTAAATGACTTGTTATAATGCAGTATTTCATGCAAACAGTTTCAAAGGATAGTGTTATGATGACCTCTTTTCTCTCCCATGAAAATGTATCCAAGGAATTTGGGCTTTATATAGTAGACCCTTAATACACTCATTTTTGTGAAATATATATCTTCATCCCTCTTCAATTGAGAGTGTAGCAGCAAAGGGTTAATATGGTCAGAAAACATATATTTCGGATAAATAAACTGAAAAACTTTTCTGGTGCTTCATTTATATCTGCAGGGGCTAGAGAAGCGTGTCGAATAATAAATAAAGACAACTATAAAATATTCAGTCTTAGAAATCTCGAATTACTGAAAGTACAATGTTATATATCTAATCATATAGTTTAAGGACCCTGGTGATAAGACAGGTGTCCCCGAGGTACAGATTATGAACTAAAAGTGGAATAAGCGCAAGTCATCACTGAAGGCTGTATAATAATTTTCAGGTTGATTGAAAGATATCGTCAAATGACAACACACCCGCCAGGTTGTACTGTATGCAAGGAAACTGTAATCGCCTTTTGGCAATAGAATCACATTTGTATATTTTACAATAAAATGTCTAAGTAGATAGTGACTCGCTAAGTGTTTACGAGAAGGTGCTATTTATTATTTTTTAATAATGGATAATATATAGCGGAGATTTGAAGACTAACTTGAATGGCAAAGGCAGCAATAACAAGTCCGATATTAATATGGACTAACGAGTCTATACTGAGAAGAAACAAACTCCGTCAGGTTAAGTCTCTAGTATTCTCCATACCACTGTATGGAGTGGAAACATGGACGATGAGAAGGAAAGAAACAAACATGATATATAACTTCGAGATATAGTGTTGAGGGCTGATTATCCATATCCACATTGTCTCTGTCATCCAAGAATTGGAAATTACCGATACACTTTCGATAACATGGAGAAAAATAATCATAACATACTTCGGACATGAGAAGCTGGTGATCACGAGAACAGTCGAGGGAAGGCGAGTAAGACGAAAGTGTCATGTGAGATAGATGGATTAAATAAAAGAGTTAACAGGATCGTCTTTAAGCGCTGCATTCTTCTTGGCCCGGGACTGGGATGAATGGAGACGGATGGTGCGCCGAGTTCGAGACAGCAAAATATCACAACGCTCAGCATTGAACACACGATGAAGAAGAAAAAGTTTAGTGAGATGTACGAGTATATCATAGATACAAGAAACCTTAATGTGTTTTCTTTCCTTATCAGAAGATAGCTTTTTCTGGAAAATACTTGAAGTTTATATATTATGAAGCATCCAATTTTGATTGTCGGTGCCCACATCAAACGACTTTCACGTTAATTTATTTGATTTGACCTTTTTAAGAAAATCATTTTATTTATTTTTAATTCATTTTCAAAAGCAGGAAGTGGCTGAATCAATCTTCAGATTGATTTCCTCATCGTACAAAACAACATGCTTTCGTGATTTACCCGAAATTTAATATAGCAAAAAGGCACTCAATAAAAAGACCAAAATCTTTAATGAAAATGTTTTTCTTAACGAAATCAAGTCGACAATCTCTTTTATGTCAGTGTATCAATTTTCCAAGCAGATTTTCCACTTTAACGAATAATCCTACCGTCCTTGACGGCTTCTTACAGTATCTACCCGGAAGCTATCACTTTATCGCCTCTGTCCAGAGAACCATTATCAATGGGCTAATAATCGAGGGCAAGTGCTACAAATTCTTAACAGGGAATAATCTATTTAAATTTATCAAAATAATTTTAATTCAAATGATCCTATCCTTTTGTTAAGGTGTTTTGTGATTCTCGCACTTCATGTAGACTTTGTTATGGTGTCAACTGAGACCAATTTACAAATTAACATTCGGTATCTGTATGGATTATTTTAAATATATTATTTGTGAGATAATCCTCAGTCACGGAACAGAGGAAAATATTTTTCTTACATCGTTAACTGATAATTACTTTTATCAGTAAATACACAATTTTCTATAAAAATATTTATAGAAAATTGTTACAAGGTTGTATCGGGGCAAATTTGTGAGCTGTCACAGGACTCATATTATGCATATTTTCGACTAAAAAAATAAAAGCTACGAATTGGTTTGAAAACGATTATATGAAACAAAAACTAAGTTATTTTTGTATTTTTTACAAGCATGTAATGAAAGGATTTTTAAGATTTTCTGGAAATTTTTATAACTGTCATATTAAAAATATAATGTATATTTTTTTGACATCAGCAACCTTATAGCAAGTTGGTTTTTCACAAGTATTTAGAAATACAGAAGGTTTAATTCCATTATTCGAATCAGGAATCGTATTTTTTTATTATTCATATATGAAAAACTAATATGACTTCATAGTTTCCCATTTTTTTTATTAAACATAGTAATGTATTGTACAAATATTTGTCAAGGCTATACCTATGTTATATACAAATTTATTACTTAACTAATCTTATTTATGTATTATAGTTTATGAACTTACTTAATCTTATTTTCCTACGTGTATTTTTATTGTTTACAATCTTAATATATGATTTTTTAGAAATAATTTACACCTACATACTACTTATAACTAGATAACAATTCTTACAACTAATTATTAAGCAAGAACAAGTCCATTCGTTCAGGCTACTTGAATTCCATCGCATTCACTCAGACCTTGGTAGTCCCAGCTAATACTGTAGGTGGACTAGTCAGGCAATAGATAATGCTTCGGGAGCCTGTGCTTAACATATAACGGAAGGGCAGATCGGATTTACTCTCGTAAACCCCCAGGGCAGCGACTAAGGGATTGCTGTGATTTTGTTGGCTTTTATAGAACTTCACGGTCCAAGCGAGGATGTGGTGTTGGTTTCCCATTGATGGTGATATTAAGTTTTTATTTCTTTATTTATTTAACACATGACAAGAAATATACATAATTTGTGAAAAAAAAACAACAGGCAATTTAATTTGGACACACAATTTTAATGGATACGGGTTTGTTGTCTTTCATTTGTCGTGTCTCCAGTAAACAAGGCTTTTGCCTGCATCTCACTGAGGACATATAGCATGAAAAAATAAATCGATACTTCGTTTCGATTTTTTAATTTATAAAGCCCCGTTTGCACATTCTCACCAACCTGACAAACAGTGACATTCAATTACATATGTATACATTACACGAAATCAGGCTCCTCACACGTCATCACTCCAGACAGACCAAAACATTCACCCCACAATGTACCGAATTCATTGAGTTAAATAATTTTATCGTTTAGTTTTTACGGCGATATCTGAGAGGGAAGCCGGTTGGCTGCAAGAAATTGCTGTATAGCCATAAACCCGCCAGATGCACCATGTTTAACCATGTACACAAAACAATAAAAACTAAACAAATAAATAAGAATATAATTTTCATCAAATATATAACACTTGGAGAGTAACTACAAGAAAGCTGGTTCGCCCTCTTTCTTTGAAAAAATTTACATACAATACTTCAGTTTACTGTCAGAAGATCTATACGAAATGGATAATTCGTTATATTTTCAAATTGTATGTAAATACTTAAAACCTACGAGTACGTACATACCAATAAAAGTTGGCCCTCGAGTAACAAACGAAAAAATTTACATGTATGTACATACAACATGTTATGATTCAATATTAAAAATTATTTACAACACCATGTTACAATTGAAATATGTGAAAAATTATTTATTATCTGTTATGATAAAAAAATATTAAAAATCGTTTTATGTTATGATTAAAAAATATTTAAAATTATTCAGTCTAATAAAAAAATATACGACAGACGAAGCAATATTCCTTTAATTTTTCATTGAGTTTTATATGATGACATTAGACGGACTCCATGGTCTAATTCAGGGGTCTCCAAACTACGGCCTGCGGGCCAACACCGGCCCGCGAGCACCACCAATCCGGCCCGTCATAGTTTATTTTGATTACATTGTAAAATTTACAATGTAAGTAAATCATACAAAATAATAATCAGTGACATAACATATATAGGTAATTCATACAATGAAATTAAACATTATAATTATGATTCATGAGATTTACGTAGCTGCAACTTTTAACTGACAATTGTTTGCAGTTGTGAATCAAGTGTACTTGTGGAAATTATCAGCAGCGACTTCAAATGCTCATCAGTTAATTTGGATCTGTAAATATTTTTTGTATATTTCATTTTGGATAATGTTTTTTCACACAGATAAGTAGTGCTGAAAGCGGAAAAATGAAATGTCCTTGACACTTGCCCGTAAGTACCTAACAACCGAAATTGCGAACGGAGTGGAGTCCACCCCCGCTCCCTGCGCCATAGATATCTCACTCGCCGGCTGGTCACAATACGAAAATTTGCGCGTAATTCAAAACTACAATATGTTGGTATGATGAGCTAGCTTGGTCTTGCCCCTTGGGACTTAGTGGAGGATTTAGTGTGGCCCCTGGTGTAATTGATAAGACGTTTGTCTTTTAACAACTTATCATACAACCTCTACGATTTCTCAGATTTTCTACTTTTCCTTCTTTCAGAATATCATTCACTTGATCCAACCATACTGTCCTTGGTCTTCTTCTCATACGCTTTCCACTCGCATCTGCACTGTATATCTAATTGTTTTATTAGTCGTTCTTCATTCATTCGTTGTACATGCCCAAATCATCTCAACGTTCTCTTATTCATCTTACTTAACATATCAGCCTTTATTGTTATATTTTTCCATGACTGTGTTAATGAAATTAACTATACCTTACTTTGCATCACAATATTTTAAATTAAATTGAGGTTGATTACTGTATTTAATCTCTATTTCTTTTACGTTTACTCTATATCAAATAACTTAACCCGCATGTTTAAAAAAAAACAATAAATAATGTATCTTATCAGTGCCCAAGTTTCGAGAGCATTTAGTTTTTTTTTTCATTCATTCATATGGTAACCCTTTAACTATCCGACTTAATGATTAAGATATATTAAATAGCTTAACAGAGAGGTAACATTGTCTTCAGTCCCGTTAATTGAACTTTCATATTTAGTACCACTGGAGTAGACACGGAATTCGCGATTCGTTATCACACTTGTTTGGAATACTACCTCGTAAGTGAAATGAACAACACTCGCACATGTTGAGTGCGTTTGAGAATTATGACCGGACGAACTATTTTACCATACTATTGCTTGTTTTTCGATACCATCGGGAATTGAACCTGAAACACCCGGATGGAAGTCTCACCTATTAGATATTACATACACCCGGATGGAAGTCTCACCTATTAGATATTACATACACCCGGATGGAAGTCTCACCTATTAGATATTGCATTGAATGACATCATCAAAGGAAATTTTGATTTCTTTGAATAGTGACCAAAAAATTGCTTATGTATCCGTTTGTATGATGATTTCGACTCGGGGACGAAAACTCAATATGTTTCTACCTCACCAAAACGATATTATAATTAATTGGCAAGCAATATTTGCGGTCACGCCATTAGCGCAATCTGCTTATTAATAGCTGAAGTACAATGGACTGCAGGCAATATTATGCAAGTTCATAGTCAAATCACTTTTATATGTTAATTTATTGGCGAGAGACAATTTTATTTTGCGGGATAACCCGCCCAACAATATGCTAAGTGTTCCCAGTTTGGTGATGCCATGAGTTATTCCTACTCAGGTGCACTTAACCTTTTTTTATGACAATGTACGGTATTTTATCGACCATTAAAATAGTTACAATGGTAATACTGAAATTAGAATTTTAAGTGCGCATGAATATAAAATCCACTTGTCACAAAAAGTATAAAAATGAACATGAATCAAGTACATATAAAATGATCAGAAAATAATAGTACATGCCTACTACCTAACATGCACATAATACAGATTTGAGACAAGCCAAGGCTCAGGGGATCCAAAGCTCTAATAAAAAAAATAATAATAATTTGTTTGAAAAAAATAGAAACAAAAATATGTTTTAATTCATCCACTCCAATACACATGAAAACGCACATCGAAACTTCACTATATTTTTAAAGGTCTCGGAAAGTTTGAGAGAAAAAGTTATTTAAAATGAAAAACATTTAAATTTATTTTGAGCCATCTTTATTTAAAAATAATTTTTAAATTGAAAATGTTTCATACATTATTATTTTTAATTTAATTTAAAAATGGTGGACCATGATTAAAAAATAAATATCGTAATAACACATGTGCGTAATCATTAAATGTGGCAGAGTCCATTTAACCATTTCGTGACAATATTACACATTTGTAAATTACAACGCAAAAACATAACAAAATTGCTTAAACTGAATTCAATCTGAACCAAAACGTTTAAGTTGTTTAATAAACATTACTACTAAAAATAGTAATACAACAACTAGATCCAAAATGTTATTTTTCAATAAACTTAAAATATTAAAATAGAATAAAATAAATAAACAGCAGTTAAAGATTTGGGAAAAGAGATTGTGATAATAATCACTTTAAGTTTTTTGCGTCTTTTATAAAATCTGTCAAATTTTGTTATTTTAATAAAGACCTTCATTAAAAATTATATGAATTTATTAAATATTTGATTAACCCTGATTTTTATTCCAAGATGAGTAATAATAAATAGTAGGCTTCTATAGTGGCATATAGAGTTCAAATTCTACTCCAAGAGCGCTCTTTATTCTTAACTAGGACGATAGTAAAAAAATATAATCATATCGGTCTGTATATAAAAACAAACCCATGAATTAAGTTGTTTAAGTTAGATTATTGTGAAGTTCAACGTAAATGCGAAGTTTTTTTTTTAATTACACATAATTGAAAATATAATAAAAATATTCATAGATCTTCCGATACGCGTTTATGGAACACAAGGTTTTAGTAAAATGTATTGCATTTGGAAGTATTTGTGCGAAAAGGAATCAGCCCATAAAATATTTTTTAGTTAGATCATTGATCGATAATGTGTATATAAAACTATCAAGCCCGTAATGGGTATTTTATGATTCAAGTATGTATGTCTTAAAGTTTTGTGTTCCATTTAAGCTCATATAAAACGGCGAGATATCTCCTCAAATATCTCGTAACTGGTAAAATGTGGATAGATCCCTTTTTTTACAACTACTTCTGTATTTACCTTCTTATTAACAGATACATTGTTAGCTTTCTTCGCTTTAATATTCACCACAAAATGTTCTCGACTCCTGTAACCGCTGGATGGATTTCCTTAGCACACCGGCCGCTTTCATTTTGGGCGTAACATCCTATTGTCTGTTCCTCATATTACGTGTTGCGTACTTCATGTCCCATGTCCCGTGTCCGCCCTCATCCTTGTCATCTATGACGAAACCCGTCTCTTGTCACCGTAGCATTCGTTGCTCTACATCAGGGGCAGCGTTCCTACATCTGCAATATATGTATGGCACACTAGCTATGTATTCAAGGGATCTTTTTGGCCTATTCTGGTCATATTTTCTTAAAACAATAGTTATCGCACAATTTTTCAATATTTTTGTATAATTTGACGAATATTTTATTTTACGTGACTAACTTTTAAAATAAACACCATGTACAACCGATAACTTCACTATTCAAGACCACTGAATGAGTAATTTTTATTTGGTAGTTATAAAAAAACTCGTAGGGAATTCATATATGCCCATGGCTAGCGTCAAAATTATAAAAAATGATTAAAACTGTTGATACTCGTAAAACGTTGAATATTTTCGGACCATCAAAAATAATAAAAAAATGATACAGCAAAAATTGTTCAGGCCCCTTATACATAATACTCGTATATGCATATTTACTCAAAATGTTAGTGAAGTCAATGTATCAATTATTTATTTTGTAATAAAAAAATATCCTGTAATGTCGGACCTTAAATCCACCGTCGCTACTATTACACTCAGGTGTGTCGCCACCGGAGAAGAAGTCCATTTGAGCAGTTCCTTCTACGTCTATACGTGATGTCACACTTATAAAAAAAAATAATGAAGATTTGAATCTTGTAGTGTAGATTGTACTTGATGGGAACTTATTTTGTGGGTGGTGGTGGTGTGATCGAACCGCGCTGAATTGAATAAAAAAATAATATTTGAATAAAATGTCTATGTTTTTTCACTGATTCAAGCTGCATTGAGTTCTCATCTTTGTAACTTCACCAGTTTTCATTATAAAATAATCTTAGATATTTTCTAGGAGTTGGATTAAATTATGACCGCGATTTCGAAGGCGTTGTACCCTAGATGAAAGCTACAATGCAATCGTTTGAACGAACGCAACAACTCAGAAAAACATTTGAAACTTGTTTCCAATAATTTATTTATTTTCCTTTATAGCTTCGTCAGTTTCTTTGATTTATTACATTTTCTTCTGATCATTTTCAGTTCTTAAAATAATGTTTCATTGTTCTTATATTTTTGTTATACTTAACTTTAGATAAAATCCATTTTTTAATGTCATTTTTAAATCGTATAAAATGAGAGGAAGTTTATTTGGTTCCCTTGATGCGGTCCAGTGGCGTATTCGCATTGTTCATGCCTTAACAGCGCATTGTGCTTCGTAATTGTGTTGTGTTATCGAGACTACAATGAGCATTATTTGAAAGAGATTTAAAGGGTTATTTAATGCTTTTGTAGCAATTATTCATATTGTCGATAATCAAGACATATGTGTATACCCGTAAAACGTATGTGTTTACAGATACGACCCGTAAAACATAATGTTACAATATATTTAAAGCTATTAGAAATAAAGGGTAAGGAATATGTGAACGTATAGTATACCATAAGCAAAAAACACCAAATTGAAAAAAAATCGAAGATTTTTTTAAAGAAGCACAGAGTCATCATGTATGTGCAAAAATATTAAGCCAGTAAATGAATACACATATGTCAAAAAAATGTTATACAAGCCCATATAAAATGGCATAATGTTTGAACGAATAAAATGGACCGTTTTTTAATTAAAAACGCCCATAGAAGACGACTACGAAATTTGAGATATTTTGACTTAGGGAATTGTAAAGAGTATGAGAATTAAAAAAAACAGAGATGACGAAATTTTTGTTTATTAATGTAATAAAAATAACTGTAAACTATGTTTAACGTTTAAACTTACATCTATCATTTTATATCCGACATTTTAAATTTTACTACATTAATGTACTCGTAGATAAGGAAAAATTTGTGTAAATGGATATAAAGGTGTTCAAATTTGTTCCGAAAGGTACATTGGATGATGACGTATATACTCGTATACTAGGAAAAATAACTTTCTTCTTTTTCAGCGTGTGGTCATCACACGCGTTGTGTATTCTCCAACCAAGTCATAGCACCCGGTGTTAGATTGTGTAGCTCCTAACGTTTCCAGAAAACGCATACAGTAGGCTGCTTTTTACGCTGTGCTCCATGAAGACCAGGATCTCCCCATATTTAAAAAAAAGCGACTCTGCTGGATGATACTTATGCCCATCATATGCAATACCTCCCACGCCACATCTGAACCTATTGAGAGTACAATATTCCTTCCGAGGTAGGGAAAACCCAGACAATTCCACCATCCATAAGATAAATAGTCACTATGAGTTATGTGGAAATTGTGTATGATATACGTTTCTTTAAAAAACGTTACAAAACGAATCGACCCGACCCGACGTCTCACCAAAGGGACCACGGAGATTATCCAATGATCGATTCTTGAAGAATTCCCGAAACATGCTAGACAACTGGTTTAACATACTGACAGAATTATTTGATTAATGCCTCGAAGTAATCAATAGTAAGAACTGTTATCTATAAAAGAAAATAATTCTTAAATAAAACATTTTTCATATATTAACAGAAAAAATATAGCACTCAGTGTCTCGTCTCGAAAATACAATAAAATAAACATAGATTCAAATGTGATACGAACCCACTATCTTCTTCTGTCTTAAAAGCTATCCATCGTCATAAATACACTAATTATTTTTTTAAATTTTATTGACACGTTATAATAATTTTTAACATTGTATTGCAAATTGGATATTATGTCAAAATATTTATATTAGGTCCTTACATATGAAATTGGCGTTTTGTTTGGGAGGAACATAAAGTTGATTTTTTTTTAATATAATATATTTATTTAATCAAAGTATGTACCATTGCTATCTATGCACTTTTGCCATCTCATAGGTAGTTCATCGATCCCTTTACTAAAAAAACCATTCGGACGGGAATCAATAAAATCTTTGAAGTCGGTTTGGACTGCCCCATCGGAGTTGAATTTTTTCCCTTGCAAGAAGTTATCCAAATTTCGAAAAAAATAGTAATCTGTTGGGACAAGGTCCGGAGAGTACGGTGGATGTCTTAGACATTCCAATTGAAGCTCTTCTAATTTGGTAGCCGTCTGTTGTGCAGTGTGTGGTCTAGCGTTATCATGAAGCAGCAGTGGCCTAGAGCGATTAACCAGCCTCGGTTGTTCAGCAGCTAGCTTTTCCATCATGGTTTGCAGTTACTGACAATAGACATCTGCCGTAATCGTCTGGCCAGATTTAAGAAAGCTGTAGTGAACGACACCAGCACTAGTCCACCAAATGCTCACAAGTAACTTTTTTGGAGTCAATTTTCGCTTGGGGCATGGTTTGGCTGGTTCGGCAGGGTTCAGCCATTGCGATGAGCGCTTCCGATTATCATACAGGATCCACTTTTCATCACAGGTAATGATTCGATTCAAAATCCCTTCATTATTGTGCCGGTTGAGTAATGCAACGCAGCAGTCAACGCGCGTTTGTTGATTTGCTTCACTCAATTCGTGAGGTACCCACCTTTCAAGCTTTTTCACCTTCCCAATTTGCTTCAAGTGGATTAAAACAGTTTTATCACTAACACCGCAGCCTGCAGCTAACTCGGACGTGGTTTGCGATGGATCCGCTTCCACAATAGCCTTCAATTCTTCATTATCAACTTTGGTCTCCGGCCGTCCACGGGGCTTATTCTGCAGGTCGAAATTTCCAGAACGAAAACGTTGGAACCAAAAACGCACTGTGTTTTCTTTTGCGGCACCGTCGCCATACACATCATTAATCCTTCGAGCCGTTTCTGCAGCACTGGTGCCACGGTGGAACTCGTACTCGTAAATAACGCGATATTTCAAGTTTTCCATTTTGTAAACTGAGTGACGCAAAGAAAAAAAACAATTGAGGAAAAAACAAATGAATTATAATTTTCGAAACACAAATACTTGAGTAAATAGCTGTATAAATTTTAATTTGGAATTCCTAACCAAAGAGAAGATATTTGAGATCAAAGTTGCCAGTACGGCAAAACGCCAATTTCATATGTAAGGACCTAATATTTAATTAAAAAGTACTTCATCATACACTAATTATTTTTTTTAAATTTATTGATACATTATAATAATTTTTAACATTTTATCGCAAATTGGATATTATGTCAAAATATTTAATATTTAATTAAAAAGTACTTCATCATGCACTAATTATTTTTTTTAATTTTATTGATACATTATAATAATTTTTAACATTGTATTGCAAATTGGATATTATATCAAAATATTTAATATTTAATTAAAAAGTACTTCATCATACACTAATTATTTTTTTAAATTTTATTGATACATTATAATAATTTTTAACATTGTATTGCAAATTGGATGTTATGTCAAAATATTTAATTAAAAAGTACTTCATCACACACTAATTATTTTTTTAAATATTATTGATACATTATAATAATTTTTATCATTGTATTCCAAATTGGATATTATGTCAAAATATTTAATATTCAATTAAAAAGTACTTCATCATACACTAATTATTTTTTAAATTTTATTGATACATTATAATAATTTTTAACATTGTATTGCAAATTGAATATTATGTTAAAATATTTAATATTTAATTAAAAAGTACTTCATCATGCACTATTTTTTTTACATTTTATTGATACGAGTAGATAACCGGCTCATTGATGTCACGTGATGTTGGACTCGTAGATTACAAGAAATTTCATAAATACATAATTTTAAAAAAAATTAACAGGTTAATTTGATGTCGACGTACATTTTTTTATGGATATGGGTTTGTTGCCTTTCGATTGCCGTATCTCCAGTAAACAAGACTTTTGCCTGTATCTTACAGTGGACATATAACATGGAAAATTAAGTTTTATTTTTTTCCGAGTATTGATTATAAAATATCCCGTTGCAAACTCTCATCAACTTAATAAACAGTGAGACTCGATTACATGTACCATATGTATCAAGCGAATCAAACCCGGCATACTTCATCATTCCAAACATTAATGCCTACGATGCGTGTTTCTAGCTCGGAATCAATGTAATTAGTGGTATAAAAAAGTAACTTATTATAAATAAAAATAAAATGACAAATTATGTTATATAGCGCCATTTAAAGAGTAGACTCCTCAGGAGCTCTCTAGCTCGGGATTAGAACTTATTATTGTTGACAGATTACAAATATAATAAAAGAAAATAATCATAAAATGGTGATAAAATATTCTTTATGCGGAGTTCCGTAAAGTGAGTGCCTAAATCTTTGATAAATTGGATGTAATGTGTTCAGGATCCAACAAACTACCCGCGTCTTATTAAATAACATTAGATCATTATTTTCGATTCAATACTCGTATAAAGTTCCGGTACACATCACAAGACATTTTAAATCTCATATTTAACAATTTTCACAATTGTTGTGATCCGTGTATATAATATATCTACGGTCATAAGCATGTTTAGTATGAGTCTGTGATGTGATGAGATGTGAGCAGCGTGCTACTCGGATCACGGAGTGTAGGGTTCCTAGAAGGCAGGGTGTGGCGGACCCGTGGCCGGGTCCGGGGCTCGGGAAGAGGGCAGGGAAGGGGCGAGTGTACTCTAATGGCTGTTGACCCTCCTTTTCAAATCAAAACCAAATAATATGCAAGGCTGTGACTTGTAACACACGGAGCGCTAGCCACTGTGAGAATCAAGAACAAACATACATTGTAGTAATTTTATGTGTTGTATTCTATTACAAAAAATGGGTTCAAACGAGAGTCGAACCCACGACTCATGGATAACAAAATAGGCCATCTTACTATCTAGGGCAGGGATAACGACCCAATGACACGCGAGCCACGTTCGAATTTTATTTGAAAAATGTATTTAAGTCGATTTTTTTTTCGTTCATAAGTTATCCAACTAAATTAACTAGTTTATTTTACTGAACGACCGAAAAAGATTCGTTCATCTTAGTGAACTACTTTTTCCCATCTCTAGTACAATACGCATACGCGGCGCGGGTCCCTTACGTCTCACGCGCGCCCGTCACTTTATATGTGAGCGAGTGAGAAAGAGAAAGATTTCGGCCAAACGTGATGTAGAGGGGGAGTTTTGTGTTCCAATGTCTTGTGAATTTAAGTCAATGAAAAAATTTCCAACCGCTATTTTAATAATGATTGGGTCAACGTATGTGTGCGAACAATTATTTTCGTCGATGAATTTTATCTAATCGAACGTGAAAAAATCATATTGGTCAATATTCCTTCAGAGAGGAGTGGACGTTTAAGGTCTTTATTCATCTAAAAAATTGACTTCCATTTTTATTCTATAGAGTGGGAATATATGATGGAACTTTTGCCATTGCTAGTCATATGGCGTGGAGTGGTTTACTTTTTAGTGTTAGATATATGGGTGTCGTATGTAGCTTTAAGAAGCTACCCTTTTTAGGAGGCTTTATCAAAATTTATGATATTATATGGTATATACTATACACATACACTACACCTAAAGCAGAATGGGTTCCTATCATGTATTGGAAGATCTACGAAGGTTTCTTTGTAGTTCGTCTTCCCTTGGTAAATTTCTGCGATTGTCTTACCAAATATGTTTTTCTGAACATATGTAGAGGCGGAGAAGTACCTAATCTAATGACCGCTCAACTACCTTCCTATACTAACACTCAATTTGTATATATTTATTTTCTAATATTTGAAATATTACGAAAATAATAGATTAGAGTACTGAGTTGAAGCGGGGTTGAGAAGAGTTTGCTCTCTAAACGGCGCTATATAGATAAATTGTACTTTTATTATTATTAAGTAAAATTAAGTTATTTTGGTACTATCCTAAGTGGGTTGCATACATTGTTATTGTGAAGAATGATTTTTATTGGGCAGGAACACTATCGGCAACCGTAGCCCAGTGGTTAAAATAATACCTTGCCAAGCATGGGGTTCGATACTTACAAACCACATGCTTGACAAATTATTCTTTTGTAGATGTAGGAAGGTACTTAATCTAATGGCCGCAACCACTACCTTCCTATCTTTACATTCAACTTATGAATTTTAATATATCAATAATAATTGGTTCGAATCCCGAATAAGAGCGTCCTTGAAGGGAGTTTGCTCTCTTATCGGCGCTATTTAAATTGTACTTTTATTATACCTAATAATCACTAATAGATAGTTTTGGATTCTTCTCGAGTTTCAAACGATTGAGTTGTAATCCAATATACTGGGAACCAGTGAGTTATAAAGAGTGGTCATAACAGTGCCACCACCAAGTTCTCTAGAGACTCTAATACAAATATTTAAACTTTATTGGCATACACATACTCTCGATATGATAATCAAATGTAATAAATCTGAATTCACGATTATGTAAACAATTGTCAGGAACATAATGATTAATATGTTAACCTTATAATAAATTTTAGAATGTTGTTAATATATTGAATTTTATCACAAAACCCTATACACCCAGAATTCGTTTTACAGATTCTCTATTAACGGAGTTTCGCAATAATGAAACCGAAAAAAAAATAATCAAATAATTCGGTTTACCGAAAAACAACAAGATATGGAACATTTTAAAAATGGAATTCAAATAAAGACTTGGATCAAGATTCATCCCTAAAGCGATACCGAAGATAAAACAAAGATTTCTCAAGAATTAATACTGACGAAATGAGTCGACTCATTTTCACATTATGAAAATGGTTTTAAAATCCTAATTAAAAAAATTATCCCGATGAAGAGAGATGCTAAAGAGTATCGCAAAAAATAAATGTATAGTCGTATTGTTATAAGCAGCTTGAAGAAGGAAAGAGAAATATGTAAAGCAGGGAATGAATTTGTCTGCCCAATTCCTGCTTCCCAATTGACAAATTATAATATGAAGTCTTGTTTGCCTCTTTAAATTCTGTAATTCTTTACATATGTATTTCAAATGCATACGTTTTTTATGTTCTATATATTTCAGAACTTGCTATAGAGCAAAGGAAAACACATGCATATATGCGGAATTTTAATTACCGAAGATCTTTGTAAGATGACATGGCGAGTGTTGAAATGCATTGTGACTTGCAATAAATAAAGTGAAATAAAACAAAGAAACCTTCTTCAATTTTTTTATTCATTACGGAGTTCCACAAAGTGACTTCAGAGTTATTTAAACAACTAACTTTTCAGGAAATTATCACTTCCGTCAAGCGAGATATAAGTGTAATTTATAAAAATCCTATACACTTTTGAATTTCTTTCTAATATGTTTTAAGCACTTGATCATTCCTTTGAATGAGGTAGATATTGATAAGGTCTAGTGGTACGTGGTGTCAGGAATAAAAAGAAATTAATCCTAGACTCGGTGTTGGGTTCAATTCCAATCACTCTCCTTGTGGGACCAGTGTGGATGAACTCCGCCGCTACGTGACGTGTCTATCAAACATAAAAGAAAAAGGATAGAGAAACCACAGAGTGCATTGATTATTTTGTTTTAACCCTTATAACTCCAGAGGCGACATATAGTCGCCATGGTAATTATTTTAATAACTCCAGAGGCGACTATATGTCGCCATTTTTTATGGTTGTATTGTTTACATAAACAAACATCTCGGGACACCCAGGAGCAGGTATAAACATGTTACATTAGTTTCACAACAACTGTTCTACTGTTTAGACGTGTTTCGGTTGAAAAATAATCAGTACGCACCCTTTTACACCGTTGAGATTACACAAGTTTTTTTTTACCCTCTAAAATAATGGAAAAATCGCAACTGAGTGAAAGTGAAGACGAATTTATTTTAAATGTATATAGTGATGAAAGTTGTGATAGTAACATCAATATTCAGACCTCTAGTGATGAATCAGAGTACATTGGTCATAAAAAACGCAGAGTTGGTCCTCTTCTATCATCAGATAGTTCTTCAAGTACTACAAGCGCTCAAGATTCACAAGACGATGAATGGATTGATATATCCAATACGGTGGATTCTCCTGACATTATAAATTTTGACATCGGAGCTCAGAATGTCGGACCAAATGTTCCTTTAACAATCAAAGAACCAAGTCAATTTTTCAAATTATTTTTCACGGAAGAAATTGTAACGGAGATAATACGGGAAACAAATGCATATGCAAAAGTCAAACTTCAATCAAAAGTTCTAACTGCAAATTCTATTTGGCAAAATTGGCGTGATGTACAAAAAGATGAATTTTGGGCATTCATTGGGGTCATTTTAAATATGGGAACAATGCCACTTGCCAATATGCAAGAATATTGGTCTACTAGAGATAATTCCAGAGTCCCATTCTTTGCAAATATTTTCACGAGATCTCGATTTCATCAAATATTCTGGATGTTACACTTGAATACACAAGAAACTGGCCATAGTGATTTAAGAACACGGATTCAGAAAGTCAGTAATTTTTTAGAATATATAAATAAAAAATTTGCTGACTATTTCATACCCAACAAAAATATCTGTGTTGACGAATCAGTAGTGAAATTCAAAGGAAGAATATGCTTCATCACTTACAATCCAAATAAGCCTACTAAATGGGGAATACGCATTTACGTTTTGGCGGATTCTGAAACATCATATGTGTACAGTATTCTTCCCTATTACGGTAGTATTACTACAGAGAATTTACCAAGCCCAGATTTGCCTGTGAGTTCGAGAATACCCATCTACTTGTTCAGAAAAATTTTGGAGAAGGTACCCCATGCACAAGGATACCACTTGTTTACAGACAGGTACTACACAAGTCTTCCACTTGCTGAAGCACTATTGAAGATGAAATGTCATTTAACTGGGACGATACAGACCAACAGAAAAGGCATTCCGATCACCATAAAAAAACCAAAGTTTGGCAATAAAAAAGTTTTGGCTGTAAGAAAAAGAAAAACAATGCTTTTGGCATGGAAGGATAAAAGAATAATTACAATGCTGAGTACTGGTGATTCTGCTGGCATGTCGTCTGTTTCCAGAACAGGGAAGGGAGGTGTTCAATTAGTTACAGAAAAACCAAATGTAGTACGAAACTACACCAAATCTATGGGTGGAGTAGACCGTGCCGACCAGTATGCTTCCACATATTGTTTTCTCAGGAAGTCATTAAAATGGTGGAGAAAACTTTTTTTCTGGGGAATGGAAATTTGCTCAATCAATGCATACATCCTCTACAAGAATATAAAATTGAAAAATAATGAAAAACCACTAACTCATTTGAAATTTGTCAAGAATTTAGTTGATCAGTTGGTAGGAGACTTTCGGGAGCTGCGAAGTAGGCCATCAACTTCTACTTTTGATGTACGACTAGATGGTAAACTTCATGTTTTGCAGAAGGGAAAGAAGAAGGACTGTGTGGTCTGCTCAAATAGAGGCAAAATGGGCAAACGACATGAAACATATGAGTTTTGCGACACCTGTCCTGGAAAACCTAGGATGCATTTAGGGGATTGTTTCCTCAGATATCATACTTTGAAAGATTATAAAACTAAAAAATAATGTTGAATTGTTATTTTTTTTATCAAAATAAACTCATTTAAACATTTATCTAATAGTTTGAATAAAAAAATTGCATGAAACCTTATTAATTTTTTTTTAAATAAATTATTTCTAAAACCTATCATTTTATAGTAAAATTTCAAAAAAATACCCTGGAGTTGTTGGTATGTCATACAAAAAAAAATCTGGAGTTCAAAGAGTTAAAACCCCTTTCAGCCGCTATTCAAGAAGAGGGAACCTTTTAATGATTAAACATAAAATTCATTATATACATATCATCACATTTTTCCCTGTTAGGGTAGGCAGACAGGACAGAGCACCGAACTTTTTTATCTCAATACATATTTAACATACCTCTTTCACATTCATACGGCTTCTACGATTTCTTTGACTTCTTACATTTTCTTCTTTAAAAATATAATTCACTAGATCCAACCATACTTTCCTTCATCTTCCTCTACCACGCTTTCGACTCACATCTGCACTGTATATTTTTTTGTTAGACTTTCTTCATTCATTCATTATTCATGACAAACTCATCTCAGAGTGCTTATCGTCATCTTAATTAATACATCAGCATTAATTTCACTTTCATCCCTAATTTCGTCATTCTGAATTCTATCATGTACCATACATTATTCTAAGTGCACGCAATTTTACAGCATCAAACAAGTGTACACTGCTACATCTTTCAAAATATATACAAATAAGTGCACAGTTCTGCATCTTTCAAAATATATGCAAACGAGTGCACATTGCTACATCTTTCAAAATATATACAGACAAGTGCATACTTCTGCATATATCAAAACATATCCAAACAAGTGCACATTTCTGCATTTTTCAAAATATATCGAAACAATAGCTCATTACTACATCTTTCAAAATATATATGTATAAACACACTTCTGCATATTTCAAAATTTATCCAAACATCTGCTTACTGCTACAACTTTCAAAATATAAACAAACAAATGTACACTTCTGCATCTTTCAAAATATATTCAAATACAAAGTGTACAAATCTGCGTCTTTCAGAATATATCCAAACTACTGTTCACTGCTACATCTTTCATAATATAATATATGCAAACAAGTGCTCACTAATACATCTTTCAAAACACACAAACAAGTGCACGAATTTTTAGAAATATATCCTAACAAGTGCGCACTCCTACATTTTTCAAAATATATCCAAACAAGTGCATACTTCAACATCTTTCAAAATAGATCCAAACAAATGCGCCTTTATGCGTCATAACAATTCAATACCCCTACCAGCACACAATTAATTTCTACAAAACAACTAACCGGAAAAAACAAACCTCATAAATGATTTCACTAGAAAAAAATAAATGAACTCGAAATGATTTACAACCTATTTTTAGGATTGATCTTCTCAGAATTGCCTTTGGAAAAACAATAAATCGTAAACAAGTCCTCCAGTGAGGTGGCTCAGTCCTGCTTTTAATTCCGATCACAGCCTTAGATTGCTGCTTCCCCGGTATAATCTGGAAAGATTAATGTGATCATAAAGCAGATTGATTTATAGTCTGGCTGAATTCATTAGCCGGTGGCTGCTCGGATCTCCAATACTATTTTTTCCGTCTTACTGTTTAATTTGCCACTTTGTGTCAAATCAAGAAACAATCGATTTGTACATTTTGATCATTAATATATTTTTTGGAATCGATAAGTAAAATTGACCATATTTAAAGGAAAACAAAGAATTTTCCTTAATCGTCGTATAAAGACGCCCTAAGTGATCTATGTAATTGGTGAGACGTCTGCCTTCCAGTCTGATTTTCACTTAACATTTGTTTAGATACATTTCTGATCGGTTGAGAGAGACTGCCAAATGGCAATAAATTCGCAAAATCGATACAACGAAAATTTAATACAATACAACAGCGGTTCTTCTCATGTGTTACTTTCGCATATTTATTTATAGTTCATCTTCCATAAGTTTTCTGCGGTTTTCTTACCAAATCTATTTATCTGAACATATGCAGATACGGAGAAGTACCTTCACTACCTTCCTATTTTTACACTCAACTTATAGGAGTTTTCTTTTCTAATATTTTAAATCTGCCAATAATAGTGTAGGTTCACATCTCCAATTGGAGCGCCGTTGAGGAGAGTGCTCTACAATATGCGCTACAAAAATTGTCCTTTTATTGTTATTATTCTCAAACTTTGTATAAATGCGTACCACTAATTGTTTAATTGCACTCTATTTAATCTAAGACAGTTTAGTGACTCAATAGTATGATGGTCATTAAAATCTCACTGAAGAAAAAAACACCCAACAATTTATAACTATCCCATCAGGAGCATAATATTACCTACACGGTTCATATAAAATATGTAAAAAGTCAATATGTATAACGTTTCACGTTTGAATGTTTACCAATGTAAACTTACTCGTAAAAAGAAGATTAATATTTTTCGTTTATCCCTTTTAAATATTTCAACAATCCTCTCGTTGTACTCGTATCAATAAGTTCCACTAACTTATAGCATCGTAGCAATAAATCTACTACAGTTAATTGTATTAATACAATGAAAGTCTTAAAAAACATTTTACGCTTGCTTAAATATCCCACCCCATCATAAAAAGCATTGTACGAGTATTATATAACAATTACGGTGCATAAGGTATAACCTACTGGGTTTATTTTTATATGATTATATTTTCATATCAACCAGAAAGATATTAAAGAGGAAATAATTGAAAACTATACTAAAGCCCTTTTTGAAAAAAATCTGATTTCAACAGTAATTGAAGCTGCAAATTCCGGGCTAGAAAACAGGCGTCTTACCATTAGGCCACGGCGGTTCCCAGGAAGAATGTATGATGTTTTTTTTATATGGCATTCCTCCGTGGCCTATCTTTTGACCCGGAGGTTGTGAGGATCAGTCTGGTTTTCACTTCACATATCTCAAACATATTTCTGGATGGTTGTTTGAGATTGCGCTAGTGCTATAAACCCCCTAGGTCGTAATGGGTGTGGGCTGAAAAACATCTGGTGTCCCCGTGGCTGGGTTCGCCCTATATTGGTGGGGTGTATTTTGGCCGAGGGGATGCTATTAGATGAGCCCAGACCTTTTGACAGCTTCTGTGTCTGATGTATTGTCTGCAATTTATGTTTTTTTAGAAGTGTTATACAGGTGTGATCTTGTACATACTATGTTGCTGTCAATAAACCTAATATTTATTTATTTATTTATTTAATGTATATAACGAAAGTGTTATACAAGAAAACAATACAATACCTTAGTCCATATTATCACATTATATGGGCTAAGGTATTGTAATCTATAGTGCTACTTATCCGTTACCTTCTGTAAATAAAAAAAAACGAACGCACTTAATATGATATTTTATACAAGTCATATTTTTATGATGATCGTCTTATAATTTTAACAGCAATGTTTCTATGAAAGACATAAAGCTTTCCCATGAAAGTATATTGAAAAGAATGATAATGCCTATAGTTTTAAGGAGATAAACAAACGTTCAAACAACGTCCTATTATTAAGAAAAGTTTCAAATTTGAATATCCTCACGGCGCTGGCGGCGGGTTCATTTGACCGTAGCATTCCACCGAAGGGTACGGAAGAAGTCGGAATATCTCTCGGCTGAAGAGGGGAATGGTAGGCGGTAGGCGGTGGAGGAAGGTGGCAAGTGGAAGGAGGAAGGCGGTGTGCGGCAGCAGGACAGGACAGGTTTGGTGGCGGAGTGTGCGTGGACCCGTAGCGATCAGCATCTCTGGCCCGTACCATCAGACAGCATTCCAGATACTTGATCACCGGATGTAAAAAAGTGTCCAATTAAGCCCGAACCTCGAGACGGTTGAAAAAATGGTTGACTTTATTGGTTGTCAACCTTTGGTTTTGTTGTCATTAGAAACTGATCGTTTTTATCCTAAATATATGTATTTTTAATGATTACGTCGTTTTTCAATTCATGGAACTCGATTTATATTAAGAACAATCAAAATTAAACGGTTCATAATCAATATTGTATATGTTCATCTAAATATTAACAATATAATATCTAAGCTTCATGTACAGTTTGACAAAGCCATTGTATGGCGAAACACTTGTCACGGAATAAAAAATAAAGGATATAGAACTGTCAAAACGTTTTATTTTGATTTTCCTTGTGATATATTCTGTTATTTTTCGGCTTCGGTCAAAAACAATTTCATAACTTAAAAACTTTGATACACCAGCAACGCGCGTATTTTTATTAATATACAGGGATAGTGTTGATATTTTTTGTGTGGCGTGTTTTCGTTTATTGACACGGATAAGTAAAAATAATACAGATTTACACGTCACGGAAACTTGATTCTTGTTTCATTTGTCAAATGATAATTTTAATCAAGTGAAAAAGAAAAAGTTATGAAAAAATATATTCTACCTTTCTTCTTCTTCCCAGTGTCATGTTAGGTCCCCCCAACGTTGAATATCACCTGAGAGTAGACATCTTTGTCCTCGGCAGCCCGAAAAATATCTCCAACGCCCTTTATGCCAGTCCAATCACGTATATTGCGGAGCCAGGAGATTTGCCTCCTGCCAACCTCTTCGGCCTTCTATTTTGCCTTGGATGATCAGGTGCAGTAATTTGTACTTTGCTCCTCTAAGTACATGACCCAAGTAGGACACCTTTCGGATTTTAATATCAGTCAGCAACTCTCTATCAACTTTGGCTCTTTGAAGAACCCTTGTGATGCTGACCATATCCGTCCAGGGTATCCGTAGCATTCTCCGGTGCATCTACATTTCGAATGCTTCCAGTCGGTTCATACTACCAACTTTCTACCTTTAAATAGATTTAATTAAAGAAAATATTATAGAATGTTCTTCTCCGCCGCTTGTTTAATGCTAAGTGTCGTGGTCCTCTGTTACGTTGAACTTGGTGCACCACCGGTTTCCTATCACATTTTGAATGTAGCACTTAAAATATCCGGTTGCATCCTTTTAACTATTCTCATGATAACTAGCTTCCACAAACTTATTTCTTCTGGCAACATGTCCCATTGTTGTCAGAATTATTTTCCTGAAAGTATTTCGGTAATCTCTAATTCTTGGATGACATACCTTCTATACAAGTGTGTTGTTACGTTATGCGGCTCACGGGATACGGAACATTGTGTTATTGAACTTTATTTCACTTTCGTTGCATACAGTACAACTTTGCGGGAGTATTGCAATGTGGCAATATTTTCCAACCAACTAGAAATATGTTCAAAAGGCATTTAGCGAAAACCAGATTAGAATCTCCGGGGTGGGAGACAAACACGTTACCAACTAGGTTTCGGAGGTTACCTCGTCGGAGATCGGAACATTCAGCTCCAATAGAATTTTAACATTTTATTGTGTATCATTTGCTGAAATAATAGATACGTTGAGATACACAAAAAGTAAACATACGATAAAATCGATGCGAGCCAACACAGTCAATTAATTGACTTAAATATATCGATAGCAAAAAGTCATTCATAAAAAAATACATCAAATTTTATAAATATTAACCCTAAAGGTAATATATTCTTCACAGTAATTGTATGCTTATATCATTTCAGGTTTCGAATTTTATTCACAAGTTTTAGACACATGGACGTTAATGTATAAAATAGACCCATCTCTTAAAACCTATTTATGGCTGGAGTATCAAATCAGTAAATGTGTATATTATTGTTATATTTACTCAAAAAAATATTGCATAAAACGGGCCTAGTTGACAAGATACTCTGCGGTTGCTAATTCGATTTACGTTGGAATCAGGATTTTGTAAAAATAGGGTACCAGTCTGATTCAAACTCACGACATGTTCAACATGTTTGTCGTAGATTGAAAAACATTTCCACTTAGCAATAAGCTCATTAGGTTGTACTGTATACAATGAAAGTGTAATACAATAAATCAAAATGTGTCCTAATCGTGGATTGTCCTATCGTTTCGCTATATTATTTTCAATAAAATACGTGCAGTTTCCGTATTATAATCCGACATTTCATTTAAATTACACTTGACGTCATATGGTTGACGACACCTTCCCATCAGCAGATAACACATACAAAAACTGTAGCTGCATAACATTATAGAATTTTAGTGTTGATCTCTTCGCTGCGGCGCGGAAGGCTGTACTGGAATAAAGTGATTTTCAACCTTTTTCAAATCAATGCACACTCAAAATCTAAATTAATAAAACAGATCATTCGATTTTAATAACACTAAATATTCTGTTCTATGATAAATTATGCAACATAGAAAAAATGGTTTGAAATGGTCATCATTCCATCAGATAACATTTGTATAATTTCATTATCACCCTATGCATTCCATCAGGAAACCAGGGATGCCATAAAACGTCTTTGTCCAGGTCGAGCACAGCATGGAACTTGAAGTTATTTGAAATCGTGGTTAAACCAGTCGTGTGACGATCGCTGGTTATTGTTGTCATTAATTTTAAGGGCGTTATGGGATTAGCCTAAAGGCTACGAGACTTGGGGGAAACCCTATAGAGGACTCACCCTAGTGTGTTATTTGCGAATATATACATATATGACTCTTAAAGACTGCCGAAAAAAACTGACTGAAATAGTTAAGAGTTCGTATTTTAATTTTCCCGTAATTCCATCACACATTATTCTACAATACATAAATTCATTTTAGAGGTACTGGCGAACAGCTTTTTATGCGATCCATAAAAGGCCCATTTATATTGTGCCGTTTAGAGAGCAGACTCTCCTCAAAGGCGCTCTAGCTTGGGATTCGAACCCACTATTATTGACATATTAAAATTATTACAAATTTAACATAAATGTAACGTAAGTGTAAGGATAGGAAGGTGGTGTGTGCGGCCATTAGATTAGGTTCTACATCTGCATATATTTAGAGCAACAAATTTTTGTAAAAAACCATAGAAAACTTACCAAGGAGAGACAATCTACAAATAAGCCCTTGTAGGTTTTCCGATATGTGATATGAACACATTCGGCTTTGGGTGTAGTGTTCATATATTAAGTTTCATTCTAAACTTTTAAACTTCGTCTAATCCTTGATTTTCAAAATAAACACTCTTTTTTCAAACCACTGAAGCACTCTACTGTACTGCGACACATTGGTTAAAGATCGCTGGCTTTACGCTTTAGATGTTGGGACACGGGAGCGTACACATAATAAGAATATATTTATTGTTGCTTTATTGGTCCATTTAGAGAGGATATTCTACCTGATGCTGATAATCCCAGATGAGATCATTTATTATTTTGTCGGAATCGAGGGACCCTCTCCAATTATTATTAAACCCTTCAGGAGCAATATCTACCACATTTTTTATGACACCTATTTAAGAGATTGGAAGTTTTCATCATCATAATTTTAAAAAATATGACAAGTTTTACACAGCAATCTGAAGATAATTTAGAGAACGATTTCAACGCTAGTATTGTACATACACTAAAACTTTTGAATAGTCAAGAAAATTATTTGCTTATAGTGTCAGATTAATAACAATATGATATGCATTATGCATATCATATTGTTATTATTTTGACACTATAAAGAGTCGTATTGTTATTATTCTGACACTATGAAGAGTCAAATATGGCTATTTGAGATACTTTGACAAAAATAGTCGTTTCGACACTTCATACTTTGTTGAAAAAAATATACATCCGATGTTTGTAAAGTAAAAAATGAGACCAGAAAACGTCAAGCTACTTGAGTCAATACGACAAATCTTGAATGCTTCAGATTTTGATGTAATATGTACTGTTTGAAAATAGAAAGTTGTGTTTTAAATCCAATATTTTAATTTAAATAGCTTTATTTTTTTTACTATCTACAATTGAACCTTTACATTGGGGTACATCAAGGATCGGTACTAGTCATGGACGATTTAACTAAACAGGAAATGAACAGTCTCCTAAAGATCCTACTATTTGCAGACGATATCGTATTAATAAGTGCAAAACATGCATCTCATCATGACCTGCAAAATAGTCTGGAAAGGTGGAGAGGAATCTTGGAGGACGATGGATTGAGACTTAGCAGAAAGAAAACAGAGTATCTGTACCTACCATTCGAGAACACAAATGCTGTCACTCCCGTAATGTGACCAAATTGTGACTCCTTTAAGTATCTTGGGTCACTCATCCATAGCGATGGAGGATGTGCAGCAGATGTAACACATATAATTAGTGTGGGATGGATGAAGTTTAGATCAATGACGGGAGTTCTATGTGAAAAGGACAGTAAAGTTAAAAGGAAAAGTATACCAAACGATTGTCAGACCCGCACTCCTCTATAGCTCCGAATGCTGGACGATGTATAACTCTTACTCCAGGCAACTTGAAACTGCTGAAATGCGCATGCTAAGATGGTCAGCTGGTGTGTCCCTAAGAGACAAAATAAAAAGTTCACGCATTCGTGGAAGCCTAGGTGTTACAGACACCAACAGTAAGATGGAGGAGAGGCGATTGAGATGGTGTGGGCACGTTGGAGAGCACCCTATCATATTGTGAACCAGGCAATCTCCATGGATCTTCCTCAAATAACAACCAGAGCAATACCAAATAATTCGCGGGTGGTGCAAAAAGATAACCTGATGCAGAGGCACGGCCTGGGGGACGTAGTCCGGGACAGAAGAGCATACAACCTGAGGACGAGGAGAGCTGACCCCAACAGTCTTCGCAGACAGTGAGTTGGGCTGGAGCCAGGGAGAAGAAGATAATAGAACCTTTACATACAATATTAATAGAAAGGTGAACAGTATAATATGAGTATATAACAACGAAAAAAAAAACACCCTTTTGGATATAAACATAACCACTTAACTAGGTTAAAGCCTGTGACAAAATTATCTTATTCCTTTGTCACAAATTTTATGTTTGTCCTAAATACTAAAACACTCATGTGCACTGCATTCATATACTTAAATTCCATATTATCACACGCATAATTCCAATCGCATTCAATTATTCATTATTTCTTATTTAACAGAAACTCAAAACAATTTTCAAAATATTATTACGTCAAAATATCCTAGCGGTGATGTTTCTGATGGTTGCGATTTGTTCAAATCACATTCAAGTTTTGTCGCGTTTGCTATGGCGCGGAAACATATCTGCTTAATTTGTTTATGTTTACAGGCATCAGATATTTCGATCTTTCTTATGAAAAATATAGTATTGAAACAGCCAAATATCTTCCGACCTCCAATTCTGTTGGCTACTCGTATTCTGCATGAAAAAGGGGTTTTAATAATAATTCTTTAACATAAGTATAAAAAATACCCACAATTGGGTTTTTGTCTTATTTTATTCAATTTAAATATTGTATAAGGCGACATTAATGCATAAGTTGTTACATTAGTCCCTCTTTATTCGTGGATAATACGTTCCAAGATACCCAGTGGATTCCTTAAACCGCAGATATTAACAAACCGCATACACGATGTTTTTTCATGTAATATAAATATCTAATATGCAGATTAATAACAGCAACTTATAAAAAAACCAACAATATTGTAGTTATAAAAGTTATGTGAATGTAATATCTCTCTTCCTTTCAAAATATCTTATTGTACCGTACTCACAAGAGTGAGCACATTACAATAAGATATAACAATATAGTAAGAAGGCTCTTGTGGCGGTATTATAACGCTATGTTTAGGCTATTATTAACTTTCTTTTAATACATTAGGATTTTCCATTTTATATTTTCCAATCGCGGGTTATCGCGTAAATTGAAACCTCAGATAAGGAGGGACTACTATGTGCATAAACTTTATCTTAACAGTACATATTTTTTTTGCATAAATTCAATCAAATTTTTTGTGGAGCTAATATTAGGTGTTAAATGGAATGTTGATTACATTTTATCATTTTGTTGTGTATTTGAAATCATTTTACATATAACAAAAACAAAGGCGTTGGTGTTTTAAAAAATGAACCACATAAGTGTATCACATTGATGATTATTCATTACATTATTTGCTGGACGTGTTTTAAATTCAATTTTAGTTTTGTTATGAAACGTAGTTGATTACATTAACAGGTAAGGAAAAAGTCACTAGTGTTTTCAACTTTTATTTAAATATGTTATTATATGAAATCTAAAACAAACTAACCAATAATCTCAAAAATAAGGATGTTTATAGTATATTAAAAAACGGTCTAACAGACAAAACACATTTATTCGGGTCATTTGAAATATGTAAGAAGATTACCTCAACTTTTCGTGGGCACAAATATTTATTTTAACACTTCATTGTATATAAACCAGGCAAAAATAATTAAAACCATTGTTTATTAATATAAAATTCATGAACAATATGCATTATATAAATAAATGTGAGATATCATCAATCAAAGGAAAACGGAAGGGATGGTGGAAAGACTAAGAGAATGAGAAATGAAACATATTACATCACTGACTTGAATGGCAAGATTTTAAAGTGTGTATTTGATGGTTGTATTACTTTTTCTTTGTATGCAATATAATACATTGTTTTCCAACCAACTACAAAAAATGTTAAGACAGGAGTTTGTCAGACATTTGGTAAATTCCATGTTAACCAATCATCTCACTCTGGCCCAAATTATGCATCGTTATATTTCCTCAAATATCTCAAAACATTTCCATTCCATATTATTTATCATATTATGCACGAACGATTCAAATTGATATAATATTAGAGCTTTTTATATAGGTCGATACATCCCTTATCAGGGAGAAAAATCAAAATTCCTTATCTCACGCTTTTACATCTTATTCGAAAATTGTATTTTAATAAAAACGTTCAAATCTCTATTAGATGAAATAAATCTGCACCTTTCTCAGAAAGGCTCGAATATTTTCTAAAAGGGTAACTTACCACTTGTACAATCCTTCCCATGACCTGTTCCCTGGAATGTGATCGTGTATCTACACACGCCAATAACATGCCGAGGAAGCTCCTCAAGGGCTTTAACCCTCGCTCCCGGTGGCAGAAGACGAATTTGATAGCACTTATTTGATCCCCAAATATTCCAGGCATTTCAACAGGTAGATGCTATGATACCACTTTCCCTTTAATCTCTTCCCACGTTTTGATATTAGCATTCTGTTTGCATGAAAGGATTTTATCCTTTGGCTTCTTTCTTTGAATTATTAAATGTGTATTAAGTAGTCTTTTTTTGAAATACTAATGTAATGTATTCCATTGTTTGAATGCATTTCAAAGTCATGAAAAACCTTTCCATTAGAACTCTATGAAAATTAAATTAAATATGTAACATAAGGAGCTTCAGTTTTTTTTATTTATGAAAGTTTTTATTTTCATATACTATTTACAATATAATTGCATGATTCATTAAATGTTTTCAAGTTTTTAATATGTTTAGCTGAATTCACTGTTTCCACCGCCAAGTATTTATTAAAATAAACGAAAGCAAAATTTAAATATCTAATATTTCATGTTTTATGCCATATTATGCCTTCCTCTTAATGACTTCGATGGTCTAATTGGTAAGACGCCTGCCTTTCAACTCGAGGGTTGCTGGTTCGGTTCCCAGTGTTCCCACTGGTAATTGATTTTCCACAAATAGTTCAAATCTGGTTTTCACCGATGACCTCATTAAAATCTTTTTGGTTAGTTAAAAGAGATTATCACATGGCAATAAACCCACCAAACAGTACTGTATACAACGAAAGAATAACACAATATAATTATTTTTTTTATAAAAGTAACGAAAAAATTCTGAGGTATTCGGTGCTGCTAGGAATAAAATATAACTATTAGTGCTCAAATATAATATGCGAAAGGCGACTGAATTACTATACAAACATATCATATGAAAGTAAAACCAGTCTAAGATTAGCTGTACATCGAATCCGGAATGCCTACATACCGACCAATCGACTTCTCGCGACGACGATATTTTATTTAAAACTTTACTACACACTGTACAATACAGCAGGTTTATTGCAATCTCTTCCGGCCAATCATAAAATCGTTTTACGAAATTTTGTGGTATAGATGGAAGATTTACATTTGTGATTTAGAGAAAAATAAATAAATAAAACAAATTGAAAAACCACAATTAAAAATAAAAATGTTATCAAGGCTATCAATGGCCAGTGCTAAGTCACTGAAGGGAGCTGAAATGGTTTTTTAATCTGCTTTTTGAAACGCGCCAACGATGGTGCGAGTCTTACATAAGCTTGTTCCAGCTAACAAGCTTGGACATTATCTGTTGAGAAAGGGTTTTTTTTTAATCTAGTGTTTAAAGAAAACTGACTTCGTATTATTTATCAGGCTATTGATAGATATTAGGTTTAAAGTCAAACACCTTGGTGAAATCGATACTATCTAGGTTTGAAGAGAAGGGAGTCCTTCTACCACAAAAAGAAGTATACCCTGTTCTGGTGTGGCTACAATGAACTGGTACTGTGGAAGGTATTAGTTGCTGCACCTTTGTGTTTAATGCCACCTGTGGCAGGATCACTTGACCGTGGAAGAAAGGAAATACCCCGCGGTTTTGTGGATCACCGAGCTTCATTTTAAGACTTTCCATTTAAATTGAATATAAAGTAAGAAACGTGATAAGATAATCGAATACTCAAGTAAACTGTGGATTAAGCGAGCTGTGGTTTATAACTATCATATAAGTCCCCCTAAACATAATGCAAAATAAATCGATACTAATAAAAATCGTTTTTCTTTTTCGCGTCCCATGGTTGTGAAAAAATAAAAATGGACGTTTATATTTAAAAGAACCTAGCCAACTTTTTTGTTTATTTGAAATATCAAGTGGGCAAACCTAGATCATACTTGTGCAAAAATATCAACTAAATAGTTAAATGCGTATTTCATAGTTGAAATCCATAATTTCGGGTCCGATATCTGATGGTACCCGAAAAAAATGAGCCCAAGTCTAGTAAAATAGTTTGTCTACCAACAATACTCACAGATGCTAGACATGTGCCAGTGTTGTTGCCTCTTCGCGTACTGGGTAGTATTGCCAACACATGCGATGACTAACTGCGAGTTCCGTACTTACCCTTGTGTCTCTAATTCCCAAGGCTTGATGAATGTGATGATCTCCATTTTTGTTGGTAAGACGCTTGTCTTCCGATCCGGGGGTTACGGGTTCAATTCCCGTTGGAACCCAGATTTATAAAAAAGGATCCCAGACTGGTTTTCACTTAATACCTATTTATCATAGTTTTATTGTATTAGTTTGTTAGAAGGAGATTGCCGCGTAATAATAAGCCCCCATCAGGTTTTTCTTTATATGACGGAAGTGTAATACTCGTACAGTGTGGATGAAGACAATGTTTTCGGTACTGTTCTTCAATATGTCGGAATCACAAGTTCTGACATGTTGAAGGGTGCAATTCAACTTCAAATAAAACCGAAGCATCCAAGTAAAGGAATAACAATGTATTTCTTGAGAATAGAAAAAGGATCAGACAACTTAGTCACCAAAGTCGGATTCATCATCACCAATTTTTAAGACTCTCAGCTACGGATTCATCATCACCAATTTTTAAGACTCTCAGCTACGGATTCATCATCACCAATTTTTAAGACTCTCAGCTACGGATTCATCATCACCAATTTTTAAGACTCTCAGCTACGGATTCATCATCACCAATTTTTAAAACTCTCAGCTACGAGGAAAAAGAACAAAAATAAATTGGGTAAGAGTTAAAAAAATGTATATCATCTGGTACTCAAAAAGGGTTTATTCAAAATTCTTAATTTTGAGTGCGTGTAAAGAAAACGGCGTTCATAAATATATTGAAAGAATATATTTATTCACAGGATTTGCACATTTGGCATAAGAGTATAACAATAAATATCATTGACCAGAAGACAGCACCCATTTTAAAGGACAATGAGATGAATTATACAGATTCTAATCTCTTTAAATTCTTACTAAAATATATATTGAACATCCGATATTGTTCTTGGAAACGTTGTAGAGTATTTGCTGAATAAACAAAGGTACATCAGAAACTTTATATTCAATTCCGTCTCAAAAAAATAATGACATGGCAATTTTTTATAGCTCCATTGTGGTTATCTAAAATCAACTTGACACTTAAAACTAACAAAAGCTCCTTAAGCACATTCCATTGTTCTCCAGAGGTATAGAATAACCATTACGGGCTTTTTGGTTCGGTTGTGCTGGGCCGGCAAACCCAAATGTGCGTTAGAAGTGCAACACATGGCGGTTAATTTGTGGGGCGCCTTTTCTCAGCCACTCACTATTATACACTGTTGCCAATTTTCATTAATAACTATTTATAAACGAAAAATTATTTTTTAAACACGGTTTCATTTAACAAACATTTATTTTTCTTATTTATTGAATACACGTACGAAAGGAATATACTCGTAAAGGCATATAAATTAATTGTAGTTTTCATTTCTTCATGTGTCACCCTTCAAAATATAAAAATTGATGATTCTGAAATATTGAAGAGCATGATTTTATTTATTAATTTTATCTTTGGTATCAGTAATCGAGCTCTTGAGTTTGAAGCTACTGGATTAGGTACGGAACTCGCGGTTCGTCATTTCACTTATTAGCAACACTACCGCAGATGAAAAGGCAATAAACCCTTTTTTTTGGTGATCGGGAATAGAACCTGAAACCCACAGGTGGAGTCAAAGCGTTTTATCAACGCCATGGAGGTCATTAATCAATTGTAGTAACATTTGGTTATTGTATGCTGTAATCACTTCAGGGGAAAAGGTGACACATGAAACAAATTTCAGCATGCGATTGAGTTCAAAAGTACTGGAGTAGGTATGGAACTCGCAGTTCATCATTGTAATTGTTAGCATCACTACCAAAGACAACAAAACTTGTACACGTACTTGGCGTGTGCGATTATTATTATCTGACGAATTATTTTACCAAATAAATACCCTTTTTTGACCGATCGGAATTAAAACCCGAAATCCCCGAGAGCAAATGAAGCGTTTTATCAACGCCACGGAGGTCGTCAATTGGTTGAAGTAACATTTAGTTATTAAATATAGTAATCACTTGAATGGAAAAAAAATAGATAACACGTGAGACAAAACTCATGCGGTTTTTTTGCAAAGAAAGTCTATTGCAACTTTGGTATGTAATATATTAAATATTTTCTTTAAACCGTGAGTATGCTAGATATACTAGTATTAGTAAATATTTTTAAAAAAATATTTCCATGTTCCGACACACCTGGAAACAACCTGTATTGAGTCGATCACTGAATTTCATTACCAATTTTCAACAAATTAAAATTGGACAACTTTTCTAATAAACGAGTAATTCGTGATAGTCAGATGCCTGTGATAATGATCATACTTGAGTAAGATGTTTATTTTCCAACGATTTCCAATATAATTCCATTTAATTTTAAAGAGTTCTAGTTTTTTCTTCAAGCCCTGTTTACATAATTTTAGTTGGTTGTAAGATATTTTCACACGCTGTGAAGTTTGCTAGGTTGTACAACAAAAGTGTAATGCAAGACAATAAATATTACTTATAGATTCATCTTATTAATGGGAACATTTTATGTTCTTGCACAGACGTGTCACAACCCTTGGAACGGTCCTGTATTCTTGGGTGTTGGCTATGGGTATTGGTGCCCCTACAGTAGCAGCTGTCGAAACTGAGATTTGGACTCTTATCTGATCAATCATAGAAGAATGCTTAAGCCCAGCTTCCAGCCAATCTTCTTACGCGGTAAGTCTATAACAGAGGATGGGTTTTGATAAACCAACATCTGAATTGAATCTTGTAGGAAATGAAAAAAGGAACTTTTCTTCGACGGATAGGGAATATTATTGTCTGCAATCCAAATATTTTTCATGTGGTCTTTGAAATTCAGCATCATCGCCATGCGACTTAGTTTACCCACTTCTAGGTACAGAATTCTCCAATGACCTGCATCTTTGACCAGGGCCCACAGCAATCTTCAGTGAATCCAGATATCAAAATAACTTAAATTTTGTAAAATTTGTGTTATTGAAGTCAAGCTGAGAATATGGAAGAATCGAAAAATTTCACACGTACACATATGTTATATGGACATACCAAGAAATAAAATATTTAGATTAAACACAAAATACTTGTAGAAAATTAAAATTAAGTTAGATTATAGTTATAATATATAAATTAGATTAGTTATTTAGTTCTTAAGTAATAAATTTGTGTATGGGTATAGCCTTTAGCAAATAAATAAAAAAATAAAATATATTTACATACCATAAAACCGTGATCCTTACGAGGTAAACAAAGTGAACATATATCTTTACGTTTTTATCCAAACACACAACTTTCACCTCCTCCACACTCATACATCTCGTCATTGACAATATTCAATTGATCATACTTCTTAGATATTTGTTTTGCCAGTCTTTCTTCATTCCTCCTTTCTACATGTCCAAACCATTTTAGAGTGCTCTTCTTCATCTTTCTTAAAACGTCAGCCTTAAGTTCACATTCATCCATATCACTTCATTATGTATTCTGTCGTACACTGTCACCCCGTGTACTATTCTAAGTGCACGTATTTCTACAGCATTCATTCGATTTCTTTCAGTTCTTTTCTATGTCCACTTTTCCCTCCCATACATCGTAATTTGTACTAAAATATTGTATTATTGGAGTGTGCGAGTCTGCAATATTGTTTAATTATTCAAAATAAACAATTAACGTATTCAGTTCACGATAGATATTTGAAATATTTTATATAATAAATACAAAAAAAATTATCGACGCTTACTTCTATAATATTAATAAACTACACTTACTATACCGTAAGCGCACTACTTGTATGTTTTAAGCAACGCGCATATTTTGTCAGTAATTTGATATTTTATTTCGTATTATTAGGGTTGTTCCCAAGGGTTCACAGAAATGTCAAGGAAGGACAAAAAATGTTGCAAAAGACAAAAAAAACTTGAACAAGCAACATTTTTATCAGTAAAAACTTGTTCAGCGTTCATTTTATTCACAATGTAAGAGGAAATTATTTGAACAACTTTTTAGAGGTTTTGTTTATTAAAAATTTAAATCGTATCGAGATAAAGTGATCAATTAAGTTGTCTCCAAGTATTTTCAAGAGAGATAAAATAAACTTGAGATATTGGATTTTATAAATATTGGATGTTTATTTCAGATGTCCTTTAATGTTTTTTTGTATACCTATTTTGAATCTAAATACAAAAGACATTTTCATATTAAAAATGAGGCAACATCTGTGGTCTAGTTAGTAAGACGTCTGTATCCTTACTAGAGGGTTGCGGGTTCGAATCCCGTTGATACCCATTATAAATTTTTAAAAAAAGGTTTCAGGCTGGCGTCTCTTTAGACCTCTTTGACATCTATCTATCTTGTTGGTTGAAAGAGATTGGCACAAAGCAATCCACTCGCCATGTTTTACTATTGTGTACGAGTACAACAAAAGTTTAATGAAATACAATAGTTTGGATGATATTTACAAATGTTTATAAAAATGAAAATACTAACTTTTATTTTAGTAAATGAGATTTCCTTCTCCGTGTTCTACTTGCTAAGACACCAATCTTCCAACCCGGGAGTTATTGGTTCGATTTTCGTTGCGACCTATATTTTTTTCAAAAGGATTACAGTTTGATTTTCATTTAGGGTCTCTCAAACTTATTTCAGGTGAATTGTAAGAAATTGTCACTAGGCAATAATTCTACCAAGTCGCACTGTGTACAACGAACGCTAAATACAATATAAAAGTGTGCAGTTTTATTGACCTATTATAAAAAAAAATAAGATCCATTTTTGCCTCTAACTACTGGTTGCTATAGCCGAAAGTTCGTCACAAAGGAATTATTATTTAGTAATGCAATAACTGTAATTGTAATTGTGAATTGAACTTACAACCTTCTTCTTGCTTAGATACTATTCCAATCAACTGAGAGTTTGTAGAGAATCGTCTGTTTTACTGTCTTGACGAGGTGAGGCACTTGATGTAAAGCTTTCTTGATTATTGAAAATGTTTCTTTAAAGGAATCGACATGAGTTCTCATTCATTCGTATGTATGGTGCTCTTCAGCATATCCCAACTGATGATTAGAACATATTGTAGAACGTAACCGGAAAATAACATAGGCCCATTAATCGAGCCATTGGGTTTAGAACCACTGGAGTAGACATGGAGCTCTCAGTTCGTCATCGCACGTGTTAGCAAAACTACTTTCTAAAGAGGCAAAAATACTCGAACATATTTAGCGTGTATGGGTATTTTCAGCCTACGAATTATATTACCAGACTGAAACCATTTTTAAATATTTTTTTTCAAATCAGAAACTCCCGGGTGGAAAAAAGTCAAAGGTATTCCAGCTAAGTCATTGAGGTTGTCATTTAATGGCGCATATACGCTACTTTATATGAATACGTAATATAGTACACTGATATGTCTGTCATTTAAGACGTCTATTAATTTTTAATAGTTTAAGATCTTAATAATTTAAAAAGTCCCTTTATATATGATAAATGGACAAAGCTTGGTATATATATTTTTTGATAAATGATTCGATAATATATCACCCACAGTATTTGCTAGGTGTAATGATTATGTACGAAAGCCAAAAATATAAAGTGTACGACCTAAACAAGCTCGAACGTGTATGGACAGATAACACGAATTGTCATTAGACTAGGAAGGCACCTGTATAATTGATACTTCTCACTCTTCATTGTATATACCACTGAAGTCATAAAGTGTACGACCTAAACAAGCTCGAACGTGTATGGACAGATAACACGAATTGTTTTTTAATGAATTATCAATACACTGCGATGGTAAAGAAAAGTAAATAATTGAGTCAAATTAATACAAATTTATAAATAAATATGAAACTAGGGTGTTTTATATATAATGGATGTAGAGTTCATATGCACTTTGTAAACAATTTTGTGGGATATATCTGTTTTCTGATTACAAATGAAGTGTAGGATATTGTATTATCGACTTTGAACGTTTTAAGCGCCATTTATCTAAACTAATACAACATATTGTTACGTTTAGTAGAAATAATACAAGGAATACTCACAAGCTAGAATATTTTTAAAACCTTAGAATGTATTCAGGTCTGAATAGGAATGTAAACTGACAAGTTATTATATACCCCATTGGAAGATAAATCAATAATCCAAGAACATACACGATAAAAAAATAGTTGATTTAACAGTTCGAAAGCTAAAAATATTTTAAATATATATATAGGAAAACATAAATTTTTATAGGGAGGTGGCGTATGAGCGCTCCACAATTTACCACCTGCGTGCATCACACAAATTGCACATAACATATGTGCGTGGGGCCCTGGTCTCACCAAACGATTTCTAACAAAGATTTAACATTCTTCTGTGTAGGCATAATTTATAACCACAAAATGTCTAAGGCTGAAAGATTGAAATTGATTTGCCAGCATCGAAAACAGGCAATAATTATTGGGTGCCAAATGGGCATATAATTAGCCAAAAATATTTGTGTCCGTCGCAAAGATGAATGTCTTTTATGGGTTTGTGTTTAATTTATTGACCTGAAAATATTTAACAAGCAATTATGGACTCCAAACAGTTTTCACATGGTTAAAAAAAGATAATATAAAAATTAATGTTTCTAGCTATACCTACTCGTACATGTGCTTGCGGTAAAAATAAAATATAGCGATATTAAAAAAAATCATTTTTTATTTTTATTGGTCGTAACTTTTACAAAAAAAACAAATTTTAACAACAAACACCAAAAAAGAATAAAATGAAATAAATTTCAAATGAAAACCGCAACCAAACAAATCTCAAAGGTATGGCGCTTATGTTAGAATGATTCCTTCATCTAACAACTCTCCGTTTACCTAGTCACATGTACGACCAAGCTCCATTCAGGTCTTGCCTAGTTCTAATATTTAGATCACATCCTAGATTTGAGTCTTCGAATTTAAAGACCGCCGTAATAGCATATTTTAAACGTATATATCGTATACGTGTACAACCTGGCGGATTTTTGCCATGCGACAATGTATTTCAACCAACCAGATAGATATTAAGTGAAAACCAAACTGCATCCCCTTTTAAAAAGTCTAAGTACCAACAGAAATTGAACTCGTAACTCCCAAGTTGACAAGTAGACAAATTTGATACCAACAAGACAATGGAGGTCGTCGCAGGAAACAAAGTCAACGGAGATAAACCGAGATTCATAGAAATAACTTTTCAGTTGCTTTTTACAATATCACCAGAAATTTCAGTAAATTATTTCTTCAAAAGTTTAAAAGTTGATTTTCTCTATAACTTGAAAAATTACTAAATAGAGAAATTCAACACATAAGCCTTAAATTCACGTTAATTCCTAATCGCTTAATTTTGCATTGTGTTATACCTTGTGACCCTGTGTATTCTTCTTTTCTACAGAATGCATATTCCGTACTTTTCAATCTTTCCATGTCTACGTTTCACTTCCATGCATCAAAGTTGGTACATAAATACTGTTGTGGACTATCTATCATCTTTGACGATTTCACCAACCTTTCCTTTTCCTTTCCTTTCCACCATTCCTTCATTTTCTTTTAATCGATAATATCTCACTTTATATGAAAAAGAATGTTCTGGTGATTGTCCGTCTTTGTGGGGTTCGTGGTCATATGCTCACGTATGGGTTTATGGATTTCATGGGGATGGGTAATCATTTGAATTATGTATTCAACCATGTAACTTGCTTAATTTCCTTTTGTCTGATTGGTTGGAAGAGATTGCCGTCTAACAATAAACCCGCGAGATTGTATTTGCAATAATAACAGTGTTAAATAAATAAATAACATAGTGGTAACAATATTGACTTCCACCCGGATGTTTCGGCTTCGATTCCTTCTGGTACTCAAAAAATGCGTACCAGTCTGGTAAAAGAGTACGTCTTATAACTATACTCACACGCGCTAAGCATAAGTGTTGTTGACATGTTCAATGATGAATCGCGAGTTCCGTGCCGACTCCAATGGCCCTAAACCCGAAGACTCACTTACTGGGGCCAAATACAATATTGTCTTCCGGCCACGCTCTTTTGTATTATTATATTACATTTTCGTTGTACACGGTGGAATATAACCTATTGGGAATATTGCCATGTGGCAATCTCTTCCAACCAACAAGAAATATGTTAAAGGGGACTGAAGCGAAAACCGACTATTCCTTTTTAAAAACTATGAGTTCCAGAGGGAATCGAACCCATAAATTTTAGATTGGGAGGCAAACATCTTACTAACTAGGTTCCGCAGATGAAGAAGAGCACTTTGAGATGGTATGGGCACGTGAAACGAATGAATGAAGAAATATATACAGTGCAAGTATGAGCGAAAGGCTCTTCAATGTATCCGAAAAAAATACGAAAACAAATCTTGTATCTAAACTTACGTTGATAGTAAAAATATTTTGCAAGCTTTATATAATATTATCATAAAAAAATCATAGTAAAACCCGCTTGCTTTTCTGATATCTAATTAAAATATCTAGTTTCTTCAACGATTCTACAAAAATATGCAAATTTTATGCGCAGGTGCATCTATTACGCGGAATTTGACGGGAATTATTTAAGATTTTACAAATATCCTGTTACCGATAGGAGTTGTATGAATTGATTTGCGTAATCTCTCGAAGACAATCAAAATATGCAAATTGCTAATAACATCAGATATTTATTGAACTCTGCAAAATTATTTAGTGATCCTACGTACTACGATGAATTAAGCGACGAAAATACCGGAATTTATCGCTTTTACGTTAAAATTATCAATTTTCTGTTTTTTTTTTAAAGTTTTTGCATGCATTCGATAATTTTTCTTCAACTTATTTGCGAATGTGTATATAATCCAAAGTTCATTTAAAACTAAAGATTCAGTATGCATAATATATGTTAACTCTAAGGCAGGGATAGGGAACCTTCCCATATTGGAACCTAATAAGGCCGCATTCAAGAAACTTAAAATATATGAACTTCTAAATAAATGTACGTTATTTTGTAAAAAATCTAACAATTACGATTATGTACAATATTAATTTCAAAACATTTAAAAAATAAGTAATACATATATTCGTGTTGCCGAAGGCGTGGGTATTCTATTGATTTATTCCATATTTCAATAGGATCTTTCTGAGCATCAAATAAACACTTGACAATATTATTTTCTAAGAGTTCAATCAATTTCATTTATAGTTCTTTAGTCGCCTTAGAAATATTAAATATATGAGGTTGAAATGATAATTTGAGTTTGATGTCATGATTCTCAAAGTCAGTGACCCTGTCATTGTATTCTCCAAATAATAGGTCTATAACAGCTATATATTTTTTTTATTGAATCTTCTTTTACTCTTTGGTATTTTAAACATGTTCATTTTAAGATTAAAATAAAAACAACAACAAAACAAATTAATAAAAATATTTGTTCTATAAAATTTAGATATATTCAAAAGGTTGTAATTAAGTTCCCTACCTCTGGTCTATGGTTTGACACATATAAACTAAATTAAACCAGCAGGTAAAATTAATATTAAAAATAATCGAACGTATTTCCTTATTTGTCACCGCCATTGTCCAGATGACTATGGATCTTGCTAAGAATTTTAATGTAATGGCATTGATTTTTGTCCTAGTTTTCCTTTTAGATACGTTACATACATACATAGTATTAAGCCGATTTCCTGTCAAAATGGACAGAGAGGATAAATCACTAGAATTTTCTATAGCGATGTACATCTTTCTCATCCTCTATATTTTAAAACCTTTTTATACAGCTCGGCTGATTTTTAAGTTTCATTCTTTTAAAATATCATTCATTTAGTTCCATAGTATTTTCCTTGGTGTTTGTCTACCAAACATACCACGCACGTTTGCATTATATATTCGTTTTGTTAGTGTTTCTTCATTCATTCGTTCTACATTCCTAAACCATTCCCATGCAATATTCTCCTTCTTTTCCGACTCATCAACTTTAATAATAATATGGAACAATTTATACAGCACTGTTTAGAGAGCGTTCTCTCATCAAAGACGTTCTTACTCGAGATTCAAACCTACTATTAAATAATACATCTGGCAACTACAGTAGCGCCCTAGCGATGCGAATGTTTATTCTTAATCTCTTCATTAATAAAAAAATAGTAGAAAATTCTTGAAACTCGTCACAATTATACAATTAGTTAATAAAAAAACATAATAAGACCTTATTAACACAATATACCATACATACATATACTTACAAACCATCACGCAACTTTCCTGGCGGGGTAAGCAGAGAGGACAGAGTGCAATAATTTCCTTTCCCTTCGCCTCTTCCACATGCATGCACGTCCTCATACAACTACGATTTTTCTGACTTTCTATGTTTTTTTATTCAATCCCACTTTCCTTGGTCTTCATCTACCATGTCTTGAACTCACATTTGCACTGAATACTTGTTTTATTAGTATTTTTTCGTTCATTCGTTCTACATGCCTAAACCTCCTAAGAGTGCTCTTTTTCGTCTTGCTCAACACATCACTTCACATTAATCCCTGATTTTGTATTTTGTCATTGTCATCCCATGTAATAATTTTAGAGAGGTGCATGGTTGCGCGGTAACACACTGGACTTCCGTACAGAAGGCCGTCGATTCGAATCCCGCGATGTGCTACTCCACTCGAATGACACAGGCATTTTTTCCCGCCTAATATTCGGGGTTTAAGGATGCTAATGACTTCGGTCATATCTACACTTCCAAAAAAAGGGAAAATACATGCAGGTGTGATCCGATCGTCTTAATTATGTGTGCCATCGGATGCAGTACAGCGGTGTCGCCGGTGAGTTTGCTAGTAGGCAAAGTTGATACTAAAATACTGTTGTGGACAAAGTTGGTACTAAAATACTGTTGTGGTCAAAATTGGTACTAAAATACTGTTGTGGACAAAGTTGGTACTAAAATACTGTTGTGGACAAAGTTGTTACTAAAATACTGTTGTGTACAAAGTTGTTAGTAAAATACTGTTGTGGACAAAGTCGGTACTAAAATACTATTAACACAATATAATAATAAATAATTAACGCATGAAACATTCCTAAATAACGTCACTTCCGCAGAATGAGAAATGGAATCCTTGTATGAACATACGAGATGGGCCGGGTTCGTGTTAAGTGAGGTCAATTGAAGACCCTACAAGTTAAACGCTTGTTAAAAAACGCGGGCATTGTATTATACCTCAGACTTAAGGCAATTTCTTTTTAATCATTATACTGCAGTCTTTATTGAATGTACACATTTTTATTAATGCTAAACATCATACACGGAGTGGTAGTGTGTGACAAAATACGGAATGAAATGATTAGGAATGAATGTGAACATAAGGTTGATAAAGATGAAGAAGTGATTTAAGAACGTGGAACGAATGAATAAAGAAAGAATTACAAATAAACTATACAGTGTAAATATGAGGAAAGTCGTAAGAGAGGAAGACCACGGAAAATATGGTTTGATCAAGTATATGATATTTAGAAAGAAGTGAATGTAAAAAGGGAGCTTTATGCGAAAGTATGCTCGTATATATACATGGATGTAGAAGAGGCGAAATATGTGTGTCGCGATAGGAAAGTATGACGCTGTTTCTTCTTCGCCTACGGCTACAGGAAGACAAATCTAAAAGCCCTTCAAGTTATACTTTTAGAGTCGTAAAGTAGCATATTTGACTTTTTAATGCCTTTAGGGCCATAATGTGTCATTTTTGGACACTTACTTGATTACCACAATGTAGCTGCTTAGGTCTGCGGAAAGAGATTACCACAATGTAGATGCTTAGGTCTTATTTTGGTCTGCGGAAAGTAACAGTTATGACACTTTAAGCTTTTAGGGACATATATAGGCATTTTTATACAAGGCTCTAAGCCTTGACTTTTTTTTCTGGGTTACAATCCTAGGATTTGTCTGCACCAAGCACTCGATCCCTCCACTCATCTCTGTCATCCGCCAGTCTCTTCATCTCCTGGTAGCTGCCACAGCGCACATCCCGGATCACCCGGTCCCTGTAGCTATATCTAGGGCGGCCTCTATGGTTAATGCCCTCAATCATTCCCTCGACGATGGTAAGGATCAGGCTTGAGTGCCTGATGTTATGGCCTATCCAACTGGATCGTTGTTGGGCAACTCTATTTAGGAGTTGCCTTGTTTCTCCTACCCCGCTCAATACCTCGTCGTTTCGGATGTGATCTGACCAATGGACCCCGGCCATGCGCCTGTAGCACCACATTTCAAAGGCAGTCAGACGCCCGGACTCACTCTGGCTGATGGTCCACGTTTTGCAGCCATACAGCAGCACACTTCAGACAAGAGTTTTCACTAAATTCTTGATATCAATTGATATCAATGTTAGGAGATTTAAATATCTTGGATTTCTTGTTAAAAGCAACTCTTGCCTGTTGGACCCTACTTATTATTTCTGCCTTTAATCGGCCATCTTGGGATACTCTGCTACCTAAGTAAACAAATTCCCTCACTTGCTCAACACTGACGCCACCCAGAATAACACTCGCGGTCACCTCTTCTCTCCCAGCAATCATACATTTTGTTTTGTCTTTGTTTATTTTCATATTATAATTGGATGACAAAACATTTTCCATTTTTCTTAAGGCCTCATTCAATTCCTGTTCCGTCTCCGCAAGCAGTGCAATATCGTCGACATACTTTATCATGTCAATCTTTCTCCCCTGGATCCTCACGCCGGGCCAATCTCTCATCTCTTCTCTCATCTTGTCGATAGCCTGCTGTATATAACAATTGAACAATGTTGGTGACATTGAACATCCCTGTCTCACTCCCTGACTAACACTAGCCTCAGCACTGATGTCTCCATATAATATCACAGCAGTTTCACAATATAGAAATCTATATAAGCTCCATATTGCTCGTCTATCTCTAAAGCTTAGCCCTATCCTATTAAGCACTTTAAAAAGCTGTCTCCAGTCTACCCTGTCAAAAGCCTTTTCTAGGTCTATAAAAGCTATGTATGTGTCTTTGCCTCTCCTTATTCTCTTTTCCAGTATAAGTCTCAGACTCAGAATTGCATCTCTTGTGCCTGTTCCTCTTCTAAAGCCAAATCGATCTTCCGACAGCACATTTAAAATGTTCGTTTCCGCTCTTTTCATAATTATATTTGTCAGTATCTTCGATGCATGGGATATCAGACTCAAGGTCCTTTATTGCTCGCATTTAGTTGTGCCGGGTTTCTTTGGTAATGTTTTTACTAGGCATTTGGTAAAATCCTTAGGTATTTCTCCCGTGTCATATATTCTACAGACAAGTCTGTATAGTGTGTTAAGTGTACCGCTGCCTGCACATTTAAGCAGTTCCGATGGGATATTGTCTATTCCAGGTGCTTTGTTGTCCTTCAATCTTGAGATAGCATTATCAAATTCACATCTCAGAATATCACCTCCATTATTTCTACATCCGCTTCTGCTTCTAAAGCATCATTTTCTGTGATTACACTCTCTCCTTTGTAGAGTTCTTCCAGATATTCCTTCCATCTTTTCACAATAATTTCATCCTCAAAAAGGAGTTTCCCCTTTTGATCCTGATGGCACCTCTTGTCATGGTTCTACCATTGAAAAAATCTTTATTTCAGAGTATGCTGTCTCCAGCTTTCTCTGTTCAATATCTTTGTTTATTTTCAGACACTTTTCCTGTAAATAGTTCTCCTTCGCCTTTCTGGACTCCCTATTGATCATGTTTCTCAATATACTGTATTCTCTTTTTTCCTCTTCCGTTGTAGAGTTTTTCAGCAATCTTCTTTTCAATTATTTCCAGGATACCGTCTGTGACCCATACTATCCTGGCTTGCAGTCTTACTCTTTCTATTTCCTCGTTTGCTGCTGTGCTTATTCTATATTTTATCCTTTCCCACACTTTGTCCACATCGTCATTGTTTTCAAAATTGCATACCAATGTTTTTTCCTCATATCTCTTTCTTGTTTCTCCCTCTTTTAACAGCTTAATATTCCATTTACTAACATTCTTTTTTTTAAGTTTCTTGTATTTGAGTGCGATCTCTGCTATCGCCATATTGTGATCGCTGTCTATATCAGGGCTTCCATAGCTTCTGCAGTCTTTTATTTGGTTTCTGTAGCGTTCTCGAGTAAGAATATAGTCAATCTGCGATCTGTATCTATCTCCTGGGGCCTTCCAAGTATATCGGCGTATGTAATGATGCAGGAACCATGTGCTGGCTATGAACAATTTAGTTCTTGTGCAAAATTCAATCAGTCGGTTTCCTCTTTCATTTCTAACACCCAAACCAAATGGGTCAGCGACATTTCCTTCTCTCTCCTCCCCAACCATCGCATTCCAGTCTCCCATTAGTACAACGTTATCCTCGGCCTTTGTCTAATCTAATAGTTTTTGTATGTCTTCACACATCATCTCAATTTCCTGTTCATCGTGACTAGAAGTTGGCATGTATACCTGAATCAATATTGTGTCCACTGGCTTGGTATCTAGTTTGACTAGAATCATTCTGCTTCCACATTGCACATATCCCTTTACTCTCCTTCCCAGTTCCTTACACAGCATTATTCCTACGCCTCCTTGTCCTGGTCTGCCATCTATTGTTCCACTGTGAATCAGTCTAAAATCTCCAGTCCACATATCACCGGGATCAGGCCATCTCATTTCTGCAATTCCCAAGGCATTCAATTTCATCTTCATGATCTCCTCCTTCAGAATATCCGATTTACTGTTTTGCAGTAAAGTTCTCACGTTCCAGGTAGCGTAGCGTCCATGTCCACCAGCACACTATGACTCTCCTCTCATTTTCTTTCCTTGTTCCTTTCGTGACAGGATCTTGAGCAGTCCCCACCCGGAGATCCGAACGGGGGACTATTTTAACTCCGGAGTATTTTACTAAAGATCTGTCCAGGCTTGCTGTTTCTTGGGATACCAACATGACCCCTTAATGTGGTAGTTTCCCCTTGCTTTCCACATTCTATGCCGTTGACCACGAAGGTTCCTCCGCCTTTAGGGAGCTTTTCACACCCCAGGACATAAGAGTGCCCTATCCAACTTGACCCAGGAGGCAGAGTTGGGGGCCAGCTTATACCGGCCGGCATTCGGTCCCTGTCTATATTTGCCGTCACTACATGTGACGTTGCCCGCCCCCTACCGCGTGGGGGAATAGTTCAGGAGTTTCCCATCATTGAGTCTGAGACCAGCTGGCATTTATCAGTACTCTCCAGTACTTTCAGGGAGCCTTGGCTATCACAATAAAACAACTATGATACTTGAAGCTTTTCACGTCATAATGTGGATTTTTTAAAACTTTAGTGCCTGATTACCGTAAAGGAACTGTTATAACGCTTTGAAGTTTAAGGGTTATAATGTGTCCTTTTGAAAACTTTCGCACCTTCATCACAGAAAACTAATTGTTTTGCTTCATAATGTGTTTTACATTTAGAGCTTTTAGGGTTATAATAGAGATATAAAGAGACAGTGTGAGGAGTTGGAGCGATATGATCAGATGCACGACTCATTTAATATGCATAAAAAACTAAAAGAAATGACTGGCCTCAGCAGGAAGCCTAAACCTACCTGTCTCACAGACGAATCTAATAACCTGATCTTGGAAGATTCGGAAATCTTAAAAACATGGGAAAATTATATAAGAACACTCTTCCAAGACTCTCGAACTGACGTTGAAATATCAGAACATAGTCAAGGTCCTGCTATATTGAAATCAGAAATACTACATGCTATATCAACATCTAAACCTCGAAAAGCCTGTGGACCCGATGAAATCCCTATGGAGGTTATCGAGTTGATAAATGAGAATAATATTGATTATTTACTTGGACTGTTTAATAGAATATATGACACAGGGACCATCCCCCAAGATTGGTTAAAATCTGTATTTATTACATTGCCCAAAAAACAACACCCAAAAAAATGTAATGATTATCGCCTCATAAGTCTTATGAGTCATATTCTGAAATTGTTTCTTAAAATAATACATGCCAGAATAAGACTGAAATGCGAGCGAGATTTGGATGACACTCAGTTTGGGTTCAGGAATGGTTTTGGTACCCGTGAAGCGCTGACAACAATAAACATATTATTACAAAAATGTTACGACCAAAGAAAAGACATCTATGCTTGTTTTATTGATTATGAAAAAGCATTTGACAGGGTTAAACACACATATTTAATTGAGATGCTGTTGAGATGTGGTGTAGATGAGAAGGATGTGAGAATAATCAAGAATCTGTACTGGGACCAAAACGCTATCATTAAATTGGAAAACGGAAACACCTCACAAGGTATTCCCATTCAGCGAGGAGTCCGTCAGGGGTGTGTTCTCTCACCAACTTTATTCAATCTATACTCTGACTTGGTCTTTAAGGAAGCGCTGACTGAGACAAATCTCGATGTGAAGGTCAATGGGGTGGTCATCAATAATATCAGATATGCGGATGACACCGTTCTAATTGCGGACAGTTTAAAAGGCCTTCAAGAACTGCTTGATAAAGTTGACTCCGTTGGTGAACGTTTTGGTATGAACATTAATGTGAGCAAAACTAAAATGATGGTTTTTAGCCGAGAATGTCATCCAAATGTCCACCTTACGCTAAGGGGTGTTGTTGTCGAGAGGGTGAAACGGTTCAGGTACCTGGGAAGCATGATTACTGAGAAACTGGATCCTGACATTGAGATAAAATGCAGAATAGAAGCGGCACGAACGGCTTTTAATAAAATGAAAAACCTTCTTTGTGACGATAATATAAACTTAAAGCTGAGACAAAGAATGGTCAAATGTTACGTATGGTCTGTCTTACTTTACGGCGTAGAGGCGTGGACTCTTAAAGTTAACATAATAAACCGCCTTGAAGCGTTTGAAATGTGGATCCACCGTAGAATGTTAAGAATATCTTGGACCGATATGATAACAAACACTGATGTACTACGTAGAGCCAATGCAAATAGAGAACTATTCACCACTGTTAAGCTCCGTAAAACATCATATTTTGGCCATGTAATGAGAGGTGACAAATACACCGTACTTCAGCTCGTCATGAAGGGGAAGATCGAGGGCCGCAGAGGGGTCGGCAGAAGACAGCTCTCCTGGCTTCGAAACATCCGACAATGGACCGGCGTCAGAACTGTGGGGGAGCTGTTTCGCGCCGCCCAGGACAGGGAAGCTTTCTCTCAGATGGTCGTCAACGTCGGGGGGACCCGGCAGGACACGTGAAGAAGAAGGGTTATAATGTGTCATTTTAAACACTTTAGTGCCTTGATATAAGCTTATATAAGACTTATTATAAGGTACTTTTGATACTGTTGACTTTAGTGCCTTGATGTTCATAAAAGAGCCTCACATTTGAGATCACAAATTGGAATTGTTTTAACTGTTTTTGCTTTTATGACCAAAAAGTGACATTTTTGTACTTTTGTGCTTTTAGGACCAAAAATAGGTTTTTTTTTGTTTGTAATATTTATAATTTCTGTCTTCTTCCAGTATTTGATTAAATGACTTACTTTAATTCTATTAAATAAATTATACCGCAATCGTCATATGTTTACTTTCAAGTTGAAATTTGTAGCTGCAATAAACTAAGAAATTTCGCCGTTTTGTAGAAGAGGAAAATTTTCAGGTAAATAAAGAACGAGATATTTGGGATCTGGTCCAGAATGCTATTCTCAGTTTAAACTATTCAATACATAAAAACAAAAATTTGAGGAAAAACAAGTCATCCGCATACGGTGACATGAAAATAAACTGTTTGTCGGGTTATATAAATATAAATAATTCTTAGATTTCCTTATTTTTTTCAATTGAAGAAGTATTGAGAAGTCCGTGCAAAAGCATCAACAGTTTTTACCATACGCAATATGCTAGTGTGTTAAAATTATTATAACTTTATCAACAGTTTTTACAATGCGCAATATGCTAGTGTGTTAAAATTATTATAACTTTATCAACAGTTTTTACAATACGCAATATGCTAGTGTGTTAAAATTATTATAACTTTATCAACAGTTTTTACAATACGCAATATGCTAGTGTGTTAAAATTATTATAACTTTATCAACAGTTTTTACAATACGCAATATGCTAGTGTGTTAAAATTATTATAACTTTATCAACAGTTTTTACAATGCGCAATATGCTAGTGTGTTAAAATTATTATAACTTTATCAACAGTTTTTACAATACGCAATATGCTAGTGTGTTAAAATTATTATAACTTTACAAATTCATTTGTTTCAAATTTAACTGTCTAGATGACTTTTCTTATTTAATTGTTTGTTTTTTTTACACGATAAAGAAATACTCGCGTATTAGAATAACAAAAGTAACAGTTCACTTGACCTTTGACATTTTTTCCAGTTTATGTATTTGTTTAGCTTTCTCTGCTAAATTTGCATCGTATTCGCCACGTCACGCCCATTGAAGTCATCCGTATAAGATGACATAGAAATTAAATGTTTGTCGGGTTATATAAAAAAAAAAGTTTCTTAGATTTACTCAACTTTTCAATTGAGGAAGCTCTGAGATGTTAACAATAGTTTCCATAAAATATGTTAGTGGATTAAATTTTTTATAGATTTTCGAAATCCTTCATTTTTTATTTCATTGTTTTGCTTCAAAATACTTGTGTTATACATAAATACATAACGTTACATAGCATCACGCCATTTTCTTATTTCGACACACTTCCTTCTCCTCTTCTACATCCGCACACATTCTTATACAGGTTCAACGATTTGCCAGACTTTTTACGTATTCTTCTTTCAAAATATCATTAATTTGATTCAACCGTTCTTTCAATGTTCTCCCACTACGATACCTCAAATTCTCATTTGCACTATATGTCTGTTATATTAGTCTTTCTTCGTTTATTCGTTCTATATGCCCAAACCATCTCAGAGTGCTCTTCTTCAACTAACTCAACACATCAGCCATGTTTATTTATTTGATTTGATAATATTTTCAATGATAAAATCCAATCAATCTGAAAGATTTTAATGAAATGTCAAGTGAACACCAGACTCGGACTATTTGTAAAATTGTAATTACGGGAACCCAACCCACAATCTTGGGTTGAAAGATAGGTGTCTTATCAACTAAGACACAGGGATTGTCTTGAGATAATTATTTGGGCATTTATACACTTCAAGACTTATTGATATAACAGCAATCTTCAACAGTTGTGGAATAGGATTGTGTAATAAGTAGATGCCTTTAATTTAAGGGATGAAAACGGTGTGGTTTTGATAAATACATCCCATGTTAGAGATTTTGAATGGATATGAGTAAAAAGGAATAAAATATATAATTTTATTTCGTAAGTAGATTATATGATGTGTCAACTGACCGGAGCATTTCAAGAAAACATAGCTGGCTGCTCATAATAGAGTATTGGTCCCAACATTAGGATATGCAAGTTAAGATAGCAAAATAGTAATGAATGGCCAATTTTTTATTAATATTTTGATGATTTTAATGTATTATTTTTTAGATAATCTTCTGTCTTGAAACAAACGAGAAATATTTTAAATACTTTGCTGATTAATACAGAAAATTTTCAGCGAAATGTTTAAAAAAAATTATTATCATAAAAATAATCAAAGTTGGCTGCTCATAATGGATAATATTGGGATATTAGAATAGGCAATCTAAAATTCCAATACATGATGTTGGGATTCATTATAATCACAAATAATTTTGATCTCAACATTAGGATATACTCGTATAAGGAAAATTGGACATGACAAAAAGTTATGGAAGCTTAGCTCTACGTTAAGTTCACCGTTTGCCTTGTTTTATGTCACTACCCTCCTTTTAAAATCCCTTTCACCTCACCCATAACACATAAATCAACTACACAGATAACATAACTTATGTAATTGTACCAGATTCTCTTAGTGCGAAAATTTGAAGACAAAAATAAATAAATAAAAATTGACGAAGTTAAATTCGTTCTCAAAATACTGCGAATAATTTTTTATTGCACGTGTCCCAAATTAACACTTGATTACATTTCTCAAGTGTCGGTGTTGACCACAGCAAATTCCTTACGTTTGTCATTACTGTCTGAGTAAAAAACAGTTCCGTCGGGAGACGCTATTAAAATGCGCATTCTCTTGTATATTTGTGAATCTCTCTAAGACATTTGGCAGGAAGCAAAACCACGAAAAGTGAAGCATTGAATATCTCCCAGTACATTCACATTGCGAGCGGAACCTCACCAACTTTGGCCCCGCTACCTGGTCCCTCCCACGCGCTAAGACCTGTTTTGGTACTTCTGGTTTCGCTTGGTAGCTAGTTTGTTTCTTTGGATCATCGTCGACTTAAATTATCTCATTTTATTTGTCACTCATTAAAGTTTTATCGCCATTTAGGTGCTAAGAGTTGTCGTGGACCAAAGCGTTAATGTCGTGGACCAAAGCGTTAATCGTATTCGGTATTGGCAACGTATGAAAAATATTTGCTTTTTAATTATGATGCATTTTATTGTAATACACCGATGAGGAATGAAAAAAAGATTTTAGAGATTTTTTAAATATTAGTAGTTTTTTATATCACACAAGAAGACGACCTCCCTGGCCTGGTGGTAAGACACTTGTCTGCCGATCCGGGGATTGCTGGTTCGATCCCCGCTGGAACCCAGATTTTTTAAATTAGGATTCCAGTCTGGTTAACACTTAGGGCCTATAGAAACATCTTTCTGGTTGGTTGGAAGAGATTGCCACATGGCAATAAACTCGCCAGGTTAAAAAAAACTTTGATATATTTTTTTAATGAAAAATATCATGTCACAGCATTGTCAGATAGTATAAAAAGCTGCTGCAGTGCCCCTAAAAGCCTTATACAAGACACCAGTTATGTTGTATGCTATCACCTCAGAGACATGCAGACGAGTCAGCCAATCCCCAATGGTCGAGTTCGCCAAAGCTTTCTTGGCAATGATCATCCAAACTCCTCCTGTATAGAGTCGTCGAAGAGGCAGTCGTTTCTCACATTCCCTACGTTTCAGTTCACGTTACTCACCATTTATTTTCAATCAAACGTTGATCAACATTTTATTCTCCAAGTCATATATACCAATTATTAACTATCTTAGTATAAAACAAAGATGTTAATTATTTTTTAGTTGGTTGGAAGAAACTATCAAATGGTGATAATATGTTTTTAACATTTTACATATATTTTAATATGGATCTACCATTATTGATGGAGATTAGTAAAATCTTTGTTTTTCGCTTTTTACTGAAATTGAAACGAATACTTTTATTTGTAAAATCTGTCATGTATTAAAACAATTTAATCTGTCCAAAATGAACTGAATGGTTGGAAGAAATAACGGTGTAGCAATAAGCCTACCAGATTTAGCATATTTAACTATGTACACAAAAAAAAACAGAGAAAGAAATGAGCCCTAACGCACAGATATTACGATACCAAACGCACAGATATTACGATACCAAACTCACACATATTATGATACCAAACGCACAAATATTACGATACCAAACGCACAGATATTACGATACCAAACGCACAGATATTACGATACCAAACTCACAGATATTATGATACCAAACGCACAGATATTATGATGTCAAATGCACAGATATTACGATACCGAACGCACAGATATTATGATCCCATACGAATAAAGCAGTCGGAAACAAAGTTAACCTGTAAAAATTGTCATGATATTTTTAATGAAGATTACAAAATGAAATTATTAGGGATGAATGTGTTGAGTCAGATGAGAAGAGTACTCTGGGAAGGTTTGGGAACGTGGAACGAATGAATAAAAAAAGACTAACAAAACAAATATTTAGCGTAAATGTAAGTAGAATGCATGGTAGAGGAAGATAAGTGATTGATATTTGAAAAGAAGAAAAAGTAAGAAATTAGGGAAATCGTAAACGATGTATGAGAAGATGTATGGATATGAAAGAGGAAAAAGATGTATGCCTAGATAGGAAAATCTGACGATATATCTTCTCTGCCTATCCCAGTGGAGAAACTGTGTGATGGTATGTACGTATAAATAAACAAAAATCTAATATAATTATATAGTTATTTCCGTAATAAATCATGACGCCCAAGATTATAATCAGTTTATACGGATGTGAATGCTAATATATTAGTTCTATGGCATACCTTTATAAACACCTACACGCACAAATAAAATCTGCAACGTTAATTTTAACCCTGAACTTAACCTCTCGATGTTAAAAAATATATAACAAAGAAGAAATCTTACTTATAATGTTCAAATCAATGAAAACTATCGAACAAAGTTCCTGCATTACCAATTTTCCATCTTATTGTGGGATCTTGAATTAGGAGTATTATTAAAGCTGTTCCATTCGGAGTCTTATTAAAAAAGATATCACCACACACACTTCTGATGAAACATTGCTTTCGTCACAAACCAGAAACTTTAATTTATTTATAAATTAACACACACAATTAACGATACTCAAGTGTATTTTACACGATAATAATAATAATAATAAAATGACTATTTCAAGATCAAACTATCCCATGCCACATGACCAGTAACGGTAAATGCTCCATAATAATACCCAGCCCATAAGATAACACAGTAAAACTTAAAAATCAAAAGATTCCACAGCAATATATTCAAGAAATCTTACAATCTACTATTCATATAGGTATCTTCCAAGAGATAATGCTTAGATATACCAATGCACAACAAAAGTAATCAACGATACGAGAAATAAAATATAGTTTAAAAATTAAAATAAAACCCTTTTTATTCTTTTTCTTCCCAGTGTCATGTCAGGTCCCCCCAATGTTGAATATCACCTGAGAGTAGACATCTTTGTACCCGGCAGTCCGAAAAAGATCTCCAACGCCCCTTATGCCAGTCAAATCACGTATATTGCGGAGCCAGGAGATTTGCCTCCTGCCAACACCTCCTGGCCTTCTATTTTGCCGTGGATGATCAGGTGCAGTGATTTGTACTTTGCTCCTTTAAGTACATGACCCAAGTAGGACACCTTTCGGATTTTATTATTAGTAAGCAACTCTCTATCAACTTTGGTTCTTTGAAGAACCCTTGTGTTGCTGACCATATCCGTCCAGGGTATCCGTAGCATTCTCCGATGCATCAACATTTCGAATGTTTCCAGTCGGTTCATACTACCAACTTTGAGGGTCCATGATTCCACTCCATGCACTAACACTGACCAAACGTAGCATTTGACTAAACGTTGTCAAAGTTTCAAGTTTAGATTATCATCGCAGAATACGCTTCTCATTTTATTAAAAGCCGCACGAGATGATTCAATTCTGCACTTGACTTCGAAAAAACCTCTTTAAGGGGATGAAATAGGACAAATTACAAATAAAAATGAACTTGTGTTAAAAACAATACATCCCTGATTTTACTCCTGAAGAGTGTCGCCAGATAGAAGGTAGAAACTAATATCGCGTAATTTGTGGATTATCAGATAAAGTTCTTCTTAAATATGAACGTTCTCTGTAATTCGTGGATGAACAGAGAACGTTCCTATTAAATATGGAGTTCCACAAAGCTAAAGCCGAAATCTTTGATAAATTATCATAAAAATACATGATGCTTAAATATGCCAATGCACAACAGGACAAATAACAAATAAAAAAATTTTTTTGACTAAAAACAATAGATCCATAATTTTTCACCTGAAGAGAGTCGGTAGAAACAAGTATCGTGATGGTAAATGTAATTAGTAGAATAACAGATAACGTTTTTGTTAAATAAGGAGTTCTACAAAACTAAAGATAAATTAAAAAAGATCGTTTCTTGGAGATTTAAGAACTCCAAGAGATCACGGTATTTGGTTTAGTGAAGAAATCTTTCAGGTTACATAAAGTTGTCTCTAGTGTTATATACTTTATTTTATGTTAATCTTTGATTTGATTTTGTTATCAAGCCGATAGTGTAATTTTGAATGCATGAATTACGTGTTCAAGTTTGGCCGCCACCGTCATCTTAGACAAAGCGAGTTGGCATACAAAACACAGCGCAGGTTTGATTAATGTGACAAAAAACTTCCGTCTAAAAGCAGTCCGCTTTGCTCTCAGGTCGGACATAGCAATAATCCTACGCACGGCATAACGTAATATTTAATGAGTTTGTTTCTATAAAAAAGAACGGACGTTTGCGTCAGAACAGGAAAATGTGCTCGGACTGAAAAAAAATCGAACAAAAAAGCAGCGGCTCACGTGTGACCTCATGCCGAGAAGCACGGACTCACACAAGAGCGAGATATTTATACTGCTGCTGGGTGCTTCTTATGGCGTTGCTAGGAAATATCTAATACACAACATTGGAAATATTATATTTATCTGCTTAGTTGTTTATCTTTAATGGTTGTTCACCCAATTTATGTGTTCTCAGCTAGTGAGCAATAACGACCTCCATATTCTAGTTGACATGACGCATGTCTCCCAGTCCGTGGAGATTGTGGGTTCGATTCCCGATGGAACCCAGATTTTTATAAAAGTATTCCAGCCTTGTTTTCATTCAAGGCTTCTTTAACATATTTCTTGTTGGTTGTAAGAGATTGCCATATGGCAATACTCCCAGTAGGTTGTACTGTATGCAACGAAAGTATAAAACAATGCAATGTTGAGTTGAATACGTTTATTGAGATTACAAATTTTCGATAGCTTCCTTCATTGTCGTATGCGTCTTGGTCACTGTTGTACATAATCTCATCCAAAATACACGATTTTAATTATTATTGATGTCAATGTGATCTGAAGAAGGAGGGATTAAATCACATTTCTTTTATCTGCAGTTCTCATGACTTCTTTTCTATTTTTTTATTTTTCATTTTAAAAGGTTAATATTCCACTGAAAATAAATGTTATGCCTCTTTAAGGACGTTTACATATTTTAAGCTGTAAATCGATAGTAAAAAATAAGATAACACTATCTAAAGAAGAAAGAGTGAGAAGCCTTTATGTTAATGGATGTGGCAGAAGTCAAAGGTGTATGCCAAGACAGAATAGAATGGAAATATGTTGTATCTGCATACTTGGCGTTATACTGATGATTATGTTATTGTACCTGTATTGCATTATATTGCATTTTTTCTGTACCCAGTACAACCTAGTGGGTATATTGGCATGTGACAATCTCTTTCAACCAACCAGAAAAATGTTAAACATGTGTTAAGTGATAACCAGATGGGGAACTTTTAAAAAAATCTGAGTACCAACGGGAATTAAACCTGCAATCCCCGGGTCAGAAAACATACACTCGTATCTTACCAATTAGGGAACAGATGTCGTCTTTATTTATGTTCATAAATAAATATGAAAAAATCCACACGATCAGATCAAAGAGGTGGGATATTTTATTTAATAATTATCGAACTTTGTTGTTATTTATGTGCTATTTGGAAATCAAACTCGAAACCTCCAGAAGGAACACAACCTTCTTACCAACAAGGCTACGGAAGTCATCAAAAACAACTGATTTCCATAGTTCGCAGACAAGACAACTTTTCGCCCAATTCCGTTTTATACATATAAACTGTGAGTTTTAAATTGATTTCAGATCCATTTTGTTCACAACATGATACATCGTTGAAAGTATTTAATGGGTCTTGTGTCATATTCCTTTATTTATTTACAACACTTAAAACAGAAGACGTTGGGTAAAATATTTAATACTTAAAGCGTACAATACTCATAATTTTATATAATCATAATAACCAAACAATTAATTTTCTTCACAAACCGTTAAATCACTTTTAACGTCGTCCTTAACTATCCATGACGTTAGATCCTATACAGAATACCTACTTACATAAGCTTGCTCAAAAATGTTTATTTCGAACAGCGACTCAAAAAGCATTATACACCCCTTCAGCTTTCTTCAATTTAGTGAAAAATTTGGTCTAAATGAATAATATTATTTTTTATTTTTTGTTTCCCCATTTTATTTGAATTTCATCTCCGTCCGTGGTATCTAACCTTTTGTCGGTGTAACCGCTATTTTTTTAAACCTTCCGATAGCGCCAACAGAATAAACCCCCCCCCCCACCCTAGATATAACCCTTTCATCAAAGTATGACTAAATTCAATTGTCTTTAAACTCAGTGTAGGTGGAGAAAGAACTACTAATACTTGAACTCACTAATATGTGAATGACTGACTATGGGAATACTTGTAAAAAAAATAGAAATACAATAGCACTAAGCAATAAAGTGACTTAACAATATTTTTTGTTTTTCATAAATGTAAAATTTGTGTGTTTAGTTTTTTTTCTATGGTGTTATAAACTCGATAATGTTGATTTTTTTTTAATAGAAATAAATCATATTCTCTATAAACTGAGGGTTTAAACTAAATATGGACTTATATTGTACAACACCATAAGTACACATTTACATTTATAGTTACAATGTAACAACTTTAAAAAAGCGAGACTTTGAGAATCATTAATGCCATCAGCACGCCTACACTCCAGAGTAAGTATTTTCCATAATATAGAGTTAGTCACTCCGAAGAATCGTGGTTGTCTTCTGTGTTCATCAGATCATATTTTTCAATCTGAGTTAACACAAAGGGTTGAAGACTTTCATTATCAATCACGAGGACACCTGGTCTCGTTATCTCTTGGTTGGCTTCGCAACATTGCATTAATATCTCAACAAGACTAAAGCGGAAGTCTGCTGAATGAGCATTTAATCGCGAGCGTGGTTTCAAGGATCCCTGGTCTTGTAAATTACATATATTCAACTTTTTTCTTTTTTTTGACTTGTAATATACATTAAGTATTTTTATATAGCGAAAAAAAAAACAACGTGGAAGTAAATTATCTGATGGGAGAAACATAAAAACGTGAATACTATTATATTAAGATAACATCGTTGTTCCTATAAAACACGGAAAATAATATTTGTTTTGATTTATTGAGTATCATTGTGTTATGAAAAAATGTTATAAAAAATAATCTAACGTTGTAACGAATATTCAAATATTTAATGAGGAAAAAATGTTGTAACGAATATCCAAAAGTGAACTTTCAATGTATTGTGATCGGTATATTTCAGAAATAAATTCTTCATATTTTTATTTTTTGTTTATCCCAAATAAACAAAGTTCATTCAAATGTTAGAGAAATATTAATTATTAACATATGTATTTGTTAAAAAAACTACTCAACTAGGAAGAATTAAACTTGTTTAAGGTATTCAAATTACTTCCTATAATTTGTAAGTTGTATGACATAATTTATATAAATAAGCTGTGCTGTAAAAAAGTTATCATTGAGCAAAGAAAAATAAACAATATGGCAATAAGGATTTGTTGTTTGATAAATTATTCAATTAACGTTGCAAAAATAAATCAACACTTGTAGTACTTAGTACATAGTACAAGAACCACTTCTCGATTGATTTTACTTCTAGACATTTATTTTTCTTTACCCCATGTACTCACGCTTTGCATCTGCCTAATATACATTTTCGAGTTACTCTTTGAGTGATAGGTGTTATGAATCGACACTATTAAGCCCTTAGCAATTTTATTAAAAAATAAGTCACAAATGCTAGTAGGATACTACGACACGTTTTAAATCTGTGTATTAGATCTACTCTTATCGTTGACACAATAAATTATCATGTATGATTCAGGCACTGACTTAGTTAACTATTATATTGGGTAAATAATCAAATTTCAAATCGTCTCCTTAACATTAAAATTATTTTCATTTATATTAAATATTATGATTCAATGATCCCTATCGCAAAATATTCACACATATCAAACAGAAATAATAATAAAACACAGAATAATATATTACAATCATAAAATTATAATATGGTTGTGCAAAGCGCAAACTATCTAATCCAAGCGAATTTACAGAAAAAAGCTTTGATAAGATTTTTTGTAAATTTAAATGAATATCAAGAAAAATTAAAAAATATCGAATAAAGTTTTCTTTGTTTCACCTATTGACAGCTTCCTCAAATTCTTGTTATGGCCTTTTGCAACGAAAACAATTTCAACTGTGTAATTTTATTTGTATAATAGTTGAATTACATTGAAGTATAATATTAACAGTATTATAGAAGTAATAATAACGATGATGTTAACATCGTAGTGGCTTTAAGAATAATGATAGCTGCCTCTGATATGACGTCCTATTTTAAGCAAAGATAACCATACGCACGACCCTTCGATGGATTAAGAAGGAATTTTTCGGGTATGTTATCGTTGCCCTTAAGGTCAAATCGATATCAGGCGATTTATCTCGCTCGCAGTTTACTTCTATTTAGTGATACCAAATCTTTATTGAATTTGGATAGTGAACCGCCAACAAGATAATAAATTTAAACATCATACATTGAGTTAAGTTTGACATACACGTGATAACACTAATATTTAAAGGTTCTAGATAACATAGTACAGATATGGTTAACATGGATAAGCTTAACATTGGTTTGCATGATAACTTATAATATTTATTGGAAGTGGATAAGATTATATGATGAGATTAACATATTAACATTGGTAGGGATACATTACATTCTTATTTTTCTAACGTTGATATAATATAGTTTTAACTATAATATCCTTATTATTTCCAAATTATCATTACTGAGGAAAGACATCCTAAGTTTATTTCGTAGACAAGTGCCAGCAATGGAACACAATCCCTGATTTGGCGCAGGACCAGATTAGACAGTAATTCCTTGTGCTCACGATGGCCACCTAACCTTTTTTAGATAATAATAGAATGAAGATGTTATTAAAATTTACTTTTAAAAAGGTTATCTATTTTAATTACAAAACTAATCAGTTCATCTCGAATATAGCAACGTTTATATTGAAAACCAATGTTGTACAGTTCTTACACTGTAATACAATGCTGGGAAGGGTTTCGCCTGCTAGTGGCTCGAGGCTTCCGAAGACCCTTAATGCCTCGCACAATACACCGAGATGCTAGTATCTTCCTTCGAGTTAGGTGAAAAGCGGTAGCTCGACGCTATTTTACATAATACGAACAATTAGGGATGTCAGCTGACTCATTTTAATTAAACTCCTCTTTCCAGTAAAGGAGTAAAACTTCGATTTTTTTCTTCTAATAAATTAATTGTTCCAAATCAATCCAATAGGCGAGATATTATGAAAAAGCTTCTAGCTTTTGTAGGTCCTGTGGCTTGTAATAATCTTCCTCTAGATATATGGGTAGCGTGTGCAGATTTAGGAAATACTTGATACAACGTTTTTGAAAGGTCGTATTAAAATGTATGATAGTATATAAATACTACACTATACTAAAGCCGAATGTGTTACCATCACAAATTGGAAAATCTACAAAGGCTTCTTCGTCTTCCCTTGGTAAATTTCCTGCGACTGTCTTACCAAATATGTTTTTTTCTGAATATATGTAAATAAGGGGAAGTATCTAATTTAATGACCACAATCACTCTTCTACTTGTTACACTCAACTTATATAAATATATTTATTTTGTAATATTTTTAAACTGTCAATAATAATGGGTATAAGTCTCGAGTTTGGTCTCTAAACGGCGCTAAATAAATAGGCATTTTACTATTATATATTGTAGCTATTTACAATATTCTTCCAGTCCATTGCGTGATTCTGTAGACACATATCCAGACGTGATCCAGGTAATCTTGAGAAATCATTAAACCTTAAAATGTCATTGAGTTACAGTGGTTTTAGAAGGTCATAGGAAGAAGAGGCAGAGTGCCAGCAAGATGAGCTGATCAAGTAAAGGAATTAATCGGGGAAAGTCTGTGCACTGTCATGCAAACGGGAAAAGATCCAGAAGAATGGAAACATATTGACCCAAAGTGTACTAAGAACATGCCATAGACCACGACCCTCAGTAATGAGGAACGATAGAGATGATGAATAATTTCTAATCAAAACAATAGTAGTCCTTACAAAAAACATAGGTTTATCGGTCAGTTGTGAATTAAATACAAACTGCATATAATAATAATAATAAATTGTGCTGGAAGGAGACCATCAAGTAGGATTTAGATTGGCTATAACACTTTGGATTATTTCCGAGTGACACAAAAAATATGTATTTCCACTATATGTTAAACTTATGGATTTAGAAAAATATTTAGATTCTGTTTTGAGGCTTTCGGGGTTCTTCGTATCAGCCGTATAAGGTCTTTCGGAGTGTTGTACATGGTTTGGATTATATGACGCCAACGTTTCGAAAACGTTGCAGTTTTCATCTTTAGAGCTTGTTTGTAGTCAATTTCGCCATAAGTGTATACACGTCGGATACCGCTTGGCATATAGCGGAGTTCATTTAGCTGTCGCTTGGTTTGTGTATGGGGTACCATATTGATTTGATTTGGAATTTGTAATCTAAGTTTATATTTTTTGAATGTTTATAGGTTTCTTATAGATTAATCGAGCGTGATTTTTCTTTGGTTTGCCGAGTATTTTTGGTTCAAGTGAAAAACGATGGTCTGTCTCGATGTAGTGGTAATTTAATTAATTTTAATTAATTTAATTGCTCTTAAGGTAATTTTTCGAGATAAGCGAATCTAGTGTTGAATTTGATCACAAACAAGCCCTGAAGATGAAAACTGTAACGTTATCGAAACGTCGGCATTATAAGCGAAACCAAGCTATACAATACCCCGATGACTTTATACAACTGAGCTTTGGATTATGTCACCATACTAACTATAACCGAACCACTTAAAAAAACCTTAGAAACATAAAACTTTTAAAAATCACATATCAAGACACGACTAACTTTTCTACTTAATAAATGATCGAAGAAAATAAAATAGGAAATAGATTTATCTGACTCAACAGATGTCAAAGTCGAAGAACTTAATTATCCTAACTCTGCAATTTATTATTTATAATGTTTGACATAGTAACTGATAACAACAAGATAACAATTATAAAAAAGTTTATCTATGCAAATATCGTGCTAAAAACAATGTTGCTTATGAGCCATAGTCCTTGTGGCTGGACACTAGCTGTAGGCAACCCTGCATCAACTACTCGAGTGCTCCTCCTCACTGGAGACAAGGAATGCCCGCATGGGGAGTGGGACCTGTCATATTGAAGACGCCACTGTGCGTTGGACCGACCGCGCTGTAAAAAAAATAAAAAATATATTTCTAAAAAAAATTGTATTTATAAAATTTTAAAGTAAACGTGAGATGCAATTTATCAAAAGTTTCGATTTTAACCTTGTGGAACTCCATATTAGAATATTTAAAAAAAAAAACTTTATTCTACTAATTATATTAATCCCTCCTAAACGTGTTTCTAACTCCTATTCCGAGACTATCTTCAGGCGGAATGATCCCGTTTCGTTATGAGCCGGTATCAATGTAATTTGTGGAGATAACAAATGAATTTATCGTTAAATATTTAAATGTAAGATGGTTTATTTTAATTGGTTTACCGAAACAATTTTTTTAATTAAGATAACGGTATGACCCTACCGGTTTCAATGTTTCCCCCTCATTATCAGGAGAGACAAACGGACTTAGTTTGACTTAAAAAAGATATCGTTCATTCGTATGTTATATTTTACATGAATAAAATTTTGCACTATTTATGAGACTTGTTTTAATTTTTAATATTTGACATAAATTGGTATAATAGATAATAGTATAATAGCTAATTGACATAATAGATACCCTTTAAATATCAAAGTTACAGTGTATTAGGATAAACCCGTGGTAAACAGATACGCTCCCAAGATCTCGCCGTTGCTTGCCGAAGTCATCTCCTGCATCCCTCCAGTCCCAATTTCAAGTCCAAATTTTGGAACTGAGTCAAAAATCATCTCAACCTTGTTTGAGTTCCTCTGACGATGAGGTGGAAATATCGAAACCGGTAGGGTTATTGTAAGTGGAAAAAATTCAGTATTTTAGTAAATCAATGTCTTTAAACTTCCACAGCGTTAACGCCTTAACTATAAATATAAGACTATATGTAAGATGGTTTAGATAGACTATTATTCTAGTGTACTCTAAAAACTCCTGACAGTTACAATAGTTTAAGCTGGAACTCACAGGTGTCAGACTGCTTAAGACAAGTTGACGAAACAGGTCAAGATACGGGAACCCTTTAAATAAATTGAGTGATTAAGAAAACTGTGATATACATGTAAATCTCCAAAGTTAGTAACCCGAACAGAGAGAGAGAGAGATGTTATTTCATGTATTTTAATAATAATAAAAGAGCAATTTATATAGTGCCATTTAGACCCGCGCTACAACTCGGAACTCGAACCCATTATTATTGTCTGATTAAAAATATTACCAAATAAATGTATGTATAAGTCAAGTCTAAGGATAGAAGGATAGTCGCTGCGTCCATTAGATTAGGCACTTCTCCGCATCTGTATATGTTTAGAGAAATATATTTCGTAAGAAATTACAAAGGGAAGACTACTTTACAAAGCAATCTACTATATTTACAAAGAGAAGACGAACTACAAAGAAACCTTTGTAATTCTTCCGATATATTATATCATACGTTCTGCTTTAGGAGTACTATGGTGTAATGGGGTGGTGTTCATATACAATTATAAATTTTCATAAAACCTACCAAAAAGGATTTTCTTTAAGATTTTCTTAAAGCTACACACGCCACACATATCCCTCACACTAGTAGGTACTACAATGACCCCTTTGAAAGTCCTAACGCCCCAAATAAATTATGAATACCTTAATGCCCCCCAAACATTGAAAATGCTCCCCAAAGGAGTGATATTACCTTAATTCGGAATAGCTAACATACTTAAAAGTATTATTAAAATAAACTTTGCGACAGTCTAGCTTTCAGATCTTCACAAAATATCGATAATATTTATCCTCAAATAATTATCGATATAATTAAACTACCTAATATAATCTTAGTTTAAGTTGTTCGGTTTTAAAAACATCCCAAAAGCACATATAATTTTAACTCAAACATATATTTGAACTTTAAAGAATACTCGTATAAGAAATAATTCTAAAATTCTAATGGTTCAGTATAACATATGTAAGCAGATTCCAAGGAAATCGTCGCCACACCCCGCTATATTCGCTAAATTTATGCAAAGATTTTAGAAATATCTCGAGAGAAAAATATAAGTTTATCACGTTGCGAAGCTAAGTCAACGTACTTTCAGACCAAATTCAGTATACAGGGGTCACATTAATTCTCAACACAGAGCGAGATAAGGAGCAAAGCGGGACTCGACGGCTCATAATGAACACAAACACACGCACACACAACTAAACCCGCTCCCTCGGATCCAAATAATCCTATTTGCCACACTTGTTGCGCGTTACATGGAGTTGTTCAGTTTTATCACTCAAATGGACTCGATCAAATCTAAACAATCCGATTCTTCGTACCCAGCACGAGGTAGTTGTATTAGTTCAGTTTCGTATGAAACTTATCTGTTGTGAGTTGGAGTTGGGCATATTGAATTTCAGGTGGTGCCCTTTTTAAAACCGGAATTAAAAAAAACAATCTGGATAATTTGTATGGTAAAAATCTACTGTATCCATCACGTAACTACATTTTATCTTTATACGTGCGTAATTTAGAAAATAAGAATTTCTTTATTACTTGTCCAGAAAAACGAGAGGGGTTTCCATAATAATGCGTTGAAATCTATATTCATATATTTGAAACAAAAAACCTCTTCCTATTTATTCATCAATTTGATACTTTTATACAAAAAAAAAACCAGTGCATTTATTGATTTAAATCAATTTCTTATAAAGAATCAACTTTTGAGTCATTTTTATTATCTGCAGCCACGATCGTGTATTTTACTTAGTAAATTAAATATTTGAAAATATAACAAAAGTATTACGGGACCGGAAGACAAATAAAAGGATAATGTAGCATATCAAAATCGTAGATGTCACAAAGAGATGCAATTCAGAGTAGAAATGGGCAGGATACATTTCCAGATGTACCGATGATAGGTGGATCCAGAAGGTGGTGGAGTGGCGACCAAGGATAAGGAAAACAAGTGTGGGAAACCCCAAGCAAGATGGTTTGATGGAATAAGAAAAGTAACTGGAAGTAATTTGCCCATGATTTGCCCAGAGGATAGACTTATATCCAACACTAAAGTCAATCGAACGAACAATAATGATGATGAATAAAAATTAAAAGTAAATCTAAATGAAAATAGGGATTAAGATGTGAATTGTAAGGGACTTGGTGGCTTAGAATATTTTGAGATACTTATGTAGTTTTTACAGTATTTTTTAGATTTATTTAATTAATTTACGACACAACAGTGTCTTTTATAAACAAATGCACATAAGACAAGTTACAAATACAAATACTTAAAATTATTGAACAAATTACAAAACGTTATCTTTAACTAACATATATTTACAAAAATGCAGTAGTAAAATTTACGAAATAATTTTTTCAAATAATTTTATATTTATATGTATTTTTTTATTCAATATATGTATGTATAATGTATTACAAAATATTACCAAATTTTGCCAAGTAGATTTATATAACTGTGGAACACATAGTTTATAGTGGTAAAGTATGTACTTACATTTATTATTAGTGGTATAACGCTTACATAGAACTAGAAGATTTATTGAGAATTTGAAAATTTAACAAACGTATGGGCTCACTCACTTTTAGTACGAAATGCAATTAGCTTTGCAACGTCGAAAAATTCGGTTTTGTCCTTATACGAGTAACATACGAGTATGTTATGTTTATATTAACTGATTTATATTGATAAAAGAAAGCACAAAGTTAGTAACTATTATGTTATATATATTAAAATATCTAAATTGTTGCAAAACTCAATTCCAAGTCTTTGCATATGAATTATATAGAAGTTAATTATATAATTAGTGTAGCAATTTTCGGTATAAAAGGGATTGTGGATCTAGTGGGAATGCGAAATGAAATGCTTGCTAGTAAAGTGAGGCGCATCGATTACTAAGTTAATGATTTTGTATAGTCTGCGACACTACTCGTATATCGGATATATTCCTTCTGTCGCCAACTTTCAAGAGTTTCATTTAATTTAAGAAGTATGGATAATTTCTCTATTCATGTGGTATTCCTAGTTAAAAATTTATGAATTTTAAAATACGTTTTGTACTCTTTCTAAGGTTTGTGCATGCATGAGCAGCGTAATGAGGAACACATGCATAAGATGCGGCTATGTACGTAGCCTATGTACATAGGCTACGTACATAGCAGTACGTAGCCTATGTACATAGGCTACATTTTTCGTACGTAGCCGCATAGGCTAAAAACAAGTGTAGAAGTTCTAATATAAAATTTTGCATGTTTTCAGTTGTGATTTGATTCATAATATTTTAAGTTTATTTATAATATATTATACTATTTTAAAGAAAACTTTGAATAATTTTTTTTGGTAGTTTCTCATCTGTTAATATTTTTTTATCTAAAATGTTTTGTATGCCTGTTAATTAACTTTATAGCATGTGTAAAAAATGTAACATTGCAATACAAGGACTAGTCTATTTTCATTATTACAGAAAACAAATTCGTAATATCTTCCTTATTTAAAAGCTTTTTTTTTAAACGATAGAAATGTGTAATATGGCAACATTATTACAATTCAACGCAACAAGTCGATATAATAAGAAATACGGAAATCCGAGAAATTCTGAACGAGGAAATATTCTCATAAAAATAGAGATGTCTCAACTGCAGATGCTGGGGCGTATCACACGAATGCTAGAAGTAAGAATTCCTTAACAAAATTGTTTCCAAGTATAATTGTTTTTAAGATTAATTATATGAAGAAAAAAAAACATTAATATGTCTAGGTTTAGGAAAATTATGAATGTATGAAGAACTAATCCTTACCTAAATTGGTTACACAATAATATTTGTATGTAGATAATAAACATTATATAAAATTGATTCTTTTTTTGAAAATGTAATACTGGAACATATTTGGCAAGTGGCATAGAATAAGTACTTATAAACTTTAAGAATTCCTAATCATACCTTTATAATGTTATTCCAACTAGTGTGCAGAATGGTGCAATGCTGTGTTGCATTGCACCAAATTTTACATCATTTTACAAGAGAGAAAAATATAACAAAGATTATTTAACAAAAAAAGATATGCGACGTACCATCTAAAAATTAATATTAATCATATTATATAGGTACAGCAACCACAAGATAACAGAAAATTTAAATTTGTTAAGTATCAAATCATTTAACTAAAGTATACTTTTAACTAAAATATGTGTAATGCTTGTGAAAAGTGTATACCTTTAGATGTGAAAATTTCACATTCACGAGGTAAAATTTTTTGACAGACTTAACCTGACGACTTCCGTAGCCTAGTTGGAAGATTGCATGTTCTCAACCCGGTGGTTGCAAGTTTGATCCCTATTGAAACCCAGATTTCTTAGAAAGGCTTCCAGTCTAGTTTTCACTCACAGCTTCTTTAACATCTTTCTGGTTGGATGAAAGAGATTACCACATGACAATTAGCCCCCTCAGGTTATACTGTATACAACGAACCTCCGTGGTCTAGTTGGTAAGACGCTTGTCTCCCAACCTGGAGGTTGCGGGCTCGATTCCCATTCGAACACATGTTGTTTTAAAAAGGATTCCAGTCTGGTTTTCACTTAAGGCATCTTTAACATATTTATGGCTGGTTGGAAGATATTTTCACACGTTAATAAGTACGCTAGCTTGTAATATATACAACGAAAGCGTAATGTAATAACTTTTTTTTTTACTGCTTTTTAATTTTTTTTCTTACTATTTTTGTGACCCCCCCCCCCCCCCCTCGCCCCGTGATATTTGAGAAGTTTCACCTGTCTGATTCCACCTTTTCTATTTTGTTTTCAATTTGGATTTTGTTTATGATTTGTTTTCCAATGATTTGTTTATTTTGTATGTATTTTTTGCGCAGTGCACCTATGAACGGCCCCGGTATTGTGTTGGTAACATGCGATTTTACGATTTGATACATGTTTAAATCTAAATATTTTTTATGTTATAGGGTAAAAAAAAGTTTTTTTTTTGTATATTCTGTCAAACTTAATATATCGAACACTCAGTACTAACTCTTTTATATTTTTTTGTTATGAAGTACATTGTACCGTTTACTTATAAATAAATACAACACATCGAAAATGTAAAACAACGCAATCTTTATATTTTTTAAATCTTATGCAGTTTTATGATTTCTTTCAATGTCACAAATATTTCTCTTTACAACACTTCTTTTTATCTCCCTATAATGAACACTTAAAACAAACAGGATAATTTGTATTGAAATTAAGAAAAAAAAAAACATCGAGTTTACGGAGGCTTGTAAACATATGCAATCATCTTAACAAGAGATGTTCAATGCATCACGGAGCGTATTCAATTTCATTATTCAAACACTCCTTCTGTCTGGGTCTCAGTTTGTTTTGCTGTTGGCTGCTGGAAGAAGACCAAAGTTCAATAGTGGTCGTGGCTGTAGCGCAGATGTCCTGTCTCTCTAGTGGTGGAATCATAAAGAAGCATTGTCATGGTGGTTGTGTAAGCGTGTATTGAGATATTATGTTAATGCATTTTTTTATTTGTTTGCAAACGGATGAACATTAGAAAAAATTAATGCATTGAGACATGAGACACGAAAAAAAAAACACCAAAGGCTCAAATCAAATATATTTTAAATTAAAAAACACTACAATGGTCAATTTTGTGGTAGTAACATTTAAAAAGACGCGTCGAGACGATTCAAAAACTGAATGCAATTTCCAAAATAAATGTATATTTTTTTTAATAATATATATTTATATTATTGTGTTATCGTGTTTGTTGCCATATGCTATTTCTTCCATCCAAGCAGAAATATATTAAAGAGGTATTTAGTTAAAATCGGACTTAAACTCATTTAAAATAAATGTGTACTAACGCTAATTGAAATCTTTATCCCCAGGTTGGGAGACAGGTATCAAATGAACAAGGCATCATAATATAACATACCGAGCTTAAAATCGGACTTAAAATCATTTAAAATAAATGTGTTCTAACGGTAATTGAAATCTTTACCTCCAGGTTGGGAGACAGGTATCAAATGAACAAGGCATCGGAATATAACATACCGTGCTTAAAATAATACCCTACATTTTTTTATGCAATCAATCAATGAAATTAAAGTTGACAAAAATATAAATTATATGGAATATACGAGTAGTATCATGTTTAGTAAATTTTAAATAAAACGTCGTTGGTTTATTGCAGCACGGTAATTTTTCCAACCAATTAGAAATATGACTATGTGGCCTAGTTTGTAAAGAGGTTCACTTCCAACCGGTGGCGATATCCGATTGAAACAAAAAATGTCCTCTATCTGGGTTTTCATGTAAGATTTGAACATCTATCTATCAACGCACAAGAGGAAGAATCTCAATACGTTAGACTGACCAAGGGACCAAGATAGAACTGAACTACCCTCAACAACTGCCCTTCGAGTCGCGGAGTGTAGGGATGGATAGAAAGGAGTTTTCAGAGGCTTTGATGTTACGATGCTCAGTAATGGGCTACGCGACAGATTGGGTTGATTGAAATAAATTATTGTATCATTTTAGGAATCGTCTCTCTGGGTTATAATGTATAAAACAGATGTTAAAAAGCCTTACGTGAAAATAATGAACTAGGATCATAATTATATAAAATAATTTGGTGGAAGACCAGCGTCATCCACGCTATTTTAGATTTAATACCAACATCATCGTTTCGTTACATAGTACTCTTTAGTAACATAGTTCATAACAAGAGAATTTTTAGAATTAATTCTAATCACCTTAAGTGTCATAACACTTTTTTTAAATGATCTACTGTGAAATCAAAATCTTGGTCGATAGCCAGTAGAAATCGACATCAGAACTCCATAAAATTTTATTTGTAGGCTGAGTAAAAGGCAATCAATACATATGTTTTGTTATTTTTTAGATATGGATTTTACTATCTGAAATTACAATAAAAAAAAACTGCATTTAGTAGGGTTAGATAGAAATTGTCATTTTAGAAAATATTAGAAGATACCTTTACAAAATAACAATGAAATTTTATTAAGACAATAAAAACGTATGTGTTATTTTTGGTAATAAATTTTGTCAAATGTCAGCAGTTCAATTAACATAAGAAGAAAAAGTAAGAAGGTCGGAGGTTCAATTAACACTTACTGAAGTCGTTTTATTTTGCCGTACTTTTCGTGTGAGAAATATGGCGCCATATTTTCTCAACAATCAAAACCACATAAATTGGCTACAATTGGTAAGCGCTGCCTTATTAATGTTTATTTTCGCTGTAAAGACTGTTTGGGAAAAATAATTATAAACTAATTTTAACATAGTTCACATTTTTCATTTTATATTCGAGAGCTTACAAGTACATTGACATGTTCTATTTTCCCCTTCAATAATACTTCAATTTTTCTTTAAAATATTAACCACATAGACAAAGAAAGTTCAGATTCCTCGGTTTGTTTAATACTTTTTAGCATTTTATTAAAAAAAATTAACTTTGACTACAAAGTATAATACTACCATATACTAAGGAGTTATTTTAACATTTTAGTTTTTGGCAATCGAAAATCATCCTAACTTCTTACGGGGTAATTACGGATTTCCTTATTACAACGTCAATCACACCTTTTCGTGTAAACTTATCACGGAACTTAAAAATCTAAACTAAGATATTAAAAAATATATATTATTTTACTGAGAAATCCTACCTTTTTCGCCATTTTATGTTACAAATGCGGTATTATTATTAATTTTCAAATGCTTATCCAGAATAATTCGCCAATATTTGGCACACAACGATTGACTGGTCATTATCTTAAGTCATCTATCGTGTAAGATTTTTTTACGAAGGTTACATTCTTGCATAAATAATTTCTTGCTTCCGAATTTGCGTGACGATAAAAGTGAAAAGGAATGCTTCCATTGCACAAAAACTCATCACGTGCAAGAATTTTTCGTCAGTTGTCTCGTGCTTTGGCCTTCCGCCCCTCCGTCATTCAACATTCACTCCATCACCGAGGGATATTTACATTCTTCCACAGAGTCTCTTGAAGATCCGTCCATCACACCTCTGAACTGTACATCCTTTCACACGATACCATATTTTTAGAAACACGATTTTCGTGATGATATTTGTTTCAATTACTTCGACGTGTAATATCTTCAATTTGGTTCATATGAATTCCTTTAAAAATCTTTTTAAATTTAATATTAATGCTCGCCTTCAAGAAAATGACACCTGAATATGGAAAGAGGAGTGATAAGAACAGAAAAAATCGGTAAAAATACGTGTATTACGTAGAAAGACAGATAAAAAGTGTAAATGTTTGTTCGAGTAAATGTTCGTTATAAGGAAAAATATTTCTAGGCAAACTTGAATTAGTTTGGAGACATTGAGATAATGAGTTGAGAAGGACTTATGTACAAGTGTCTTCTTTAATGAAGAAACTCTTTGAATATATTATATATGGGACGTTATCTTCGGAATTTAATAATCTCGAGGAGTTGAAATTTGTCTATACGATGTCCTCCGACAAATGTGATAAAAACTTTTATCGACTAATTTGTGATACTGCGAATGGAAAATTTCATACACTCGTACACTGGTCTACCTAGTACGCAAATTTCATACACTCGTACACTGGTCTACCTAGTACGCAAATTTCTACTATCTAGTCCATTTTTAATTGATGTTAGGCTGATTGATATTCGGCAGTTTAGATATTGCCGAATAAATATATTTCTTAAGAAGATTTTATTGCACTTTTGTTGAATACAGAATAATAACCTGGCGAATTTATTGCAAAGTGTTGGTAATCTTTGAATACAGCGACCTCTTTATAAAGAACATGATGAACTAGATGAACAAGGCAATCTCTAATCTTCTCAAACCAACCAGAAAGATTTTAAATTAGGTCTTAAGTAAATAATCAGACTGTAACCCTTTATAAAATATTGGGTACCGACAGATACCGAACCCGAACACTGTTCTTTTTTTTTTTTTAGAATTCTTTTTTCAATTTGTCTTTTTCTCATAAGTTTAAATTATATTTCTTAACAAACTCACATTGAACGATACAAGTTTAAATATTCTACCTAGTTCATTACTTAGTATATGATTATTAAACTTAACCAGTAAAAATAACGTTATTCTCGTATTGCATGCACTCGCTAACTGAGTATTTCGCATTTGATCATTTTCATTATTTATTTTAAGGAGAGAAAACGCTTCAATGCAAAAAAATATATAAAAGAAACTTAATTTGAAAGTTCGCAAAAAAATAAGTTACACGCTTATTTTATTTTTTTAGAGAACTTTCAGTTTCAGAAACAAAAATCCCCGATAAAGGCCTATTACATATATCATATACAATACATACTATTGCACCGTTTCCCTGTTGTGATAAACAGAGAGAATATGCCGCTAGGCTTTTCTATCGCAACTTGCATCTTCTCTTAAGCATCCATACACCTTTTCAAATTATTTACATTTCTTTCGTTTAAAATATCCTTCACTTGATCCAACAATACTTTTCTTGGCTGTCTTAGACCATGTCTTCTACTCACATTTAACTGTATGTTTTTTTGCTAAGCCTTTCTTCATTCATTCATTTTACATTTCCAAACTTAATCAAAGTCCTCTCCATTATCATAGTTAATCATTAACATTAAGTTCACAATCGTTCCTAATCACTTCATTCCGTATTCTATCATACATTGTCACCCAATGTATTCTTCTTAGTGTACGCATTTCTACAGCATTCATTCAACTCCTTTATTTTTTTCCATGTCTACGTTTCACTTCTATACGTCAAAATTGGCACCAAAATATAATCATCTTAGTAGATTTTGATACTGTTCGGTTCGAGTATATATGTTTTAATGCCTTATTGACTTTGTTACCACCTATCGCTACACGCCGTTCGATATCCGTCATAAATCTTCCATCATCTTAGAAATACTATCTAATTAGTAGAACTCCTCAACTTACTTCAATTTTTCATTGTTTACCCATATATCGCATTTACTTTTCCATTCACGCTTTTCTATCACCATGACTTTAGATTTCTTACCATTCAGTCTCAGATATTTCTCATAGTCTTTCATACAATTTACTTATTAATCTCTTACCACTGTAAAAATAAGTCTTCCACAATCACGTAAGTATGCTTGGTAAAATTTGGCAATATTTTGTGATATACTCGTACATACCATATGTTACATACATATTTTGAACTTAAATATACATTTTAATATTGAATAATTTTAAACAACGACTTTGTAATTACTCTTTTTATTATTACTACTGCTTTTTGTATCTCCATGTTAGTTTAAGGTAAAATTTTGTATTTTTTGTCAATAATTTTAAGTACTTGTGTAACTTGTCATGTGTTCATTTGCATATAAAAGATACTGCTATGTCGTCAATTAAATTAAATAAATAAATAATAAATACTGTTCAAAGAGGGCTTTAAGAATGGTGGTACTAAAATACTGTTGTAGGCTATCATCTTCGCAGATTTTAATACTGTTCGGTTTCAGTTTTGAATACTATATCTTGTTATGAGAGAAAGATCTACTGATATGTTAGTTAGAAAAATAATTAATTCTGTACGGAATCTGAAGAAAATGCGATAAATTATATTAATTTTAACAGTTGGCAGTCATGACACACGAGGAGTCAAAGAAAATATAAATATTATACATTTTAGACAGAACGGAGCCAATGTATACTTATTTTGTAATACTCAGCTGTTAAGTTTTTAAACATATCATTCGCAGTTATTTTAACATCTTTTCATGTTGTATCTAAGAATTTTCCTCTGAGTTCGAGCCAAATGATAGTTTCTTCACGTATAATATGAGTATGTCTTTCGGGACCGTATGTCGTCACTGGGACAGTTCAATATTTCGTTATTCTTTCTTCACTCTTCAGCGTTTTGGTCGCATTTCCCGAGTCGTTTGAGGAGATGTCTGATCTAATTCCGAAGTGACTCCCCTCTCTTCAATCAACAAGGCTGTAAATCATTCGTTCAGCTTATGTTTTTTTTTCTTCCCCATTTCAATATGGAATCGTTTTTCATTATTGTCTCCTTTGTGCGTATGTCTAACGAAAATATCGAAAAAATTATGCGTTGCATATTTTTCATCATCAAAGTTCCTCTCCTCTTCGGAGCTTGGTGATCCTCGAGGTTATCTTGACTTTTGAGGCAGCAACTCCCAACGAAAATATGGTACTGTAGTCAAACAGCTCCCGTAAGTTTTTCAATAAGGCGATATGTCTTCTTCCCTAACTTCTAATAATACTTTCTATCTTAGATATACATCGATATTATTTATGTTTTTTACTAGCATTTTGTGGAAATAAAATCGATAAGGCGCTAAAAAACATATATCCTGGTCAAGTAAAGTCAAGATAAATAATAATAATAAATAAAGGTTTATTGATAGCAACATAGTACATAAATAATATATTTAAACACACTTCAAAAACACATAAATTGAAGAAAATACATTTAAGAGAGAAGCTATCAAAAGGTCTGGGCTCATCTAATAACATCCCCCCGATCAAGATACACCCCACAAATATAGGGCAAGGCCATCCGCGAGGACAGAAAATAAATAGATGGCAGAAAAAAAGCAATTCCACAAATACCACCTCAGATTAATACAAACAAATAAATAAAGGATCCTTGACAGCAACACAATGTGTATCATACGTATGTATGTAATAAATTCATTTCGAAATCGCAAATATATCTCAAAATAAACTGCAGAAAATACATCTAAGAGAGAAGAGATTAAAAGGTCCGGGCCGAGATACACTCCACTAATGTAGGGCGAACCCAGCCGCATGGACTTCGGGGGCTTTCAGCCCACACCCTTAAACATATAGACTAAAAAAACAAAAAACAAAATAAAAAGTAAACCACTGTACTCGTAAAGATCTGCTAAATTCACGGTTTACAACATCAGATTAGTTGACATTATTGATGTATACGAGTGAAACGAGGACATGGAAAATTAATGAAAGAAGTCAAATAATGCAGTAGAAATACGCCCACTAGAAGAATATGTGATATGTCAATGTATGATAGAATAAGAAATATAATTATTAAAAAACTGATGTAAGTAGCGTGAAATGGAGCACAATTCGGTGGTTTAGACATGTTGAACGGATGGTTGATGAAATACGAGCGAGACACATTTATTATGCAAGCATAATTAGGGAGTGTGTGTTTTAATATGAATGTGAATAAGGCGAAGGAAGTATGTAGTAATAGGAAAGTTTGGCGTTCTATCCTTTCTGCGCACCCCAACAGTAACATTGTATAATGATATATGTATCTATGTTTAGAGCGTCAATATTCTGATACACTCGTAAAATCACGCCATTTCCATGTTGGGGTAGACATAATAGATATAGTGGCATGCATTCCTATTTCGACACATACTCGTACATTTTATCCCTTCCATATCCATACACCGTCTCATAAAACTCCTACGATTTCTCTTACTTCTCAAATTTCTTTTTTTCAAAATATAATTTACTTGATTCAACCATAATTTCCTTGGTCCTCCTTAACACTTGCCTTACTGTGTTAAAAAATTCCGCCAGCCATGGTGCTGGACGCTAAGCGTCCAGTGAAAAATGTATGTTTGAAATTAAAATTATGCAAAATCTGCTAGGTTATTTTTTGTAATTTGCTATAAAAATCATTTTATCATGTATTAAAACGTCGAACCATCAAATAAAATATAAGTCCTGGTCACTCGCTATCCATCACAGGGTGGCAAGTGTTAACCCCACCTTCCACTCACATCGAACATTCAAGCGATCCCTTAATTTCAGGGTCGATACCTCAGCACCGTTCAAAAAGATGGGTAGTACTGTGTATTATTTTTATTCAAATGAATTATTGAAACATGGGGGTTCGTAGTGCTTAGGATGTATCCAAAATTATAATTTTAGCACCTTCCATGGAAATCTTGAGTCACGAGTATGACTCAAGTTCAAATGAATCATGTTTTGTACGTTTTCTTCTTCTTTTGTATGACAGGACTAAATCCTGTTTATTCAAATGACCTATCGAAGAAACCAATTGAATACTAATAACTTATGATACACAATGGATTCAATGATTCATAATTTAATTTCTGTAGTATTATAATACTTTTTATCACAGATTCGTGGCATAGTTACAAGCAAATGGGTATATTGCCATGTGGATATCTTTTCCAACCAACTAGATATATATGTAAAATAGGATTTAACAGAATATCAGACTGAGCCCCTTTGAGGGAACGAATGGGAATCAAAGGCACAGGTCGTTTTATGAATATTTTATACTAATAACTATAAAATCTCAACTATTAATGAGAAAAACTTATCGTTAATATTATTTTTATTTTTATTTAATAGCATTTTACACAATACTCGAAAAGTGTTTATTGTAGTCTTAAAAGAGGCACGAGGTATACCTATGTAAAAAAATCCAAGAATGGATTATATTAAAGAAACCGATTTGTCATGTATCGTGGTTTACCTTTTTAATTGTAGAAATCGAAGATAATTCAAGAACAAAGTTGAAAACGAACTCGTCTTGAAAACGAACTCTTCTTGGACGAATTCTTCTTGAAAATTAATTCTCAAATTAACTAGAACATTTATATACTTTATCTCTCTCATGGATTCATAAATATATCAAAGTGTTCAATTGAAACCTCAACATTTTAATCTCAACAACTGTGATTGAATCTCATTATTTTGATTTGATACATACTAACATACCAACATGCCGTTTCCCTGTTGGGGTAGGCCGAAAGAAGAGACTGATAGATTATTCTATAGTCATATGCACATTCCGCCTCCTCTACATTTTACAAAATATCATTTACTTAATCCAACCATAATTTCAGATATATTTCTCTACCACAGCTTCCACTCACTTTTGCGCTTTTTATTTGTTTTGTTATTCTTTCTGCACCCATTTGTTCTATGTATGCCCAAACAATCTCAAAGTGCTTTACATCACACATAATATATCAGCCTTAAATTCAGATGCATCCCTATTTTTTAAATTTCTTATTCTATCATACATTGTTACCCCATATATTATCTTTAGTACACGCCATTTATAGCATTTATTCGGCTCCTTTCAGTATTTTTCACGTTCACGTTTTACTCACGAAAACACTTCGTTCTTTTCAATATTTTTTCATCTTATGATAACAATTATCAATTGAAAACAGTTATTGTGATAAAATGTCTAACGGTTAGAATTCACCCTTAGGAAGTGGGTTCCTCAGGTTAGATTCCTGGTGTATTCGCTTTCAGACTGGTTTTAGTTTTAGACAATTGCACATCTGAATACGTTTTTCTGTAGCTTTTTGAAGTTTAATCTCCCTACCATCGGAACTATGGGTATAATCTGTCAATAATGAGTGCTTGCTAAAATGCAACAACAAACACATAATAAACCGATACATGCACAAAATTCTTCCATCCACAGGAATGTGGGACTTCCACCCACAGCCAATAGTGGGAAACTAAATTATTTCCGAATTGCACCCATGTAAACGTGCTATGTTTACGTCAATGTACGAGTACCTATCCATCCAATGTTGATAAATAAAATTACTGTTCTAGAACAAGAGCTAAAGATGTAAAAGTATCTGAAATAAAATTTGTTGATATTCGAAATTTTCACTGCCCCATGGTGCATACTCGTATTATTACAAACGGCTTGCAAGCCGGAGTACTCAAAATAAGTCGCTTCCTTTGTTTACGAGATCTTCCCGCCAACACATTCCCGCCCACAAGATGGCGTCTTCTTCTGTTTGGGACTCCTTTGTGGCGAATTCTATTTCGGTCGGCTGTTCCCTATTCCTGCTCTGACAGGCCGGTGGAAATATTTACTAAAGGCAGAATGCGATTTGGTGACATAATTACAGTAAACACATCGAGATCTGGAAGAAATTGGCTGTGATGATTCAAGGCGTCGCGCCGCATGACATCAAAATCACTACACCAAAATGTTCTTGTAATTTCATAAAACATAATAATGTTGAAAGTATTAACTGTTTAAATTGTCGTCATACTTCGCTACTTAGTTTGTATGCAGCTCATTCTAGTATATATATTGGGTTATGTTATACTTTTATTGGATACAATAAAATCTGTTGAATTTGTTGACGTTTCGTAATTTCTTTCAACCCACTTGAAATATATTATAAAACAAATATGAAAGAAAATACGGCTTCGGCAGTTGCATTGTTGTATTGTACAACACTTTCGTTGTATACAGTAAAACCTGACGACTTTATTGCTTCATGGCGATTCTTTTTTTAACAAGTCTTAAATAAAAACCAGATTGACATTCTTTTTTTTTTAACCCTGGGTAATCGAACCCTCAGCTTGCGGTTTAGTAGAAAGGCTATCTAATCAAAAGGTTAACTAGGTCGTTTTATGAATCACCATCATCATCGCATCTTTACGATTTAAGTCGTCCGCATCTTCTTTTAAGTCAACATTCATGTTTATTGGACTGTGGATTTAGTGAAAGACTGAACCAAGTTGAGAAATTCTACTATTTGGGTAGTATTTTCTGAGACAATGGAAGAGTTACGAGGGATATCGAATGGTGTGTTGCGATTGGAAACAGTGGAGCACTAAAATAAATACATTAGAACCGAACAGTATCAAAATCTGCTAAGAGGACAGTCCAAAATAGCATTTTAGTACCAATTTTGAGGATGAAAATGAAAAGTGAATGTAGAAAAAGACTGAAAGTAGCTAATAAATTATGTATAAATTCTTGCACTGATACGAAGAATACAAGGGGTGGCAATGTATAACAGAATATGAAATAAAGTAATAAAAGACGAATGTAAACTTAAAGCTGATGTGTTGAGTAAAATAAAGAAGAGCATCATGAGAGGGTTTGGGCATGTACAACGAATAAAAGAAGAAAGACTAACAAAAGAAATATACTGTGCAAATGTGAGTGGAAGACGGGTGACAGGAAGACCAAGGAAGTTATGATTGGATCAAATGAATGATATTTTGAAAGAAGGGAACAGCAAGTCGTATGAGAAGTTGTACGAGAAAGTGTATGGACGTTGAATAGGCGAAGGATGTGTGTCAAATAGGAACGTATGGTGCTCTGTCCTCTCTGCCTACTCTGACAGAGGAATAGTATGTATGTATGTAATATCTATATACTCTACAGGAAAACGGAGAACAGCATGGCAAGGATCTTCTACATCCTTTCTAAATGACTGTTTGCGAGGGCAGCCAAGAAGAATTGTGAGCACATCGTAATGAGAAACTTAATAAACGCTATAAGGTAAGGCCGATGATGTTGAGGTCAGTCGTTTATTTATTTTCAAAACATTGTATACAATTTGCTTAAAAATAATTTCTCACTAAACTGACTAGTTTTGAGGTACAAAGTCAATGTATCTACATACTGATGTGCAAGAAATGTTAAGATTTTCATCGATTTCTTCTCTTTTTCTTATAATTTGACGTTCACCCATCACGAGGATAAGTCTCCCATCAAGTTTGCATTATAAAGATATTAATAAACAAAACATCAAAATAACATTTGAAATTTTGACACTTTACACTTTTACACTTTCTCATACAACTTCTCATACGACTTGCTGTTCCCTTCTTTCAAAATATCATTCATTTGATCCAATCATAACTTCCTTGGTCTTCCTGTCACACGCCTTCCACTCACATTTGCACTGTATATTTGTTTTGTTAGTCTTTCTTCTTTTATTCATTGTACATGCCCAAACCCTCTCATGGTGCTCTTCTTCATTATACTCAACGCATCAGCTTTAAGTTTACATTCGCCTTTTATTACTTTATTTCATATTCTGTTATAAATTGCCACCCTTTGTATTCTTCGTATCAGTGCAAGAATTTATACATAAAATAAAAATAATTTAAATGTTTTCGACTTAAGGGATTCAATTAAACTATAAGTATTACAATACAATAATTTAATATAGCTCAAAGGGATTTAAGTCCTCCTCATCAATTTTGAATAAGTGAGATTTGTTTGAGTATTGAACGTTTTAATGTAAACATATTAGTAAATTTAATACTTAAAAGCAATTGCTCAAAATCAACCAGTTTTTAATTCATAATCGTACCGGTAATAAATAATAAGTCATTTTTTTTAAAAAGAGTTCATCTATGCTATATTATTAAAATATAAATAATTGTTATGTAAAATAAATAGTTAAATCATTTTTTTCTAATTTTTTAATTAGTCCACTGTCAATTATTGTCGATTGACATGACTTATGTAATTAACTCAATAAATGAAAATAATATTTGCGTCAAGTTACGAGTACAAAAATTTAAACAAATCATAAATTTTAAGTAAAGTAAGGAAATTTTATAGGAGTTAGGGACGAGGTATATTTTGAGAAATTAGTAGTATTTTTAAACACACCGTAAATGTTGGCTTTATGATCAAATTCATGATCTGCTTAGGATAATTAAAGTAATTTTAAATTAATTACATATTGAATTTGTTTCTTTAGCGCTCACTTTGTAACATTTCTCAAAATTTATGAACTTATGGGCACATTTGAAAGCCTGCCTGTGCGTCAACAGTTTGCCAATATTTCAGATTCCTAATTAATAAATGTCTTTCAGGTTCACTGCAACAGCAGAACTTCATAAACTGCTGAACTTTAAGACCCTGTTCCGAACTGTCATTGATTGAGAATATATAACCCGATCATTTTATCTATATACCATATGGATCCAAAGCGTGAGTCACAATACTCAAAGTTCAATAAAAGTTACCAAGATTAAAAAATCGACTAATGTGAAAGATACTTGGGCCAAAACTGTATATTCCTTTCACACTGATGTCAAGAGTCACGCCCGATTTGGTGCAGTACAGGTTGTCCGTCTTTAGACGGCCCCGTATTGTGTTGGTGACTTATACACGTATAGTTTTGTACGCTAGTATATACTTGTTTCTTTGCATTTATTTTTGTTGCATAATTATTGTTTTAATTTTTGTATATTCTGTATTTGTGTAATGTATGAATCTCTCACTTTTGGTTTTATAAGGTACATTGTACCGTTAATAAATGGATAGTAAAACATATTTAATGATAGTGAAACTGAGATCTACTGAAGGAACTCGAAAATTGACAAGGCAAGTACTAATTATCAGCGACATAAGATTGTGAAGAGCAAGCTCTTGAGCCAGCCAGACCGTGTCAACTGAGATCTGCTTACATGAATAGACCATGTAAGCAGATCTCAGTTGACACGGTCAACAAAGATCATGACGTGAACTTCCTTGATCCAAACCGATGGTAGAACCATTTGTGAGATCACTTTATTTGACTGGTAGGTACTCGTTCATGGTACCTTAAACTATGCTCACCACCAGCAACTTCTCCAGGCTGTCAGGTTTTACTTAACATGTCCATGAACACATATGATTACATAGATTACGATTACGAACAGGAACTTAAGAAGCTGGGGATGGAGTAAAACTGGTTGAAGACGGCGAATAATCGATCAGCTTTTAGAAAAATCGTCCGGGAGGCTAAACCTCTACAAGATTTGAAGTCATCTGAGGCAGAGATAGAAAGGTAGGTATTATAAGTTCACAATTGATAAATTTATATATGTAACAGTTTTAAATATTTTACATAATCATAATTACTTCACACATTGATAATTAAATTAAAATAACGCCACCATAACCCGTGACAATTATAACAGAAATGACAATAGGGGATCAGGGTACTTGACGTTGGTGCCATCAGAGATGACAATGTAAGCCAATTTGTGATAGGCATATCTCGTTGCAAATAAAACAGGGAGCTTCAGCACTTGCAGCTGCATCTTCTTTCTCCACCAGGTCTCTGAAAACTAGCAACATTTCACCACCATATGACTTTTATATTTGTTGCTGTTTGCTCCCAGTTATGCTGAGCATTAATGTTTTTAACCATCTCATGTAGTACGTCTTTATATCTCTTGCGTTGCCTACCGTGCTTTCTTCTGTCTTCCATCAGCTTACCAAAGTAGATATGTCTTGAGAGTCAGTATTCAGACATGCGAACTACATTTCTAGACCAATTTTTAGATCATTTATGTAAGATCCAAATTATTGACACATGCGTCTAAAAACTATTAAAATGACATGATTTACACATTGCTTTCAGTTTTCCTCACTTCATTTTCCTTCAGTAAGAGTGAATAATTTATTATGTTGTCAAGTAAGGATTTGGATTTTTCTTATGTGATTCTGAGAAATTCAAGATATAATAAGGTAAAATGGAGATTTTGTTTATGTCGTGAAATATATATTTTCCTTGTAGCAAATTAGTCGACCCACATAAGTAGGTTATCCTTAGTATACTTAATATAGCAGCAAATAAGCAAAGCATGTGAAATAATATTCTGTTAGGTTAAGTGTGTAGCCGCTGAACATCTGAAATACAATTACATATTAGTTTATTTGATATATTAAGTGTGTAACCGCTGAACATCTGAAATACAATTACATATTACTTTATTTGATATATTAAGAGTACACAGTAATAGTTCTGCACTGATATGATACAGTGATTCTGCAATTGGCGATCCTCTCAGCCAAGTTTTTAAGATGCTTGGCTTTCATTCGTGGATTTCGGGTTCAATTCTCATTGGTACCCAAAAAAAAATTTAAAACGCCCTTGTGGCACTGGTCATGACAAAAAATCTGGTATATTTCATTTAAGTATGAAAGGAAAGCGTGTTATGGTATCTTGTAGGTAATCTACCATTCTCTCGAATAGATTACACCATTCTATTGGATAAATTATTAGAAATCGGGATCATTTCATTAGAAATATCGTAACGTAAAGGTGGAATCATTTTATTAGAAATATCATAACAATTATTTTTAATCAGCTTAATACCATCAAAAGGGAATATCACTGAACTCACATAAATTTTCCATTTATATTAAAGTACATCTTATGAGTTTTACTCCAAAAACAAAACCTTGTTTATCTCGAAATACTTGAAAATATATTGTAACTTGCTAATGAGACTGGTTACAAAATTGGTTTAAAAAAAATAAAAATACTATTTTATTTTATGCGAGTTATTTCGATTAAAAAAAACAATTTCTTGAATCACGTATAAAAAACGGAATAATTTTATTTACCAAAGATTTCGGATTTCACTTTGTGGCACTCCATAAAAGAATACTTTTACTTTTAAGCTTTTGCAAGCTATTACTGAACCGTGTTAGAGTAGACAATTTCCTCTAAGAACCGTTTCAGATGCTGAAAGGCATACGTTAAGGCTGCATACTGACTCCTGATATATTCTACATACATGGAAAATATATCATAAAAAAATATTTAACGAATGGAAAGGTTGTTTTGTAATACGAGGTTGTAAAATCTCCAATATACTCGTAAGATTCGTAGAAGCTACTACGATTACAGCCAACGATGAAGATGAGGTGGTCGGAATCTTTCAAAGAGTTGAAATAGAGATCTACCAACTAAGATAAAAAATAAATAAAAAACAAAGCAAAAGTCCGTGTCATTGACAAGACTGACAAGAAATTATTCATTGAAGGATTACAAAGAGGTGAAAGAATGAATAAAAAACCTAGGTGTTCTCATTTTAAAGAAAGCAGGTTACGATAGATTTAAAAACTAATTGGAATGAAAAAAATAGCACCTCTTCCAGATTTCAGCAGATCAAAGAGAAATATTTTAAAGAAAATCTTGAGTGAAAACCAGATTGGAATCCATTTTGAAAAAAAAAACTGGGTTCAGATTGGAATCGAACCCACAACTCCCAGATTATGAGACATGTGTTAAGGAGGTCGTCTTGTATTTGTTAAAAAATCTGTTACTTATATTCACTGTTTATCCATATTTGTTAAAATCTGCTTATGACACAGTCATATAATTACCATATTTTTTTACCAGAACTTATATTTGACTAATATTAGGTCCTTACATTAGAAATTGGCGTTTTGCCGTACTGGCTACTTTGATCTCAAATATCTTCTCTTTGGTTAGGAATTACTAATTCAAATTTATACAGCTATTTACTCAAGTATTTGTGTTTCGAAAATTATAATTCATTTGTTTTTTCCTCAATTGTTTTTTTTCTTTGCGTCACTCAGTTTACAAAATGGAAAACTTGAAATATCGCGTTATTTACGAGTACGAGTTCCACCGTGGCACCAGTGCTGCAGAAACGGCTCGAAGGATTAATGATGTGTATGGCGACGGTGCCGCAAAAGAAAACACAGTGCGTTTTTGGTTTCAACGTTTTCGTTCTGGAAATTTCGACCTGCAGAACAAGCCTCGTGGACGGCCGGAGACCAAAGTTGATAATGAAGAATTGAAGGCTATTGTGGAAGCGGATCCATCGCAAACTACGTCCGAGTTAGCTGCAGGCTGCGGTGTTAGTGATAAAACTGTTTTAATCCACTTGAAGCAAATTGGGAAGGTGAAAAAGCTTGAAAGGTGGGTACCTCACGAATTGAGTGAAGCAAATCAACAAACGCGCGTTGACTGCTGCGTTGCATTACTCAACCGGCACAATAATGAAGGGATTTTGAATCGAATCATTACCTGTGATGAAAAGTGGATCCTGTATGATAATCGGAAGCGCTCATCGCAATGGCTGAACCCTGCCGAACCAGCCAAAACATGCCCCAAGCGAAAATTGACTCCAAAAAAGTTACTTGTGAGCGTTTGGTGGACTAGTGCTGGTGTCGTTCACTACAGCTTTCTTAAATCTGGCCAGACGATTACGGCAGATGTCTATTGTCAGCAACTGCAAACCATGATGGAAAAGCTAGCTGCTAAACAACCGAGGCTGGTTAATCGCTCTAGGCCACTGCTGCTTCATGATAACGCTAGACCACACACTGCACAACAGACGGCTACCAAATTAGAAGAGCTTCAATTGGAATGTCTAAGACATCCACCGTACTCTCCGGACCTTGCCCCAACAGATTACTATTTTTTTCGAAATTTGGATAACTTCTTGCAAGGGAAAAAATTCAACTCCGATGGGGCAGTCCAAACCGACTTCAAAGATTTTATTGATTCCCGTCCGAATGGTTTTTTTAGTAAAGGGATCGATGAACTACCTATGAGATGGCAAAAGTGCATAGATAGCAATGGTACATACTTTGATTAAATAAATATATTATATTAAAAAAAAATCAACTTTATGTTCCTCCCAAACAAAACGCCAATTTCATATGTAAGGACCTAATATTTAGATTGTGAGAGAAACTTAATTAACTCTTATGTTGTTATGGATACGCTGGAGTTCCCAGCCACGTGGATTATCGACTTCTAATTGGGTAGGTGACTGGTTGATTATGTTTCTCTTAATTTAAAAAAAATCCTTACTGATTACGTTTTGATGTTATTTTTTTTAATTGGGTTATTGATTTTCATTTTTATTATGCGATACGTTTTAAAGTTTTCGTTTTTTTTATAAAATTATTGGAATAAACAGTTTTTGACTAAACAAATTGCAATATCTTTAACGCTGGAGTTCCCAGCCACGTGGATTCTCGACTTCTAATTGGGTAGGGGACTGGTTGATTATGTTTCTCTGAATTAAAAAAAATCCATACTGATTAGGTTTTGATGTTATTTTTTAGTTGGGTTATTGATTTTCATTTTTAATATGCGATATGTTTTAAAGTTTTCGTTTTTTTAATATAATTATTAGAATAAACAGTGTTTGACTAAACAAATTGCAATGTCTTTAACGCTGGAGTTCCCAGCCACGTATATTCTCGACTTCTAATTGGGTAGGGGACTGGTTGATTATGTTTCTCTTAATTAAAAAAAATCCTTACTAATTAGGTTTTGATGTTATCTTTTTAGTTGGGTTATTGATTTTCATTTTTACTATGCGATATGTTTTAAAGTTTTCGTTTTTTTAATATAATTATTAGAATAAACAGTGTTTGACTAAACAAATTGCAATGTCTTTAAAGCTGGAGTTCCCAGCCACGTGGATTATCGACTTCTAATTGGGTAGGGGACTGGTTGATTATGTTTCTCTTAATTAAAAAAATCCTTACTGATTAGGTTTTGATTTTATTTTTATTATGTGATATGTTTTAAAGTTTTCGTTTTTTTTTTTATATAATTGTTGAAATAAACAGTGTTAAATAATGCCTTTAAACCTCCACGTAGTTAATGCCTTAACTATAAATAATATGTTATTGAATTTTGATTTTTTGTAAAAGCTGCTGCCTTTAATAATAATTAATAAATAATTGAGCTTTGCTTATACAATATTTTAGATCGCATAATATCTCGAGCCGATTGGATTCTTTTTGTGTTTAAATTACCTGCTTATTAAATTAAAAATTTCTAAAAAATAATAAATTCCACATAAATTCTATTATGGGTTTAATTTAAATGAATACTTAACAAAAAGGTAAAGGAAGACGAAAACAAATATCATAATTCACTAAGAATGTTTACAATCCATGTCCTCTTTCAGAGCAGCTCATAACTCTTCACTGAAATATCGCCACGTCATTAGCGTGCGAGGTTCCATGTCTTGCCTTACAGACACCAACACTAAATACTCGTACATCTCCCCGGACGCTTTTATGAACCACTGAAATTTGTCAAAGCGCAACAAATATATTAAAATTATATACTTTGTCGTGAAATTAAACTTCATTTCAAAGACACCATCACGACGTTTCTCTACTGGGGTAGGCAAGGAGGACAGAACACCAGATTTTCCTTTCTCGACACATACATTTTACTTCTTCCAAATTCATACACCTCCTCATACAGTTGCTACGATTTCACTTACCTCTTATTTTTCCTTCTTTCAAAATATTCTTTTGATCCAATTATACTTTCTTCGGTTTTTTTTTCTGCCACGCCTTCCACTCACATTTTCACTGTATATATTTTATTAGTTTTTCTTCAAGTATTCGTTGACGTGCCCAAAGCATCTCATAGTGTTTTTTTATCTTGCTCAATTTATTATGTCACAATCATCCCCAATCACTTAATTCTGTATTCTATCATACATTGTGATTCCATGTATTCTTATAAGAGTACGCATATCTTCAGTATTTATTCGGCTCTATTCAGTCTTGATCCACGTTTCACTCCCATACATCAAAGTTGAATCTGGAACACTGTTGTGGACTTTCGTCTTAGCAGATTTTTATACTGTCCGGTTTGAGTGTAGGTATACGAGTATGTTTTATTGCCCCATTGATTTTTTTAACAGTACACACTGTTTAATATCCCTCATAACTCTTCCACCACCTAAAAAATACTTCCTTAATAACATAAATCTTCTTGTTTCTCTAATATCCATGTTGATAATAATGTTTTTTTATAAAATTTGTAATATTGAATACTCAATCTAACTTTGATAACTTACCAAGTTTTTTTTTATCATATTTAAAAAAAAGTTACTTTAAATTTCGAATATTTTATTGTATTGTATTTTCGTTGTATATAGTAGAACTGGTGGGGATATTACCATGTGACAATATCTTCCAACTAAACAGAAAGATGTTAAAGAGGCCTTATGTTAAACCACACTGGAATTCCAACAGAAATTGTTCCAACGGGAATCAAACCCGAGTTTAAAGGCGTATTAACAACTAGGTCACGGAGATCACCAACTATTCATTAACAAATATAGAAAGATGAAGAAAACAACGGAACAATAAAGATAATTCTTAACGTAGAAACGTAAAATGAAAGGTAATGTGTATTAGAAAAAGAAAAGCATGTATGAGTTTGACAAGATATATAAATGGGGGAAAGATGAGAACTGTTTGCATAGAAAGAAAGACATGGAGAACATTGCTCTCTGTTTATCCTAAAAGGGGTATAGCGTGATGGTATGTGTTTATTAATGTATGTATTAATAGTTAAAATTAAAATGAAATATCCAAGGACAATAAAACTATATTTTGAATATTTATTCTCGTATCAATATTTATTTACAAATCTAAATAGTCGTTAATTTCTATAAATTTCTAGGCTAAATGTTTGTTTGATGCATCAAAGCTAGAAATTTTAATTTTAATAAATGTATATTTTACTATAAGTTATTTTCTTGGGGTCGGGAGCAAAGCAATTTGTTACAACAGAAAAGGTTATTTACTTCAACACGACATGCGACAGAAAACAAGGTGAATTTATTATCACACTTAATCCTACAGCTCTTTATAAAATAACATATAAATAACTATTCATTATGGATAAAAAATAAACAGAATTATTTGTTGAAGAATTTAATTATCTAAGAAACACCTCATTTGTTTTAAAGATGAAACTAATTACAAACAGATGCTGGTTTTACATGAATAAATACATGTAAAACCAGCATCTGTTTTGTGAGTATATCGGAGAGGATGGAAATAAATTGTTTTAAATTATATTTGTTTTAATAGTTCAGGCGTCATTTTGTGGAAATCTATAATTAATAGAATCAACATAAAACACTCGATTTTGTCACTTCACTTCATCTGTGCATTTCAACAGACACTGTTTCCTCCTAAGTTGGGTTAGTGTAACTAGGAGGCTGTGCATTTGTTGAAACGCAACACGTAGTGCTCTGAATGTAGTGGTAGAAAACAACGTCAAGTGATTTATTTTTTATACATCAAAGGATGCGGATTTAAATCTGTTTACTTTGTTATTCCATTACTATTTAAAACATTACTTTGTTATTCCATTACTATTGAAGTAACAATAAAAAATGTTGCTAAATATTCTGATTTACTTTTATTCCATATTTCAAATAAGTATTATAACAATGATGTTAGTCAGGATTATTGTACAACTTAAGTTATTTCACCACACAAAGTCATTTCGATGTATGTTACATGTATACGCGTTTTTTGGTGTGTCTATATATGTTTGTATGGATGTATATGTGCGCGAGTGCAAGTGAATAATAAGCGAGTGCAAGTAAATGTGAAATTTCATATGTTTTTTCTTATTGACGTCCTTTTTCTTCTTCCCAGTGTCATGTCAGGTCCCCCCAACGTTGAATATCACCTGAGAGTAGGCATCTTTGTCCCCGGCAGCCCGAAAAAGATCCCCAACGCTCCGTATACCAGTCCAATCACGTATATTGCGGAGCCAGGAAATTTGCCTCCTGCCAAAACCTCTTCGACCCTCTATTTTACCTTGGATGATCGATCAGGTGCAGCAATTTGTACTTTGCTCCTCTAAGTTCATGATCCAAATAGGACACCTTTTGGATTTTAATATTAGTCAGCAACTCTCTATCAACTTTGACTCTTTGAAGAACCCTTGTGTTGCTGACCATATCCGTCCAGGGCATCCGTAGCATTCTTCTTTGCATCCACATTTCGAATGCTTCGAGTCGGTTCATACTACTAACTTTGAGGGTCCATGATTCCACTCCATGCAATAACACTGACCAAACGTAGCATTTGACTAACCGTTGTCCAAGTTTCAACTTTAGATTATCATCGCAGAATACGCTTCTTACTGACGTCCACCCAGTTGAAATTATTGTTCATATTCATTTAATAGTCGTTTCAATTTAGTTATGGAGTATTATACTGATTTGAGATGGAGTTTGTCGTCTCTGTTAATATTGTTTGGATGATTATATATTTCTAATATCTCTTTGACTAATCGATTATGATAACTCTTCAGTTGGCCGAGTGCTTTAGGTTCAAATCAGAAACAGTAGCCTGTCTTGATTTTCGAAACGTTGACATCATAAGCCAAACCATGCGGTACGACATTCCGAATGACCTTGTACAACTGAAAGCAATATTTATTTTTAAGTGCAGTTTCCGGAAATAGGTTTCAAAATATCAAAAAATATGTGTAATACATTAAGTTATATAATATATCAAATATTTCAAGCAAATGACGTATATGATAAATATTTTCACATAATGTTGCAGATGTTTATTTTTTTGGCAAACGAAAATAATGTTGACTCACCATTATTGCTTGTCCAATTTTTCTTCTGTCATTTCTGTCAAATAGTAATAAGTAAAGGTTTGACATATGCCTGTGTTTCTACTATAATTTGTTTAAACTCGGGAAATAAATTACTAAAATATTTTTATGTCTATGAATAACAATAAAATATTGGCAAACCCAAATCGATTAATATATTTTTTAATTTGGATTTGGCACGTTGAGACATTTTAAAAATAAACATTCAAATGTTTACTTCAACTGGTTTTGACACTTAGTGTCTTTCACACTTAATCGCTGTTACAAAATAAATTATTTAGGTTTTCTTATTTGTTTATTTAACACTTCATTGTTAAACAAACTCGCTGGTTTATTGACAGGTGGCGATCTCTTCCAATCAACAAGACAAAAGTAAATAAAGAAGTTATATGGTCGCAAAAAATATTGAAATGATTATTCACCTTTACAACATTTACGAACAATACACATAATAAAAGTCATCAACAGTAAGATGGAGGAGAGGTGATAAAGATGGTGTGGGCACGTTGGACGCAGAGCACCCTATCACATTGTGAACCAGGCAATCTCCATGGATCTTCCTCGAATAACAACCAGAGGAAGACCAAAGAGTTCGTGGGTGGTGCCAAAAGATAGCCTGATGCAGAGGCACGGCCTGAGGGACGTAGTCCGTAACAGAAGAGCATACAACCTGAGGACGAGGAGAGCTGACCCCAACAATCTTCGCAGACAGTGTGTTGGGATGGAGCCAGGAAGAAGACACATAATAAAAGTGAGATATCTCAATCAAAGGAAAATAAAGGTATGGTGAAGAGGAAACAATAATCAGAAATGAAACACGTTATATTACTGACTTGAAATAAAGAGTTTTTTCAGTCACTCTTTAAAACATCCCAATGACGTAGCGAGTCTAACTTTGGTTTGTAATTGCGGACTATAAACAAACTTTTAGATATTATGTTACTTAAATTGTTGATAAGACTTACAAGTTTTAATAATAACTGAAGGGCAATTTATATAGCGCCGTTTAGAGATTAAAATCTCCTCAAAGGCGCTCTAAAGTAGGTTTTATAATGCGTACGAGTGCATGCAGGGCATTCTCAGATTTGTCAAATGTGATAGATACTATTATATTACACCTATGTGCGAAACATCTTGGAGTTTGTGCAAAGTAAATATAAAAGTGAGATATGTTCAATCAAAAGAAAAGGATGGTGGAGAGGAAAGAAAAAATTAGGAATGAAACACGTTATATAACTGACTTGAAATTAAAAAGACCATAAGTGACAAAATATTTAACTTTTTTAAACTAGGTTCTAACGGGAATTGACAAGCCAGAGTTGAACAACAGGTGTCTTAATAACTAGGTTATGGAAGTTGAATCGTTACAGAGTCAAATTGATAAAATAATATTTTATTGCAGCAATACGTCCATTAGTTTAGCCAATTCATCTCGGTCAATAAAAATTCCATAAAATTGTACGATATAGAACACTTCAGGCAATATGAAACGGAAACAAAATTATAAAACATTTTTCATTACGCATGAACGGCCGATTGTTGTTTTCTCAGTAACTTCAGAAAAGCAATAAATGTATTATGGCTTGAAATTGTGGTATCGAAATTGTTGCGAATGTGTTTTGTTGAAAAGGTTTTTTCATCAAACTATTCCTGAAATTATTTTCTAACTTTTTACGTCTCGGCTTTAAGTATCAGCTGTATCGTCTATATGTTATTGTGGTGTACTATTATTATTATTTATCCTCTTCAAGCAATATGACAGCTCTATATAAAATTTTGACATTGGTTTTTATTATCCGGGGTTGAAAGAGGTATCAGTAAATTTGGGATGTTTCCAGGGGCCGCTCGACAGTGATTCGTTATGTTTTGATTTCTTTTCGTATCGTTCAAAGCTTCATTTATATGATTTTTCACGTTCATTCCATATTGCGTTTTTATCACAGTCTGCATGGAGGCCTCTTCATTGCTCCTCTATTTGTGGGGATATACATGACTCACAACACATGCTACTTTGTCCTAACACCAGGACTACGTGCTTTGAGCAGGACCTGGTAGATGCGAATGATAGAGCGGTTTATATTGTCTTTTACTGAAAATAGATGGCATAATTGATGCCCCGTATACGTTATTGATATTATTTATATAAAACCTTCAATAGATAATTATTAAATTTTTTAAATATTTGTATTTTTATATACCGTTGCTGGTCCGGTCCTATTGAGCAGAATGGTCTACATCTAAGTGTTAGATATATGGGTGACGTTAGCAGATTTAGGAAGCACAAGAAGACAACCCTTTTTTTAAAAGTCTAATATAAAGGAATGCCTGCTAAAATGTGTGAGATAGAGCCATGAATAAAATCAGTACGCCCCGCAATAAAAATATCTCATGGACTCTCTCAACTATCAGAATATTCTGGATTCTTCTCGGGTTCCATATGATTGTAATCTACCACCAGTAAATTATCTACCACCAGTGAATTATAAAAAGCGACATACTCATAACAGCGCCACCAACAAATAATGCTTTAGAGACTCTTATTACAAATCCCAGAACTTTATTAGCAGGTAAACACATATTCTTAACGTGATGACTGAATGTATGTGATAACTGAAAATATCTAGGGCACGCACGATGGGCTAATCTTCGATTTTAAGTATTGCTAGGTCCCTGCTCTTGAAAAAGTCATAAGCTTACATTTAGCTCATATGAGCACCTACAGGTGTTTTCAGCTCTGAATATGTTAACAAGTGTTTTAATTGTTTTTGTAATAATTAAAAAGCATATTAAATAATCTATACATTAAAAAGGAGAAAAAAAGAAGTATACAAGAATAACATTAATTGATAATCTTACAGCAGATATTTCCTTTTAAAACACCATCAAAGCTGAGCCGTGCGATAATATAGCAATATCTATAATTCTAAAAGTTATGACTATGCCTTAGAACAAAATGAAGTTGCCAGACAGATCCATAGTATTTTTTAACCAAAGTGATGATAGTACATGCTTACAGAATGTAAATATGCCATAAAATTCATCAGTGAGGATATCACCATACCATCACTAATGGAAACTCATCAGTGATCCATACGATGGCGTGTTTATGCATCTCATCTGAATGTTTCTCGCGTTCCTATCTACTGGCAAGAATTTGAAAATGTACATCCAATTAGTTTAATTACAGAAGTCTTTTAAGTTGGACAGAGTCGACTGGGAGATTTTTAAGAGACTACGTTAGATGATATGTGGTGTTGGCGACAAATGGACTACGGGAAAAACAAACTCCGTTCTCTCAGAGTTAGACATTAAGGACAGAATGTCAACGATTTGAAGGACGATTCTTTCCTACTTTTGACTCAATTGGCAACTGTGACCTATCTGTTAGTATTTAACATACGCTAAGAAAGCGGATGCCCCAGATTTAATTCATGGGAGATTGATTTCTGGACTGATTTTACATCTGAATTTATCTTTAGTTGTCTAACGAAAGCAGATTAAACCCACCAATCATCTTGGAACTTTGTTATCTTTGCCATCGGAACATTCGATTTGATTTATTAAAACTTTGTGCTTACTAAAAAAGAACAACAGCTTTCACGCAATAAACCAAAACATGTAAGGGCATATTTTAACCACAAGATAATCAATCATATGAGATCGTATGACCTAAGGTTCAACCTATCTAATAAACCACGATTAAATGAATATTTAATGTTTTTATCAATATAAGTCGAGTATTTTTTATTATTGAAATATCGTCGTCGTTGCAAAGCCGATGACGATATTTCAATTATAGAAGTTACCATCGCCATTCCAACGTCGATTCAGTTGGAAAGCGAAGTTTTGCCGTGAAGTTTGTTTCAAGTGAGTGAGCCGTTGCACACCAGCAAACTCACTGACCACACCGCTGTACTGGATCCGATGGCACACCTAAAATGAGACGATCGGAGCACGCCATCATGTTTTTTTTTTTGAAATAATAGAATATACAAGATGTCCTTATACCACCGAATACTAGGCGAAAAAAATGCCTGTGTATTTCGAGGGGAGTAGCACATCTTCGCATACAGATAACCGTGAAATCAATTTTCTATAAAAATATAAAATTTATTTCAAGCTTATCTAATGGTGTTATTTTATTAATCTTTCTGTGGATCGCAAAAAGAAAACTAATACCCCTAATCTAGGTCTAGATTTAATAAGGTTTAAAAATACTGCCTTAAACCATGCTGAACAATCCCCTTACTATCTAACAAAATACTGCCTTAAACCATGCTGAACAATCCCCTTACTATCTAACAAAACACTGTCTTAAACCATGCTGAACAATCCCTTTACTATCTAACAAAATACTGCCTTAAACCATGCTGAACAATTCTCTTACTATCTAACAAAATACTGCCTTAAACCATGCTGAACAATTCCCTTACTATCTAACAAAATACTGCTTTAAACCATGCTGAACAATCCCCTTACTATCTAACAAAATAGTTCAACGAGGAAAAATAGTCGACATTTCGAAAACGTTTATTTAGCCTTTATCTTCAAGACGGTGTCAGGTAGGTACCGTGTATTATCGCTTATCCAAATTCCAAGGAAACTTGGATGAAACTAAATTTTAAAATTTTGGGGAGAATTCATTTCATCGGGGCGTGGGCTGAAAAACCTCCTCACGGCTGGGCTCACCATATTTTGGTGGGGTGTATCTTGGCCGGGGGGATGTTATTAGATAAACCCAGACCTTTTGATAGCTTCTCTCTTAAATGTATTTTCTACCATTTATGTATTTTTGAAGCGTACATAACATACTATGTTGCTATCAATAAACCTATATATTTTTTATTTTATTTTGTACAAAAAGAAGTACTGATTTCGCGTGCAGCGCAAAACTTTAGTTTCCTGGAGCTGTATCTGAGCCCACTCAAAAATACTAAATTTCTTCTCAACTTTATTACTAACCACGTAATATCTCTTCTTTTAAACTGACGTTTAATAGTTTTTCTTCTCTTTTATAGTCAATAGTTATTTACTTAAAAAACATTATAAAGTATAAAATATTACTTGCCCATACCACAAATGATCCTGGCAATCGATGTTCAAACCAATAATCGTAGGAAATAATAGTTAGTTTGAATATTGCTTAATATTTTAATTAATTTTCGGTAGCTTCTGATCTCCATATGAAATTCGTTTTAATGTGATATTCGAAAAAAATAAAAAAGCAACGGTACTTTTATCATTTTTCAATTGTTTAATGAAAATTCTTTTGTTTATTTATTGACGTTAACACAACATAAAAAAAATTATATGAGTTTTAAAATATCCTGATGGATATATTTATCATTTCAGATATTGAATTATATTGTATTAATATTTCTTTGTATACAGAGCAACTTGATAAACTTATTGACATATGGAAATATCTTCCAACTAACCAAATGTTAAAGTTGTCTTAAGTGGAAAAATTACCAGAATCTTTTTAAAAATAAATTCAGTATCGTCTAAGATTTTGGCATAAGTAAATAATTATTTTTTTTCAAAATCATCGTTATTGAATGCATATTACAATTATAATCTGTGTAAAAACTGGATTCGAACCGCGAAATTCCCGAGTTGGAAGACAAACATCTTACCAACTAGGCCATATAGATATTTAAGTTATCGACAATTGTAAAGATTCCACGACTTGATTACTTTATTCCATACTTTATTGTTTGCTTGGTTTGTAAGACACCTGTTTTCTGGCCCGAAGTTTACGGGCTCGATTTCCATTGGTACCCAATTTTATTAGGAATGGTGTCAGTCTAGTTTTCATCTAAGGCCTCTAAAACAGGGGTACCCAACCTTTTTGGGTCACTTGCCAAAACCAGTATTGAGTAAAAACTCACAGGCCGTTCGTTTATATTTTATTATTTTTATTATTATTGTTTTTTATCCACTTTACACGGATTTCGTCTGTTACACAAAGATAGTCTGCTTCTAGAGTTAGCTTATTCGTTAAGGATAATATCAGCCAGGATTCTTCTCATACTGCTAGGTGATGCCGATAATATATCCACAGTGGCATTCAGTTGGTTCAATATTTCTATACCACGCGTGACAGAGTGTTTAGACATGATATGCGTTCTGTAAATTGGTATGTAGAACAGAGGGTGATTCCTTGCACGGCTATATTTATTAGGGACATATAAACTTAGTGCTTCTAGAATCGCGGGACAGTTAAAGGAACATTGGAAAACCTTTATTAGGAATATCGCGATGGATTCTTACCTTTTTGTTTCGAGGCTTCTATAGTTACACACCGTGAGAAGTTCGACATGGTGAGCATATTTTGGGTAATCGCCCTTTGTTCTGTACCATTAAAAGTCATTTCAAAATTTGAATGCCTGAAAACGAGGTAATATGATACAATTTGTCCTGATTTTTAAAGCGCTGTCTTATATTTTTTATATATGCCTATCACTATCATCCCGAGAGCACTGTACCTTTATTGTGATTTATTTTTATTGTAATGTTTGGCTATACCATATATATTATTACATTACTATCATTTTTCTCGTTCTTGCTGACAGTTAACCTGAGGTGGTATATGTGGGTTTATTTTTTATTTTGTTTTCTGCCATACGCTTTAGTTTTTTTTTCTATTTATTCTTTAATCTAGATATGCGGTGGTGTGGGATGGAAGCCCCCTGATGCCTTTGCGGTCGGGCTCGCCCTACATTGGTGGGGTGTATCTCGGCCGGGGGAATATTTATGGGATGAGCCCGGACCTTTTAGTGTCTTCTCTCTTGAATGTATTTTTTTTTGTCATCTATTTATTTTCTGTGTTTTTTTTATATTCTTGTTCTACGTGTTCAAGGGTGTGGGCTGAAAAACATCTGGTGTCCCCGTGGCTGGGTTCGCCTTATATTGGTGGGGTGTATCTTGGCCGAGAGAATGTTATTAGATGAGCCCAGACCTTTTGATAGCTTCTGTATTTAATGTATTATCTGCAATAAATGTGTTTTAGAAGTGTTATTTAAATATATTTTGTACATACTATGTTGCTGTCAATAAACCTATATTTATTTATTTATTTTGGGTCACATTTCAATAACATTTTCATATATTATAAATCTTCCTCGTGATGGAAATCTAAAATGTGTCGCAATTATTCAACAACTACAATATATTTTATTGATATTTGCATTATGATTTGTAAAAAACTACTCGCGAGCTGCACAAAACATCCAAGCGGACCGCATCCGGCCGCGGGTTGGTCATGCCTGCTCTAAAGCATCTTATTTCTGGGTGGCTGGAAAAGATTGCCATTTAGCAATAAATCTGCTTGATTGTACTGTACTAACAGAAGTATAAAAAATATTCAAGAGGAACCAAAATGATGCAAAGGTGGTACAGAAATTTCGCCTAAGATTCACACACAACTCCCACGTGAGCACATGCGGGCAAATCAGAATACACCGAGTCCATCGCCCCCCGATGCGACTGCTAATATTAGAAGCACGTGTACGCTCGGCTTTATAGTAACCTTGCGAGTAAAAATATATTTGGCGTCATCTACCCAAGTTTCTTTGTTCCTCTAAATCCGTGTTTTATTTGTATTTATTCCCCGGTGACTGCTGCATCACTGGATTTGAAATAATTTTCTTAATCTTTTATAATTGTGTTTTTATTGTTTTCTTCGTAACATTTTCTGTTCCTGGATATGAATATTCACTCCCTGAGTAGGTTTGAATATCTGAATTCACTTTTTTACTTGTAATTTGTTTTATCAAACACTGTTTATTCCACTTTTTGTAATGGTATAACCCTACGGTAGGGTTATACCGTTACAAAAAGTTGAATTTGTTTTTCAATTATTTGTCTTTTGTGTTTGTATTTTTTGCGCATTGCGGGCTATACAGCGGTGGACGGCCCCGTATTGTGTTTTCAATGTGATTTTGTACGATTTAATACCTGTTTCTTTCTGATTTTTTCGTTGTAATTATGTAAAATTATTTTTATTTTTTTACATATTCGGTTAATCTTAATGTATTGAGCACTCATTGCTGACTCTGTAATTGTTTATTATTTTTGCTATTAAGAACATTGTACTGTTTACTTATATAAATAAATAAATATCGGAAAGTTTACAAAGGTTTCTTTGTAATTCGTATTCCATTGGTAAGTTTTCTGTCATTTTCTTATCAAGTTTGTTTTTTTTTGTACATGTACAGATACGAAAAAGTACCTAAACAAATGGCCGCAGCCACTACTTTTCTATCCTTACACTCTACATACACATATTTATTAAAAAATATATATTTATAATAGTGGGTTCGAGTCCCGAGTTAGAGCGTCCTTAAGGAGAGTTTGCTTTTTAAACGGCGCTACTCAAATGTATCATAATTAATACCCAACGTTTTCTCGATTTTTTGAAAATATTTTCCTAAAGTACAGGTATGTGATAAATATAAATACATATTAACAATATATGTATAGTCATTTTTCAATGTATAGGTTGTACGATGACATCAATAGATTTAATATACCCGTAAACATATCAAATTTATTTTATTAATGAACTAAGAAATTTTAATCAATTTCGTGCATTTTTTAATAGAATCAATAAAATTAGCATATCTCTAGACAACTCGTCTTTTTGCGTCCAATGTCACGGACGTTTCATTGCGGATGTATTCCGAATTTTATTGCTTTTTCACATTTCTGTGATTAACCGGTTAAAACACTTTCAGTGGCGGAACTAAATCTGAAAGTCGTTTTAATGACGAATCTTTTTTCACGTAATATGTCAATCATTTTATGTTAAGGTATACACAAGTTTACATATGTTTCATCATCCCCGCAGGTCCCTCATTCAAATTATTTCAATTATATCAGTGTACAATTGTTGAATTCTCTCGTAATTTTTTTTTGGTAACTCATTATTTAAGTGTTTGAATCATAATCTAAAATATACGACCGTTTTAACACAACTTTTTTTAAAGAAAACTATTCGATTTTCTTGACGGCACAATTAAACACAGTTGGAATAAATTTAAACTCTCATACAGCTAATTAAATTTCCTAAGTGACATTCATTATTGTATTATACTTTTGTTATGTACAGAGCATTCTGAAGGGTGTATTGCTATTTAATTAACAGTTTCAACAAACCTGAAAGATATGAAACAAACCTCAAATAAAAAACAGACTGGAACCATTTTTAAAAACCAACGGGATTCCAGAGACCGAAAAACCTGGGCGGGCTCGAAACTTACTGCAAAGTCTTACAATGAAATATTTAAATAAGATTGAAATTAACTGAACTATACATCATATTTTTCATTTAATCGAAAATTATCTAAGCACCTTCCCCGAGGAAATATGTGATGTATAAAATCAAATAAATTTAATGATAAAATATTTTGTTTTGAAAAGATTATAAGAAAAATAATAACAGGGCACGTCTCCCAAGAGTTGATAGAGTGATTACTTGGAATCAATAAAACGTCAAATCAAAGAATCCGCGCCTGACAGTATTATCATTTGCCCACGGAGCTAATCTGAATTGCAAATCTGCCGATCCTTGCTGAATATTTCCATACGCTCTCTTCTCTCTATATACACGGTATTGATTCGTTAAGCAATCCATATGAGGAATTGAAGCAAACGAATCTAAACTTAGATAAGTATTGTTTTGAATACGCGATATTAATTAAAAAACAATATTTTTTATCACGAAAAATACCACATTTTTTTATACAAAAAATACAATTGGTTATGTATAGAAATATCCATAATGTAATAGAAAATAAGCAAATATAATAACGTTAACTTAATCAAAGTAAGAGAGAAGATGGCAAGAAGCTGTTTGTTCAAAATGCAGGATCTGCTCTGCAACAAACATTTCAATATATTCCACGTATGTGAATTTTACATTACTCTTATACTCGTAACATACGAGTATATACTCTCCATATGTTTTAATGGTGTTGAAGCATATGCACTTACTCAGGTTACTGTCGTTACTGGGCCTAGTAGTCGAGTATCCCCTCATCATAGAAACCTCAATTCAGTTGTAAAGCGAAGCTGTGCCGTGGAAGTTTTGTTTCTTTCTTTCTTCTTTAAGTGAATGAGCCGTTGCACACCAGCAAACTTACCGGCCACATCGCTGTACTGGATCCGATGGCACACCGAAGTAAAGCGATCGGGTACACTCACATGTTTTTTTTAATGAATATATTTGACCGAAGTCGATATTCAATCCTTATACGAGTACCTCGGAAAAATTCATATGTCGTAGGAGAGGAATAGTACAGCGCGAGGTTCGAACTGGCGACCTTCCACATGGAAGTCCAGTGCTTTTCCGCACGACCATGCACGTCAGGTCACCACAAAAAAACTGAAAGCTTTTGAAATATGATACTCTCGAAGAATACTAAGAGTCTCATGGGTGAATTAAACGGATGAATAGAAAAGTATTATCCACCATCAAAAGATAAAAGCATTTTGGACATATTTAACATTTTCATCCAAACATTTAAAAAGAAGAAAAAATAACAGACATGACCAAAGTCATAAGTATCCTTATACCCTCGAACACTAGGCTGAAAAAGTGTCTGTGTCATTCGAGTGTAGTAGCACAGCGCAGGGTTTGAACCGACGACCTTCCGCACGGAAATCCAATACGTTACTGCGCAGACAATACACCTCATATCAGGTGGATTTATTTCTTTAAAGTAATTTCTTCCAATTAACCAGCTTTCGTTTGATAATAATTATAAGTATTCATACCGATGTATTGAACGTGGTTTATGAACAGCAAAAAATGATATGTAGAATTATGTATAATGCGTACAAAGGATTCTGCCGTCACTAGATCGAAGGGAGAGTCCCCTGCTCAGAAAGAAAATTGATTTTTCTCGCAGATACTGAGGGCAGCTTGGATCTATAGGTATAACATAGAAACTTTTTTCTCGTTCTACCACTTACGTGCACACATTGCATTTTTTATTTGTATACTCGTTTAGTCATTCTTTCATTATTGATTCTCCCTACATGTCCAAACCATATTAATGCTCCATTCTTAAAATATATACAATATTTTATCCATGCCTTCATTTCCGATGTCTTCGTTCCGTGTTTTTTAAACATTGACTCTTCGCGAATTGTTCTTAGTGCACGTATCTTCACAACATTAATTTTATTTTTATTCCCCTTCTGCCAAATCCATGTTTCACTTCCACATGTATGCAATTCTGTCCACTCAGCATCTGATCCTAAGGAAAAAGGAAAACCATGCTATCCCACCGTTCAGGTCGCTAAAAAGATGTCTGTTTGTGTTTGATGTCTGTTGGGTTCTAAAAATACGTCACACTTAAACCTACAGATCCATCATTTATCGGTAATTGGGCTGTTTATTTATAATGTTTTAACAGCCACAGCCTTTATAAAAAATAATAATTCAATACAAATTACACAAAAAAAGAAACAAAATTCAAATGTAAACGGCAATCTTATAATATTTATCAAAAATGAAAAAAACATCAAAATTTGAACATATGATCAAAATGATAAAACATTTGTTAACAAAATCACAATTGTGCTTTTTAATTGAAAATCATTTTTAATTTATCTGAATTTAAATCGAAAAGCAATACAAAAATCAATATTGAGAAATCTTAAATATGACTGATTTTAGCCTCCCTTTGTTGTTCATTTGCTCTAAAATCTTTCAAATTGGTTCGTGGTGGATGAAATGGCGGAGGTTCTCTTATTTCTGCAATTAGAGGTAGTTGGAGGATTTACGACATCCAAAATCTACTGAAAGGTTCTCGCGCAAAAGTATTTTAATAAAGTAAGGATGCGTGTTAACCGAGGCCTTCCACACAATACCAACGCCACTTCCGCCTCCCAGGACCATGATTAACGATAAGAGTGCCACTCTGGCAGAATAATCTGACGGCGGATAAAACCTGAATATCCTACGTGTTTTTGTTCGTGTTCAAAATATAATCACCTCCTTTTCTACATACCTAGACACATGTCTCGAGGAGTGTGTATATCTTCGGAGAAAAAACATGTTTTGAATCACGTATCTTCAATCTTAACACTTTTATCGAGAAGGCCTTCATTATATTTTTTGTTTGTGCTTAGACATTGTATATAAAAAGGTTTTTTTTGTCCAAGTGAAAATAATATCAACAGAATTTCCGCTTGCTTACTTTTAAAGGCGTTACGACTCCGACAGACACCAAGCCTACAAAAAAACCTCTCCATCCTGGACGATCTTGGGACTTCGGATCCCATCTATTACGACCTTCGTTACCTAGTTGATAAGACGTCTGTCTGTCTTTCAGCCCGGGGGCTGCGAATTTGAGCCTCATCAGTTCCTACCTGGACTTTTTTTTTAAATGGTCTCAGTCAACACGGTTCGAAGAGATCTCTTCATGACAATAAACCCATCAGATTGTACAACGAAAGTGTAATGCAATACAATACATAAATCCTTTCATTTCAACGAAAGTGTAATACAATACGATACATAAGTCCATCAGTACATTTTCGGGCAATAAGCAGTAGCATTATCGGGCAATAAGCAAACCATAACATATTAAAAATATTAAGGAAACTTGCTTGATCATCATGACCCTGCACGTTCTACCAGGAAAATGTGGATACCATAAAACGTCTCCTTCCACGTCCTTCTATATCAGGCTGGGACTGAGAATTGTATTGTATTGCCGGAATATATCGCAGAATAGTCATCATTTTGTTAGGAAAACTCTTTTCATGTGCTTAGCAACTGCCTAACATAAATCTTAGAACCCTCTTTGAAAAGATTGACAGATTATGACACGGAAATTGTACGAGAGATGTGAAGTAAAAGATCTGAGAATGAATGTTGCGAAATTCAAAGTCATGGTGATAGAAAAGAGTGAAAGGAAAAGTATATGCGATATATGGGTGAACAATAAAATATTGCAGCAAGTTGAGTAATTGTGCTGTTTGGGTTGTATTTTTCTCAGATGATGGAAGTTAAGAATGATATAGAACAGCGTATAGCGATAGACAACGAAGTCAATGTGGCATCAAAACATATATACTCGTGCCGGACTGTATAAAAATCTGTAAAGACGATTAACTACAGCAACATTTTAGTAACACCTTTGATATGTGGGAGTAAACGGGGACGTAAAAGGAGTGAAAGGAGCTGAATAAATGCTGTTGAAATGCGAGCCCTGAAAAAATATATGGGGGGATATTATATGATAGAATACGGAATTAAATGATTAGGGATGAATGTGAACTTAAGACTGATGTATTAAGGAAGGTGAAAAAGAGCATTGTGAAATGGTTTGAGCGTGTAGAATTAATTAATCAAGAAAGATTATCAAAACAAATATACAGTGCATATGTGAGTGGAATACGCAGTAGACGAAGGTCAAGGAAAGTATAATTGGTTCACGTGAATGATATTTTGAAAGAAAGAACCGCAGTGGATGTGGAAAAGACGAATATTATGTGTCGATATAGGAAATTCTGGCGATCTGTCTTCTGTTTACGGAAGGTGTAATGGTATCGATGTATGAATGTGTATAATATATACAATATATAAAAGTATGTATGTAATCCTTACTGATCTTTATTAAAACTTAAAAATCCACATACTTCACTTATGTTATAATATCCCCACTTATATATCATATTATATGAGCGTCCATAGCTGTGAGACATGGACGCTCACAGTAAAGAACACATAAAAGCTCCAGACCGCACAAAGATATACGAGAGATGCATGTTGGGATATACGAGTACTAAAAGAGACCGTAAACGAAACATCTAGATTCGCAATATAACGAAGGTAGAAGACGTTATAAAGGTGTGCAAAAGAATGAAGTGGCAATGAGCCGGACACGTAGTCAGAATGTCAGACTCCCGATGGACATCCGAAATAATCCAATGGTACCCAAGAGGCATAAAGAGGCCCAGAAGAAGGTACGCTGGATAGATGAAATCAGGAAGCATGGCAGCATCACATGGCATCAACGAGCAAAAAAAACGAACTACTTGGAGTCAGCTTGGGGAGACCTTCATCCAGCAGTGGATCGATCCTGGTTGACAATGATGATGATGATGATAATGATAACATATTATTATATATTAAGATGACTCGGAATCTATAAAGAAGGCTTAAATTTAATTATTTACTTTTAATCTTCCTAGAAACAGAAGCACTGCATCTCAAGGTAATCCACTTTTCAATTTATAAAATGTTATGATAATTATAAAACTGCTATGGTTATTAATAACTAAACGACGGGTTTTAAATAAACTCTGAATATCTTCGTAGAAACTGAACTGTTTCTCTGATTCTCAAGTCTCTTCAAAGAACTCGCAAAACTTGTTCGAGTATTTTAATTATAATGCAGGAAATGAATAAAACCTCAAAGGTGGGCGAGTTCTCGTTAAAACATGTGTGCCTTTTAAGGGCACCATATTGCACCTTATAAGGGCTTTATGGTTTGATTACACATGCGCTTTTCACTAGTTATCAAGTTCTTTTATTTTCACAGAATATACACGTAGATTGCTTTTAAATATTCCTATTAAACGTACGACTTACATGTTAATTGCTAACTGTGATTGATTATATCTAACAAAATAATCCGCTTTGTTACATATCAAATAAAAACACTAGATTTCGATACGATAGGCAATCCTTAATGGTTGAGTATGATTACCTTTCAATGACTTATCTTTCAATGACTGCTCTCAATTCATTAACTTGAGCCAGTTTTATGGTGTAAACTTTATCTTTGATGAGTCCTTATATGAACTTATACGTCTTTCACTTCGCAAAAAAATTAATTGCTAAGCTAAAGGAGACTCTGATTTCGGAGTCTATATATTATGGCAAGTCTATCCAAATATGGACTTGCGGTAAGCTCAAGCCGAGATTGCCATTTGGCATTTCAAGTTTATCGCTCCTACTTTACTGTGTATGTCGTCAGACTCTGGAATCAGTTATCGAGAGCTGTAAAACTCTCACCCTAGTTGGCTTGCTTCAAACAACTTAAAAAAATATTATATCTCTCTTCAATAATGAAATGTGTTTTTTTTTCATAACTCTCCTTTTTTCTTATCCTTTCAAGGAAATGTTTACAAATATTTTATTCAACTGTTTTTTTTTTAATTACTTTTTTAATGCTTCAAATACGTTTCAGTCATTTTGTCCCATTTAGACACGGCAATAATGTACATAACAATTGACACAAATCTACGTAACTCTTGTCTAGTTGGTTATAACACATTGCCGTTTTGCTATAAATTCGATGCTTGTTTACTTGACAATAAATTGTCTGTTAATATGCTTAAACATAAGTTACTGATTAATTACAATTTTCAAATATTTTTCCTTTAATTCTCTTCAAGGACGAAATGTGTTTTTGTATAACTCATATTTTATATCCTTTCAAGTCTTGGGTGACATTTACAAATATTTTGTTCAACGGTTTCTTTTTAATTTTTTTCTAATGCTTCAAGTATATAAAAGTCATTTTGTCCCTTTAGGAAATAACCTTTCACAAAGCAATGAGCACAAACCTACGGAACTCTTTTCTAGCCAGTTACCGTTTTTATAAATTCGATGCTTGTATACTGTACAATAAATTGTCTAAATAAATCAATATAAAATATATCCCACTTTATAATTTCAACATGCTTTGAACTTAAGTTGCTGATTATAATTTTCAGTCGTTTTTCCCATTAAGATACTAAGATATTATCCAAATATATATCGCTACATACATGTAAAATAAATTATCTTGTAAAGTGGACGTGCGATGTATGAATTTTTTTATCCAACCATATTATGTGAGTTTATTGTCTTCATAAAAGTCCCATAAGTTTATTGGCTTTATTGAAATGCACACAGTAATGCGTTGAAGATTTCGAAACGTATCCATGCCAAGCCTATGCAAATATTTATTCTTAACTCTGCACTTGCGTGTATCATAAATTTCTTACTTAAGTATCTATTGACAATTTTATAATATTCGAATTCAATTTCCTATCCACAAATCCATTTTATTGTACAATACTCGTAATTACCTGACGTATCCATATGGTTATATCTACGAGTAGTTTCATTATAAAAAAGCTATCAACCTTTAACAATTTATGAATTATTAATGATTTAAACAAAAACATAAAGTTTGAATTCGATTATTTTAAATTATGAATTCTTTTATTTTCAAATTTGAATTCGTTTATTTTCAAATTTAAATTCGTTAATTTTTTTATTTCTATACTTTTCACAATAAAATTTTACCAATTAAATACTTTTTTATAGAAAGACGAAACGAGGAGTACAAGTACATAACAATACACAATCTAACCATTTAATGGACGTAGATAACAGTCTTCATAGCCTAATTGATAAGACGTCTGTTTCCCATCCCAGAGGTTGCGGGTTCAAATTCTGCTGGATCCCAGATTTTTTTAGGATTCCAGTCTGGTTTTCACTTAAGGCCTGTTTAACATCTTTCTAGTTGGTTGGAAGAAATTTACACAGCAATAAACCCACCAGACTGTATACAACGATAGTTTAATACAATATAATTCAACAACTTCGAAGCGATCTTATTATTAATCAGAAAATGTGTATATTTCATTTGCATTAATCATTCACTCCCATTCCTATGTGGCTACAAAAGTTCATCATTTCTCGCTCTCCCCCTGTCAAAACACTACTTTATTATACATCGAATACTCGATTTACGCGGTTTCTTCTTATGCGGTTTCCCCTTAACGCTATAAAGAATAATGTTTTTTGAAAGACAGTCGATTTACTCTTTGTATTATTTTTGTCTAGTAAATTATACACCTGGATGACTACGTTGACGCTCAGGCATCGAGATTCTGATATCGCGTGCACGTCTGCGTTGGTCTGGACACGTGGCTCGTATAGCTGAGTGCACACTCCCAAGAAATGTCCTATTTTGCGAGCTGACAGAGAGCAGAATGCAACACGGTAGTCAGCGCAAGAGATATAAGGACGTACTGCATAAGACGCTTAAAAACATTACTTAGCACAACTTGGAGCAAACAGCAGCAGATAGAGCCAAATGGCATTTTTGTTGCCAGTTATCAGGGTCCCAATAGAGAAAGAAGACGCAGGCAAGCTGAAGGTACTGAAACTCCTTGCCCTTTATTGAACAGGATATGCCTATCACGAATTGGCTAACATAGTCATCTCCAGTGGCACCAACGTCAGGTGTGAATGTATTACAATCGCCCACGTTGTATTATGCCTTCTATTATACTCGTCACGAATTATGGGGCATCTAAGTTGCACTTTGAGTTACAAAAAAGATGTACTCCGAAAAACCTTTCACCAAAGCGTAAGTAAACGTAAACTAATGAAATAAAGAAATATAATTAATATTTATTTATTTAAACACTTCATTGCAAAGTAGTTTATTAACAAATATCAATATTTTCCAACCAGTCAGAAAATAGTTTTACAATTTTGTTTACAGTGTTGATTAGAATATTTATATTAGAAACTTTATATAAAGGAAATAAATCGATAAAAGACGGAATAGTACGATAAAAGAAGACAGGAATCGTTTTGCAATTTAAATGTAACAATTCCATCAGCATCTAGGTGATAGGAAAGGATATTGAGAAAAAGGACAATGGATTGAACCAAGAAACACGCCAACACGCTATCTACGGAGCGAGTCTTATGTATTCTTATTTAATAAAATTTGTATTATCTCTTTTTTTTTCTTCTACCGTGAGATTACTGTGATTGTACTTATGTGCATATAGTGTAATTCTTAATGAACGTAATCTTAATGAACGTAACCTGTATAAAATAATTGTTATTAACCTGTGCAATTCATTGCTACAAAAATAAAAGCGATATATTACAAATCAAAGGAAAAGATGATGGAGAGGTCAGGAAAATCAAGAATGTTCGTAATTTATTAAATCGAGAATTTTCGTAAAAATTGTCTCTATATATGGATCATTTATGTTACATTTTACCTAAATTTTGTCAACTTTCTGATTGATAGAGACGAACGACCCCCTTGGCCTAATATTTGTTGCTTAAGATGCCTTTTTTCCAGCTAAGGGACTGTAAGTTCGGTGTGAGGCTGGAAACAAAATGGTTTTAAAAATAATTCCAATCAGATTTTTATTTAAGGCCTTTCTAACATATTTATATACAACAAAAGCGTAATACAATACAATTAAGTGACCATTTGACAATAAACTATCCAGTTTGCACATTTTACAATAATTTGTGTAAACAAAACGAATAACACTTTTACTACCCAACTTATTTCATAAGATAACTTTAATACGGAGAAGAGGAGAAATCAATATATTTTTATTCTTACGAATAACGTTTTAGTGTCTATTTGCCCAGAGTCAAAGGTCACTTATTCCTCGTAAAGTTTTGAATCTATTCATATTTGCATCTAGCTATAAACTTTGAATAATAGTAAAATTAATTCAAATACAATTTAACACTTGGCTCCTTTATGACAGGATTATAAACGTCAGAAGGAAAACATTGGAAATAACTTTTGTGAAGTCATGCTTACAAAATAGATATAAAGAAAAAAAATATGAATAAAAATCGTAAAAGTTTGTCAAAAAATAATCCATTTATTTCAGAACATAAAATTGAAGTCAATGATGTCCATCAAGATAAGTCGACTGATTGGGACGTTGTATTGTATTATACTTTCGTTGTATGTAGTACAGCCTGATGAGTTTGTTGCAATGCGGCAACCTTTTCCAGCTTACCTGAAAGGTGTTAAACAAGCCCTTTAAAATTTAACCCGCAGCCATCGGATTAAGCAATAGACATTTTATCAAGTAGTACACAGATGTCTAACCAAGACCGAAAAGTCATGCACTTCTAGTCTCATCTGAAATATACACATAATTAGAATCATTCAAGAGGTAGAAATAAAAAACTCCTGTCTTTCAGAATCCAGAGAGAAGGAGAGGACTTGGAAAGCTGAGCTTACGTTAGCTGGATATAGCAGCTTCAATCTACAATATCCTGGTCGAGAATTATTGGAGATTAGCTGCACTGTATATAGGATGAATGGAGATTAGCTGCACTGTATGTCGAAGACTTTGAACAGTCTTTAGTTGTCATGGCCTTGATAAATTAATTTATAACATTAATGAATAAAACTTAACAAAAGTATTTATTTATTGCACAGTGTACAATATGAGTTTTTTTGTCAAGTGGCAATATATTTAAGTGAACATAACAATTATTTTACAAAGTTTATAATTAAAGGCTGGGGATTTACATATTTGATGTAGAGAAAAAAATATATGTAATTAAAAAATATAAAAACCAATACACCTTTAGCAAGCTCATCGATGCCCAGGAGAAGGAAAAGGGAGATTGGAGAGAAGGATTATGAAAATTCTAAGTGATGACGAATAATTTTAAAATGGGCAGTCAAAGATGACGTTGATGGTTGTACGACTTTTGTTTCTTCTGCTATTTAAATTTCCAGCCAGAATCGACTGAGCTGGACTCTCTTTCCCCTCTGTGGAATGAGCCCAAAATATCTTCAGACCCTTCGACCTAGAACAGAAATCCGCGACTCAACTCCGAGTTCATCAACAATCGATCGATTGATTTCTTTGGCTAGGCATGGAATCCACAAGTACCATCTCTATCACTACATCTCACAGGTATCAATTGTCTGTCTATCCCTTTCCAGAGACAGCGATCTTCAAAATGGTTGCTAGGATTTTTTCTAACCGATACCTATGCATTTTTCATCAGAAGTCATTATCATATTGTGATAATTTAGATATCCTTCTAACATCAAAGGCAGCATTGCCCGATGTCAAGTGTCTGATGAATAGTCAACATGTTATTCAATATTGGCATTTCACCTGAATGTATTTAGTTAACCTGTCTTTTATAAATTCATGAACACGGCGATGTTTTATTACGAAACAGCACTATGGAAGTTATCGATTGTGGAGACCAGGGATAGTTTTAGACCTTTCTTCAATATTTGGGAAAAAATCGATGATTCCCTAAAAATTTAAAAGCATTCTGCAGTTGAAATTTAAAAAATCGTATTTATTGTTTCTGTCCGTGGTATCTGACCTGTCTGTGCCACCGCCATCCTTGTCACACTGGTGTAGCGCCAGCAGATGATTCCCCTCATCTAGGAACAGCTCTTTCGTCAAAGTATTACTAATTCCAACTTTCTTACGACTGTAGGATCGCTCTATAAAGGATCCTAATTCGTTCCTAGAGACAGAGTGTGGGTGGAAGAGGGACAAATGTATGCCCATATAATAAAACAACTCTTCGATTGGTCGTTCTTGTTGAATATCCAGGTTTCTGCACTAAATAATAAGGTTGAACTTCTCTTTCCCCTCTTATACTCGTAGTGAGTCGCAACAGAAATTGGATGCAAAAGAGATGTGTCGATGTCAAAATAAAGAAAGGAAAGGTGTGGGTGGGAAAGGTACGTCAAGTTTTGAGTTGTGGTAAATAGTGACATACCATTTAAACTAGAAATCAAATGGAAATTTTGATCTCGAGTAGTTGAATAATTAACTAAAATCTTACATACATTCCATCACGCTATTTTCCTGTTGGGGTAGGCAGAGAGATCAGAGTACCAAACTTTCCTATCATGACTTCCATCACCTCCTTCATATCCATATACATATATTCTCATACAGTTATTTCTGTTTATCACACTTCTTACCTCTCTTTGTTTCAACACTCCGTTCACTTGGTCAAGACACAATTTTCTCTGCCATCTTATATCAAGACTCACTCATTAAATTTGTTTAATCAGCTTTTCTTCCCCTATCGGTTCAACATATCCATACCAACTCAACGTGTTCTTTTTCAGTATGTTTAACACATGAATTATTACTTCACATTCATTCATTAAATTTATTATTCTCGCATACACCGACACACCACATATTATTCTCAGTGTACATAATGACTACAAAAATATTTTTACCTACTCGTAAAACATCAGCGACAATAAAACATATAATTTTATTTTCTTATATAACACATTTTTGCGATTCGGTTTTATTTTTGACATTTTTCGCGTGACATGATCATGCTAAACTTTTGAATCACTCACTGGTGCAGTATTTCAGATCCGAGAGGAAAAAAGCTCTCAGTGTTCATTAATCATTTGATTCCGGCCCCAGAATTAAAGAATCGCGGCCATGTTGCGTAAATTTATAGGGGATAATGGGCTTAAGCAACACTAGAAAAAAAATACGTTAAAGAAAAATAATTATTGTAAACCAAAACACTTTGGTTGCCATAGGTCATTGAATTTGTAAGATCTGATAAAAAAATCAAGCGCAGTATTGCAAATCCATAGTGATCTATATATTAAAATACACTATTTGCTTTTCTGACACACAGTGGCTCTTATATAAATTCAACGTGCATTGTAATAATATTTGCAACTTAATTTGCTTCACAAGACATTAGAAACTCAAACTTTTTTTTTAAAAACAAAACAAATTTGTGCACACAGTATTATTAGAAATATAACCTGGAGTCCAAATTCTATTAGGAACTATTTCTACTTCCCAATATTCCGGTAAACACTTTCGATTATCTCACATCTACACAGCTTCCATGCACTACCTACCATTTTCCTCTTTTTCTATTCCTCTGTTTGATTTGGATACACAGGTTTTTATTACATTTTCTTACCCTTGATCATAAAAAAGACATAAAAAATAACACATCATGAGTTTTGACCTAGTGAATAATAGCTCACATGTCTCATGCAACTACGAGCGTCTGACTTCCTTTCACAACTCCATCTATTGAGTTTATTATTGTATCAACTGTTCATTTATTATCATTCAACTTTGTATGTATATAATTAACATATACGAGTATAAAGGTGTGCTCACGACTGGGTTCACCCTCTTATTGATGGGGGTGTAGCTCGATTGTGAGGATGTTATGAGATTAGCCCAGACCGCTTGGTAGCTTCTCTCACAAATGTGTTTTCTTTTCCATTGCCTTAAAATACTAATGTATGTATTATTTCAGGATATAGCTTTACAGAATATGTTGCTATTAATTAATCTAAAATTCATTTATTTACGTATCTATCTTTCTTCGATCTCAATTTTGGTATTTTTAGCAGCGGTGCCGTTTGAGTCAAGTAGGTACTCTAGAATCCTCCTATCTTTCCTGGAGCCTAGCTTAACGTCGCTTTTGAGACTCATTATAGTGGGTGATGATTTCAAGATCCACGAGTTCCTGCAATTAAGTGTAATTTATCTATATAAACAAAAATGTAAATGTTCGTTAATAGAAAATCTCTAATATCCGAAAGTTCTTCACCGATTGCTTTGAAATTTTGACAAAAGGTTGCATTCGTATACAAGCATGTTTATATTTTTTTATACACAGTTGTGTATAAAAAAAGTATATAAAACAGACGATATAATGGGAGCGCCCCCTGCAGCGACACACGCAAACTAAACAATTCTCATTGTCAGGTTACGTGACATTGCATTTTCGACGTTTCGGATTCTTTCATTTCGTTTTTTATTTTTCTTAAATATTAAATTATTAAATAATAAATAATAAATATTAAATAATAAATATAAAATTTTCAAATACGTATATTGAAAAATAGCGCCATCTGTTTGGACGTAAAAGCAAATTGAGAACGGAAAAGTGCCGGTTGATATGACTTCAGGACGAATTTCATTGCCTCATAACTTCTGCAATTTAGTGAAATCAAAAGAAGAATTGGTTGAAAAAATATTTCCCAATATTCAAATCAATTATAAGAATCCCGATTGGCTGAGTGAATGAGCTATTCTTGCCGCCAAGAACAATGACGTCTACGAACTTAACAATATTATTCAGTTCCTATTTTAATGTTTCGCAATTTTATATGTTTTTGTTATAACTTTCTTTCTTCTTTTTCTGTGCAATCGATCTACTTTAGTTCATCAAAATGCCGAGAAAGTAGCAGAGCGACGTGCAGCCAGACTTGAGGATGCACGGTTGCAAGCACGGCGATCGCGTTCTGCAGATTTAGATCTGCTTCGTTCTCAACAGAATGAACGTGACAGGCTGCGAGTGGCTGAAATACGTAAAAAATATTGTATACCCACAAGCATTGTGAAATTAAATATATCAGAAACGTGTGCTTTCTCTTTTCTTTCTTTTCCACTTAACCAGACTGAGCAACAACAACGCGTGGCCGGGTACAGCTAGTAATTATATAAGAACTTTTACTGGTTCCAATTGGTTCAAATAAAGTATCCCTCCCTCTTACACTGACTTTCAATTTCCTTTCTTCTAGTTCATTCATTTTTAGAGTATATCTCAAAATTTTAAATATGTACTCATCAAAGAGCGTATCTGAAAGTCAATGTTGATTTTAACCCTATTAATCGACTTTTTAGAGTTAATAATGATTGAACAGCTACGTAACGTGATAATCTTCCGCGTACACCGGAAGAGGGCTACAATCTTATTTACATTTCGCAAGAAAACATGACAATGACATTGTTCCAGTTCGTAATAATAATAAAAATACAATTTATATATTGCCGTTTAGAGAGCTAATTCTCCTCAAGGGCGCTCTTACTCGGGATTCGAACCCACTATTATTGAATGATTAAAATACTACTAAATAAATGTATATAAGTTGAGTGTTAGGATATGAAGATAATGGATGTGGCAATTAGATGATATACTTCCTCGCATCTGCATGTGTTCAGAAAAAAATGTTTATCATTATGTTATGTTTATACTTTTAATCATTGGGTTTTTTTTGTTATTTGAAGTCTTCTTCTTCTTCTTCAACTTTTCCTAGACTCAAGAATCTTTTACTACAGGATTGCCCTCTTGTGATGCTGAGCTCCAGCTATCTCTCCATCGTTTCGGGGGTCTCCGTGGTGGACGCCACCCATCCGGCACCTCATGCAGAGCTATGTATGGAATTCTTGTGGAATTCATCCCTGTCGTCCCCATCTGACCACATCTTGGACCTCACGTACCTCTCGGATTGTGGTGTTCCTTACCTTCTGGTGGAATTCCTTAGTCTTAGTCTCCTCCTGTGTCAGATGTAAAATAAATAAATAAAATAAAAACTAGACTAAAAATCCATCAGGAATCGAACCCAAAACTCCTTAGTTGAAGACTACGACACAGGGATTCTCACTTTAATGAAAAAATGTTTATCATAGCTGGATATAATAATTACCTTCAAGATATTTCGTTTTGCTCGAGTCTCCCCGTTGCATGCTTCCGAGGCATTTACTCCTCCACGCAGGCCCAATTGCGGCACATCAGCTGACCCCGGGTAATTAAATTGACCCTCTGATGATGGACTCTCGTGGGGCCCATTGTCCGCGCTCGTTCTGCATTATCTTTTCTCTTTATATCATATTATCTGCTCTCTGGGCTCTTGATTGCAACGCCTCAAGACTCCAATCTACTACTGGTTCTTAATAAAAAAATATCATCATCATCCTGTCGTGTATGAGCATCGTGACTCCCATGATAGCCTCCGACGAGTCTTCTCCATCCATCTTTGCACTCCGCGGCTCAAAAGGCAGTTGTTAAGGAATGCCCAGTTGCGTGTTTTACTTGGTCAATCCAACGCATTGAGATTCAACCTCTTATGCGTCGTCCTTTCGCGCCTCCAGTAACCACAAACCTCTCCATGCTGTCTCATTGGCCACGAGCAGTATGCCGAAAGAATCGGACGACTTTCCGAATGTATATTGTCGACAATCTGTCGGTAATTGTCAGTTTTAAAAATATAATAAATATAGTTTTTATAAAATAAACTTTTTTCAATGTACTTCGAATTTCGTGCAAAAACATATTCCATAAAAACTGCCAAGCAATATATTCATACAAATTATTTTTTTTATTTATCAACACTTCATTGTACGTGTATTACAATCTGGTAGGCTTATTGTCATATTGTAATATATTCCAACAAACCAGAAAAAAGTAAATAAAGAAAGTTACGTGATCGCAAGATTCATAAACAGTAAAAATATTGTAACAGAAAAAGTACGATATCATTTATAAAGTCGTGGAAAAACTAACACGGAGAAAAGTAGGAAGTTACGTGATCCATGTCCAAAAGTATGATAGGAATGAGTGAGACACAGGCAAAATCCTAGTTTACTGGGGACACGACAAATGAAAGGCAACAAACCCAGATCCATTAAAATTGTGTGTCCAAATTAAATAACCTGTTGTTTTTTCGCAAATTATGTATTTACTTATATATTTATTATCATGTATTAATAAAATAAAATAAAAAACTATAAAGTAAATGGAATATACTAAATTTCTTATGAAAATGTTGTTGAGTTTAGGAGAGTCCTCCGACATTTCTTCAATCTTAGGTCTTGACTGAGAGTCAGATTATTCCAGTTTATCTTTAGAAGTTTTTTTATTTTATTTAACCAACAATTTCTTATTCCCGTGGTCCTTAAGAGAGATTTAACATTCTCCAGCTCAAAAAGAATTTATCAACAGTACAGTCTTGTACTGTTGATAAATTTTTAATTGTTAGGTTTTTGGAAGATGTTGATATATCGACCTCCGCGGCCTAATTGGTAAGACACTTGTCTCCCAACTCGGAGGTTGTAGGATCGATTCATGTTGGAATCTAGATTTTATAAAAAGTATTGCGGTCTGGTTTTCACTTAAGGCATCTTTAACATCTTTTTGGTTGGTTGAAAAATATTGCCACATGGCAATAAGCCCGCCAGGTTGTACTTTATACAACGAAAGTGTAATACAATATGTTAGTTTTTGTTTTATAATTATTACTGTGATATGTAAAACGATTTAATGTCGTTTATTTTGTCAATAATTCAATAACCGAGTAACTTTGTATTTACATAACACCACGCTGTCTCCATATCGAGGTTGACAGAAATGAGAGAATGCTAGACTTTTCTATCACGACACACATATTTCGTCTCTTTTACATCCATACACCTTTTCATACAGCTCCAATGATTCTTTTGATTTTTTAGATTTCATTCTTTGAAAATATCCTACATTTGATTCAACTATACTTTCCATGGTCTTCCTTTACCACGCCATCAACTCACATTTGCATTTTATGTTTACGTTGTTAGTCTTTCTTCATTCATTTCTTCCACGTACCTAACCATTTCAGAGTAGTTTTATTCATACTACTTAACACACAAGTCTTAAGTTTACATTCATCCCTAATCATTTCATTTCTTATACAGTCATACATGGTCACCCCAAGTATTCTTCTAAGCGTACGATTTATACAGCATTTATTCGGCTCTTTTTAGTATAGTTCCACGTCCGAGTTTCACTCTCATATATCAAAGTTAGTACTAAATACTTTTGAGGACTATCATCTTGGCAGATTTACTGTCCAATTAAATTATATTTGTTTTAGTACACCATTTACTTTTTTCCTATAGTGGTAATTATACAAGTATTATATTTTATAGTTATAATTAAGAACGTTGTAATTATTTTTTTCAATATATTTTCAAAATGAATAAGTCAAAAAATGTTAAAAAGTTCCAAATCATTACTTATAATTAAAAAATGAGTGACAGCTAAATTGGCTTCTGTATTTAAAAAAGTATTTTTTACATTTAAAATGTCCTCATAATTTGGTAACATAAATAGAATCCATAACGGTTTCCCTTAGCTGGAAAATCAGTGGCGTACAAAAATTCAGTAAGTTACTGCTTTGATTAAAGTATATGTGTTACATATAATTATCTTGGTAGATTTTAAACTAACAAAACGGGATTCTAAAATAAAACAGCACGAAATAAATTAAAAAAATTAAGAGTGTATTTAACGTTAGGTTATACGATTTGTTCTGGCAGACAGTATTGACGACCTTCAAACGCTTATACTCGTAGATAGAATTAATGAAGCCGGTGTGAGGCTGGGGCTGAACATGAACGTGAGTAAAACTAAGTTCATGGTGTTTGGCCGGCAGGATCACGCAGGAGCACGTCTTACATTGAACGGTGCTGATATAGAGGGAGTGAAAAAATTAAATTCGTCGGAAGTATCCTAGTGGAAGACCTCGACCCAGAAACCGAAGTCAAGTGCAGAATTTAATCATCTCGTTAAAAAACGAAGTTATAAAACTTAAAATAGACAAACTTAAAATGACAACATTAATTCAATTCTAAAAGTCGGAGGAGGGAAAACTCTTTATAATAGGAGAGTATGCATGACCAGAGTTTGAGAGAAGCCTGCCTACCTAGCAAAATACACGGTGTGATGATATGTATGTATGTAGTCCTCAACTTATCCACAGAGATATCGATATCGGAAAAGTTATTCAACTAGATTATTCCACGTGCAAGTGGTGACACTCTCAACTTCTCAGTTAATGAATACGTCACTGAATAGATAATAATTGTATTTTATATTAATAAACGGTACGATGCACTTTATTACAAAAATGATAAAAAATAAAAGAGCCAGTAGTGAGTTGTTAACACAACAGAATATACGAGTATATAAAAAAATAAAATTATTTTACAGGTCAGCAAACTAACTCCAAAAATATTCAAGGTTGCAGTGTACTCATTTCCGATCCTATGTAGTCTGGGAAAATTCGCAAAATAATTTGTTCTATAATTTTCACTTAGAAATACGAGTATTTCACTTAGTGTCTCGCAGCCTGGTAATTCTTGTCGAAACTCGAATGATAATCAATTCCAAGAGTTTCGGACAATCGATCGTTCCATTCACGACTTGGAAAATTATAATCAAGTCCACTAATATTTGCCGATCAGAGACTTATCAAATAAAGTTTAGATAACAACAAATTATAATTTATATGATTCATATTCAGCCTATTTTAAAATTAACATGGTCCAAATACCTAATCGTAAACTTTAATCCGATGGAGCGAATAATCAAAACGTACATTATAGTTCCGTCACTGTTGAGGGTTAAACGTTCATAACTCGATGATTTATGAAATGCTATTTAAAGAGCCAGAATATTATGACGCGCCTCACACACGATGCTGACTGCTGCTAGTTTCGTATTATTACGAGTATTATGATTACAATGGCCGTGCTTCATGATCCGTGCTCCGTGTGAGTTAAGTTATCTTCTTGTGAGTGCGATTCTTGGAAGTTTTGTCATTTAGATGACAACTGATTGCTGTGTACACACGTGTACTCGTACGTATGGTCGTGCGGTAACAGACTGGACTTCCGTGCAGAAGGTCGCCGGTTCGAACCCCGCGCTGTACTACTCGTCTCGAATGACAAAGGATTTTTTCCGCATAGTTTTTGGGGGTATACCTATGACTTTGGTCATATCTATTCTTTCAAAAAAAGGTAAAAAAGAGAGAAAACTTGCCGGCGTGCTCCAATCGTCTCACTTCGGTGTGCCATCGGATCCTGTACAGCGATGTAGTCGGCGAGTTTGCAAGTGGGCAACGGCACACTTATATAAAAAAAATCGTTGGCACAGCTTCGCTTTTCAACTGACTTCACGTTGGAATAGCGAGGGATTCTCTATTACGAGGTCCAGTAACGATGACGACAAACATGTACAAATTGAGATGTTTATTATGGAAATTTAAATCGCGAAAGTCATAAGCGCTGAGTTTATACATATACATACCATCATGCCATTTCCCTGTCGAGGTAGACAAAAAGGAAATAGCGCTATATTTACCTATGACGACATACACATCTTTCATTTCTACCTCCATTAACCTTTTTATACAACTCGTACGACTTCTGTAACTTTTAAAATTTCCTTCTTTCAATTTATTATACACTTAATCCAATCACACTTCCTCTACCGTGTCTTCCACTCACATTTACACTACATATTTGTTTTTGCACTATATATTTGTTTTTGCACTATATATTTGTTTTTGCACTGTATATTTGTTTTTGCACTATATATTTGTTTTTGCACTACATATTTGTTTTGCACTGTATATTTGTTTTTGCACTATATATTTGTTTTTGCACTACATATTTGTTTTTGCACTATATATTTGTTTTGTTAGTATTTCTTAGTTCATTCGTTCTTTATGTCCAAACCATCTCATAGTGCTCTTATTCTTCTTGCTCAACACATCAGCCTTAAGTCTCATATTTATCCCTAATAACTTAATTTCCGTATCCTATCCTACATTGTTGACACATGTGTACTTCTCAGTGCACGCATTTCTACAGCATTTATTCGGCTTCTGACTTACTTTTCCACGGCCACGTTTCACTTCCATACATCAATGCTGGTACAAGAATACTGTTATGGATTAGCAAATGTTGATGCTGTCCGGTTCGGGTATATGTATATGTTTAGTACCCCGTTGGCTTTCCTTTCATTATACGTCGTTTAATATATCTCGTAACTCTTCTGTCATCGGAAAAAATATTACCTAAGTAGCAGAATTCCTTTATCTACTCTAATCTTAGTTTATGAATCGAGATAAGTTTTCCTAATATAATCATAATCAATATTGTTTCGTTCATCACATTGCCTGATGTATGAATAAAATATCACGTATCTAGGTGACGTGGACTTTACTCCAAGATACGTGACATTTCCCTTTCCTGTTTTTAGTATGATGATAATATTAAAATTACATTATTTTTTTAGGAAGTCATCTCACCAAGGACATGCTGGGAAAGCATCTATATTTTTTTATTTGAAGGATGTATTAGTTTGAAGGCTTCACTGAAACCTTTGAAGATTTTACTGAAGGCCAATCGTTTAAATCATGACAAAAATTCGATCCACTGAATGTTATTACACTTTCGTTGTGTATATTACAACCTAGTGGATGTATTGCGTTGTGGCAATCTCTTTTCTTCTTCTTCTCAGTGTCATGTCAGATCCCCCCAACGTATCACTTGAGAGGAGACATCTTTGTCCCCGGCAGCCCGAAAAAGATCTCCAACGCCCCTTATGCGAGTCCAATCACGTATATTGCGGAGCCAGGAGATTTGCCTCCTGCCAACACTCTTTTCAACCAACCAGAAATATAGCAGAGGAAAATATTTCATTTCAGGTACCTTTAATGTATTTCTAGAGATTCTCACATGGCAATAAACCCACCACGTTGTACTGCATACAACGAAAGAGTAATTGAATACAACTGATCAAATTTGTGTAGCCATCTTAGTTATCAAACTGTACTAATTGATTTTCGAGTTATTTTTCATAGTTTATGTTTTTTTTATTATATCGTCTTAACCATCATCTCCGAAGTGCGATCCTTAGGGTGATTTTAAATATATGTAAAAAAATATCTATCTATTATCTTCTTTTTTCCTCTCCCTCCTCCACAACTTCTTCACCTAATATGTCACATGCAGAGCGTTATGAATTTAGTTAATTTAATTTGTACTTTTGGTGTCGTCTTTCTATTTTGCAGCTTGTTTATGTTTGTAATTATCATGTGAAACTTTATAATTAGTTTACTTTTCAACATTATATTTTACCTTTGAACTGTATTGCACTGTTCAGTTTCGGTATAAAATTTTAAAAAATCTTAAACAGATACACGAAACAAGATTCAAGTGTAATTTTTTTTTTCAAAACAAAGTACTTTCGATACACTGTATAATGTTAAATATTCTGTATTATGCTGTAATGTATCATGTTACCAAAAATTGCAAAACGAATCCACTATAATTAATCACTTACAAAAAATGATTGGAGAAATATTGATGTCATATTAAAATACAATCAGAACAAATTGCTCAGGGCGGCAATCACAAAACCCATTAAAATTGCAGATGAAAGAAGATACGATGGTTATTTTTAATACAAAACTTGTATTCATTTCTGATCACGTAAGAGTTCATCAAAGATCACTTCCGATAAATTGTACCGCAGGTTATAATCTATACATATTTGAAATATGGGTATAGTAAATATTTCATATAGTCGATGCGAAAAACATTCAATTTGCCAGAAGCTAAGATAAAATAACGAAAGGTTAATGACTACTGAAGAGCCTTTCAGACTTTATTGGACTAATGGTAATATGGTCGTCATTAATTTCTATCATAAAATCATTGAACATAGAATACTATGAAAACGGCGGTGAAATACAAGCAACGATTACATGTAGCTTTAAATATAATGAGATATAAACTCTACATAAAGTATTATAACATTGGTTAAGTCAGACTATCAAGTTGATCGCCCTGGAATTATTTTGGACCCACAGAAAGTTGGAACTGTGAATATTATTTTTTCCTATACAATATCTTCTATCCTTAATACCATCAAAGTGCAAAACACTTGAAATTGACTAGGGTCTAAATTTTTAATTCATAAACCTTTCATATATTATCAAAGTTTTCGGCTTGAATTTTGTGAAACTCCAGTTTGGAATATTTAATAATAAATCACTTTGTTATTCCATCAATTTCTTTACTTCTCGCTACACATGTTTCTATTGTATTTCCTTTATCAAGACTCTCGTAAGGGGAATGATCTCGGTTTGTTACGAGAACAATGTTCAGTTCAGACTGGTGTCATGTTTCATGGAAATTTATGTGGTGTATTGACCCAAAGGAAAATAATCAATGATTGGCGAATTTTTTACATTATTTGGTTATTTATTACTGTTTTGTATTTGCTTGTTGCTTTTATTATTATTAAAAATTTAAATCTCTTATTCATTAGTTTGTTGTGTAGCGTTTGGATCACTTACTATACGTGTATTTCTGTTTATTCTGGTCTGCCTGATTCTTTTTTTTGTTTGTTTTTCAATACAGCTGTTAAGCTGATGTATGGTAGTCAAATATTGTCACATTAGTCAGCTTCTAAAAAGCCTACATTGGCTCAATCAAGTGTGAGAAACGGATTAATTTTAAACTTTGTATCTTATGTTCAAGTCCTTTAAGGGATGTGTCCAATTTATCTTTTAAGAAATCCTTCGTCGAGGAGCAGAAATTTGATTTCGACTTTATCGAGTAAATTGATTGTTTCAAATCGATTTAATAAGTATTATAATAAGGCTTTCGTTTGGAATGGTCTATCTCTTTGAATTTGATATATGGGTGGCATGTGCAGCTTTAGAAATCACTTGAAGCCAGCCAATCCATTTTCGGAGGTCTCATCAAAATTTATGATTTTATATGAACACTACACATTTCTGATATGTGATAGTAACCGAATGTGTTACTATTACACATTAGAAAATCTACAAAGATTTCTTTGTATTCGGGAATCGAACACGAATCTCTGGGTGAAAGTTAAAATCTTACTAACTAAGTCACAATCGTGCAATTAATCCGTCATGGATTCATCAAGCATCTAGTGGAACTTGGGAACAACAGCGTGCATTCGTCTCGCAATTTAGCAACAGTGAGATCTGAGTACACACCGAACAGTGTGGCATACAGTCTACTCGTTCAGTACACTGCTTCTAGCGTCTCCCCAATTACTGTATTATTATGCTCAATTAAATAATTGACCTGATCGTGCCGAGTACTCGTACTCCCGACGCCAACTACCTCCTTATGTAAGGACATTCACTTCTCCATAATACGATATGATTTAAAGTGCAGCGAACGCAAGTTATTACTATTAGTTAAATTCAATAAAAAAATATCTCTTTATCAATTTATCTTCTTATACAACTCCTATGATTTATCAATTTTTTTTGCATTTCCTATTTTCAATATATTATTTACTTAATCAAATCATACTTTCCTTGGTATTCTTCCTCTACCACGCCTTCCACTTATATTTGTTTTGTATGTCTTTATTAATTTATTCGTTATACGTGCCCAAATCCTTTCAGTTCATTTCGTCATCTGATTTAAAATATATCAGCATTAAATTCTTATTCGTCTCTTATCATTTTATTCATCTCTTATCATTTTATTCATCTCTTATCATTTTATTCATCTCTTATCATTTTATTCATCTCTTATCACTTAATTATGTCCTACATTTATTTTTCATACAGTCACTTAAAATATTTTTCTTTGTACACGCATTTCTACAGAATTTTCATAAAATCTCACCACATGACGAGTTACTTAGTTTATGAGGGTTTTGTTCCTTGAATATTTCTGATTTACATATTCTAACTATAATTATTTATGAAGTTTGACTTATTGAACTTCATTTTAGGGATATTTTCAAAATCAAAAAGTATTTTTACAATACTTTATTTATTTAGTATCAGTAGAAGTTTTATACTTTGATAGTTTGACTAATGGCATCGTGGTTTGGCATCATAAGCCAAACTATCCGGTACAACACTTCGAAAGACCTTATACAAATGATACAAAGAACCGCGAAAGCCTCAATATATGTCCTTAAGATTTGTTTAACATACTTCTGGTTGGATGGAAAAGATTTCTATATGATAATAAATCCGCCGGTATGTACATTATATAACAAAAAGTGTAATACAATACATAATATTAGTTGTTTCCCGAGTTTTATGTTACACAGGGAGAGAGCGAGCTTGAAAAAAAAAACAAGTACAAACGAACTAAGGAAAACCTAGTAGGAAACATAGAAATATTCGAATTTATTGACCTAGAAACTATGTTTACAACGAAAATTCAAATAACAGGAAGTATTGAAAGAAAACTTTGTTGTTTATGCTTATCTGTAACCAAATAAGTTTTTTCGAGATTCTGTCCCATTCATTTCTAATTGGAGGAAATTACAGCAACACAGATTCGTTAAATAACTGAACTGGTATCGTTCTTCAGGTGACTCCTACTTTACCGAATAGAGCTTTTAGATTAACTATCATCGATGCCGTTTTGGGTCATCAGACAGCACGTGACTAAATTGTAAAGGTCCAAAAGAATTTTTAAGCACATCTTAAAAGCCTTTTAAGCGCATCAAAGAGAAAGAAGTTCAAAAGAAAAATATTATGCATTAATGCTTTTCGTCAGATTTTCCACGAACATATTTTCTTTAGCGTAAGCTAGATGTTTGTTAAACATATTATATACATTTATTCGAAGCAACATCAGATCGCAGAATTTTGGATCATTTTATTGAATTAAAAAATGTAATTACTAAAACTTTAAACTGGGTCTAATCACCAATTTTTGTACATTGGCGTTAAAACCAACTGCTTCCAACATAAAGGATCTAACTCCGGGGCCAATTAATAAAACAATCGTCATTCAACCCAAGGGTTACGGGCTCGATTCCCGTTAGAACCCAATTTAATTAAAAAGAGTTCCAGCAAGGTCTTAATTTAAGGCTTATAACATAATTCTGGGTGGTTGGAAGAGATTGGCAATAATCTTATACAACGAAAATTTTATATAATACAAAACGGAGAAAATAGGAGAAATTCTGTGTTTTATAATGATCAATGTAGTTAGTTGTTCACATGTTGTATTCCATATATGTTATTATGTACAACAACCGCACAATATCAACAGTAGAAAATATGTATAACAATACATATGTTAATAATGTGTAAGCTGGCTGGCTGTATTTTTTTCGGGTATTATCGTGAATCGTATTCGATTCCCCCGGGTGGAAGTCAAGTGTATTTCCAACTAGACCACGGAGGACGTCAAACTAGAATAATACAGAATATGTAATTGGATTCCATCAGAGATCGATTCCGAAACCCCCCGGTAGAAGACAAGTGTCTTACAAATTATGCCACAAAGGTAGAGAAAATAACAACCCACATGTCCACTTCATTGTGAAATAAAACTGTATGAATATATAAACAATAAAACGTTTCTTCTCAGCTTTGTAAAACATCATTACTTTTAAGAAATTTTAAAATGAAACATACATTCATTTTCAAAAAAAATGTATTTTTTCAGCTTCGTAGCAATTTCTTACCCGTGCATAATACCTCCCAGGACCCACTAAGGGTAGAGCCGCACGCGTACAATATTCGAATTATATAAGTAAACTTTCACCTTTAATTTTTTAAACATCAACGTTGATGTAAACCATAAATTGTAGCTTTATTTGATTATTTACATTGGGATAATTAACAAAAAATATACTTAAATTATTTAAGTACCATATATTCTCTTGCACGAGAACAGAGACGCACATCCACAAGAGATCAAGAGATGGCCTCTGAGGCCTAGTGGTTAGATTACTGTCTTCCATTCCGAGGCTGTGCTTCAATTGATGACATTTTTTTCAAATAGTCTGGTTTTCACATAAGACCTCTTTAATATATTTCTGGTGGATTGAATAGATTGCCACGTGATAAGAAACCTGCCAAATTGTACAGAAAACAACGAAAATATAATATAATACAGAACAATACTGACAATTTTCAGATAAAGACATTATTTTTAGAGCTCGAGGTATTGAACACTATAAGACGCAAGGTAAATCTTTCAACTACTATATATTCGGGGTGAAACTTATAATTTCTACCGAAGATTCGGTGTTTGCTTATTGAAATTCAACAATATCAATAATATTGTGGAGAATTTACAAGAAGTCTTTATATTTTGTGAATTGCTCGTGAATTCTAAGGATTAATTCAAAACTATTATTATTTAATACTTAATTAGGATATTTTTTTTCCTGGTTAATATTATATTTTTCAAAAGAATGGGACTTCAATTAAGAGTTAGTTAATTTGTTTATTTATTTACACGTAGTTTAAAAAATAAATGTTTATAGATGATGTCAGTAGGTTGAACAATCACAGATTTAACCATGCGTGTACTAAGAATTTTGGAGAAGGTCTTTTGGAGATGTCAGTAGGTTGAACAATCACAGATTTAACCATGCGTGTCCTAAGAAAATTATTTCTGTGTGTTGCTCAACTCCTTCAGAAAAAACTAAAATATCTAGTAAAATCCTGTAAAATAATATTTTTTAATGGAATCAACATAATTAATTATATTATTTAGTTTAATGTTATTCGTCCATATTTCAAAGTTATTTTTATTAAACATCTCTAAATTCTGAATTGTTTTATCTACAGTTTTTTTCATTTTTATTGTTACAAATTAGTGAAACATGCAATGGGCTTTAAAATAAAATAAATACATCCATAATCTGAGAACTTACATTTACATATTATTTTACTTCACAAACACTTAAATATATCTTTAACATTTAAAACACATATAATTTTCTAAATATGTACATTTTTGTAGATTTCGCCCTTATATTTAAATATTAATTTTGTAAACGATCGAAGCCAACCTTCAAATGACGTGCTTAAATATGTTATGCAATCAATCAATTCTATTGAATTTGTAAAAAAAAATAATTAGCCACCCGCGTTCCTCACACACATTGCGCATAACGAAATATCGGCCCTGATATCAACAAGGAAGTAATTTTCTTGCTCACAAGTTCGAACTCAGTCCGTCAGATGTCACTACGCGGATGTCCTTGCGCGCGCTGAACAAGTTCCGAATACATGATTCGAGGCGGAAAAAACGTATTAAGGAAAACAGACATGGCATTTAATATTTCTACCCAGTCATGCTTCCTTGTTTTTTGACTTGCATGCGAATATTTTGGCCTGTTGTCGGTTGATTATAAAAAAAAACAACGGAAAAAATATCGATGAAAACTATCCGGTTATAAAGCGAATAGCGTGATATTGTTAATGTAATTTATACGGAAAATGTTTTTTGAAGTATAATGTTATGTATCCTGTTTTATGGTAAAAAAAACTTTATAGGATGCTTAATTTTAAAACAAACAATGCTTAATTTTAAAACAAACAATGCTTAATTTTAAAACAAACAATGCTTAATTTTAAAACAAACAATGCTTCATTTTAAAACCATTCAATAATTTTCCTCCTATTTTTTTTATTATTTATACAAACCATCGCGCCACATTATTTTTGGAGTAGGAAAACAGACTTCCATGCTTTTATTTTCCTTGCAAACAACACCTCATCCACATTCATACATCTCGTCATACATACTGTCATATATTTCAAGTTTTTTACCTTTATTTCAATTTCTTTATATATAGTTCAACTTGGCAGGCTTATTGACACGGGAATATTCTTCCAACCCACCAGAAAGATATTAAAGAAACTTTAAGGGAACACCAAACTGTTTCTTAAAAAATCTAGTTTCCAACTCCGGGTCAGAAGACATGTATCTTTTTTACCCACGGGAGTCGTCGGTTAAAATACTTTTCCCTCAGTTAAAAGTTTTCTAACTATCTCAATATTTTCTCAATCTTCTTCATTGTTCTCTGTTAATTTCAGACATATACATGATACCATTTTACTACTTAGAATGTTCGTTTAGTTTTGTTATTAATCATAATACAAAGGAATAGTGTTATTGATGTACAATATTTGTTTACTAAGTCAACAAGGATATGGTGAATACTCCCTCATTGATTGCCTTGAAAATTACCAAATTTGGACATACAATGAATGGTTTCAACAGTAAGTGGAATTATTGTTTTTTTTCGTTGTGAAATGAACTGAAGAGGTTAGGGTTTGAGGAGTATCGGTGATAAAATATACAAGATCGTCCGGACAGTCAGTATCTCCACATACCGGACAGTCAGTATCGGAGATAAAAGGTACAAGATCGTCCGGACAGTCAGTATCTCCACATACCGATGATACCGTATAGTATTGTACTAAACATGAAAATTTCTTGCAACCCAGCAGAAATATGTTAAAATATTATGAAAAAAAAACAGATTAGACTGTTTTGTTGTTTGAGAACCTGAAACATCCAGGCTAGAAGTCAAGCGTTGTACTAACTAAGTCAAGAAGATTACGATTATTATTGTTTTCATGTAGTACCTTTCAATTTATCGGAATTAGTACATCAAAACATGCATGAGTATTGCTATCAGATAAATCCTTTTCACCAAACTGGCACTTTTTTTGGTACCATTGAGAATCGAATGCGAAACCTCCGGATGGAAGTCAAGAATGTTAGTAGACTACAGGGTTCGTCATAATAATAATAATAATAATAATATTACATAAAGTAACATTTAATCAATAACCTCACCTCAATGACACCTCAACTAAACAAAAACATCACTAAACTAGGATTCGAAGTAAGTATTCAAAATGATGAAAAATCTATTACATGTATGATACACGAGTATATGAAAAACTAAATACAGTCTAACTTGGTTATAACAAGCATGAATGAGACCGACTAAATTTGCTCGTTATATCAGGTATATTTTTACATAGGTACATTTTAATTATTGATATGATCACCATATTACTCTTATAATATTGTTAAGTGTATATCTGGTCTAAATATGACTTACAAAAACCAAAACATTTAAAGATACATAATTAATTATACATACACAATGATATTATACAAAATGTATTCCTAAAATCATACCTTCACGCCATGACTTAAATAGGGATGGCCAGAGATGTCACAAATGCGTGATTAAAAATAATATAAAAAAACCTTATAATACACTTAGTAATGAAATAGGAGTTTTAACTGCTAGTAAATTTTAATAAAAATTGCAATAGAAATGCAAATGCACTTTTTTTAACGCCGTCGTATCTCCTAAAGGATAAGCTTATATCATAAAACAACCCTTAATTTGAAGGGGGTTGTAATAAAAGCTAAATGAACATTTCACTGTTATTTATTTTAAAAAAATAGGGATTTTCGTGCACCCAAATAATTAAGATTTTTTTCAGTTTCCAAAATTTGCACCTTATATACTCGTACGTGAAGTATGCTCGTTATAATAGTGAGCCATTGTATTGCGAATATGCGTAAATCATAATCATTATAGAGTTTTACTCGTTGTATCAGTGGTCTCCTTATATTCGTGATCGTTTTAACCAAGTTCGACTGTATTTTGGTTTGAAACAATAAAAAAACAATGAATTAAAGGTTTCATCGAAAATAAGAGAGTGAAAAATTTACATACTTTTCAAAAGTTATGCAAAGCAATTTATTTAGAAACATTAGATATACTTAGTCATAAGCAAAAATAATTCAGTAATAAAAATCAGAGTGCAAAAAAATCACCTCAAAAAAATTTCATCAATACTTCCAATAAAACATGTAACAAGTTGGACTTGAGCATTATTGTTCTAACAAATCTGGACTATTTCACCTGAAGAACGCCTTGAGAGGGGGTTCGAAACATGTGTCGCGGGGATTAATGTAATTGGTAGAGTAAAAAATAATTTATTATTCAATATTCTAATAGGAAAACCGCTTAATTTTTTGCGATTATGAAAATATCAGCTGTGACCTTATGATACTATTATTTATGCAAATAATATGTTTTTGATGAAATTTGTTTTTCTAGAAACAATTTTTTTATACAGCTTTACATATACAGATTAAACCCAATTACAATATATGCAAATCTTTAAGAGAAATATGTACAGTAATAACATATTATTGTTACCCCTTAACTAGGCGTATTGTATGTTCTGAGTTTGTCACCATTTACCATAAACCACTCAATATACCGTGAAAACCCTAGTACAAGAAAGCCACAGGTAGAAACCGCATTCACACAAATAGAGATATCTTGAAAAAAAATTATGGACTTCCTCCACCATTTGAGAGTAACATCTAACCCAACCGTATTTGTTAATATAATTCAATTAGATGTCACTACCGTTAACAAATTTAAAATAGAAAAAGAGACCCTTCTTCAAAGAAACATCTTATTGTTATTTAACGTCACGTGGATCTGCGCTGTACGAAGAGTTCCCTGGTGTCGATGGAGCCAGTACGTAAGTATCCAAAGTCATTAGTATTCCATCCACAGTGCCCCTTACACGCCGTCTGGAATTGCCACTCCGGACGGAGTCAACGCGGATCTTTAGTTACGGTTAAAACTGCTGTTTTTCTACAGTCTTAATGCCAGTTCATTAACAGTTAGTTTGTCAGTAAAAATATTTCTTCTTGAGTTCTGTCTGTATCTTAACAAAGAACCTTTGTAGGTGGTCTGACACTTACCCTTACATGATTTGTCTAGGAGGGTTTAAAAACAGACAGATATTATAGTAGAAAACGTAGCATGCTCACGTTAATTTCACTGCTAAGAAATATGATAAACAATTTACATTGTAAATGGTAATTCAAAAGATACTTATCTTATCAAGACGACTTCCTTGACCTAGTTAGGTAGACGTAGGTATATCTTCCAGCCCAGATGCTCGAAACATTTTGGTTTCTCATTTTTTATAAAAAAGGGTTTCCGTATAGATTTTCCTTTGAGTCTCTTTAACATATTTTTGGTTAGTTGGAAGAAATTATCATGTAACAATAAATTGGCCATATTGGAAATGCGAATATTATGTTACGTACTTTCTCAAATAGTCTAAAAACACATTTCCATTTGCAGTATAACCTAACCTAATGTATAAATCTCAAATATATATACCTAGATATTGTATAAATAATAATTTATCGTTCTGAAAGGTAAAGGTAAAATGATTGAGGTGCATGGCCGTGTATATAAGGTGAATACTGGATGGAAAAAATAAACGGTGGTTTACCCGCTTTGTATTCGGAGGTATAAAAATGCGTATTACTTCACCCATATATACTCGTACTAGCAGAAAAGAGCACAGAGGGGGGCACTTGACTTAATTTGTTACCAAGTTATCGTGAACCCAATGGAGAAAGAAAACACTAACAAGCTGCCAATACTAGCGCTCCTTACGAACAATAAGTACCCTAATCTCTCATTTTGTAATGTACCTTCTTCTATTATACTCATCATAAGAAATCGGCATTCACCTAACTTTATTCAAGAAAACATATATTTAAAATTAACAACAGTTAAGTGGAATAACAAACACAATTTGTAGCAATTTATCCGGAAAACTTCTATCAATTTATGATACAAGCGAAAAAAATATCCTTCTAGAACACGGTCCGTCCATCGGAACCAATTGGTGCAATTCATAAGAGAGCGTCAACAACCGCGGTCCGGCCGAGTCTCCGTGGATTCAATTAGGATTCCATCTAAATCAATTCATTGCGGATTCAGCACAGGCATTGTCCATTCCGGAAGACGAATCTCGGCGGCCCAAATGGGAAGATTGGTTCTGGACAAGCTTCGAGGAAGCGATTATCTTATTGAAGAGCACCGGGCTTCGCATCATCGCCTCACTCGTGCCGGTCACCATCGCCATTTCACAACGCAACTGAAGAATATGATGACAATCGTTAGCGAAACTGACAATGATGTAATCGCGAGATTAAAATGTCCGAAACAAGTGAGCGCAATTGCAATTAAGTCCACTCTGGGCGAGGAAGTGCAAAACAAACAAGATACAATTTACTTCTTTCTTAACTATACGAGTATATTACGCTACTTGTGAGTTTATATAAAAATCTTACAAATAGATGCATAACAAACAAGAGACAATGTACTTCTTTCTTAACTATACGAGTATATTACGCTACTTGTGAGTTTATATAAAAATCTTACAAATAGATGCATAACAAACAAGAGACAATGTACTTCTTTCTTAACTATACGAGTATATTACGCTACTTGTGAGTTTATATAAAAATCTTACAAATAGATGCATAACAAACAAGAGACAATGTACTTCTTTCTTAACTATACGAGTATATTACGCTACTTGTGAGTTTATATAAAAATCTTACAAATAGATGCATAACAAACAAGAGACAATGTACTTCTTTCTTAACTATACGAGTATATTACGCTACTTGTTAGTTTATATAAAAGTCTTACAAATAGATGCAAAACAAACAAGAGACAATGTACTTCTTTCTTAACTACACGAGTATATTACGCTAATTGTGAGTTTATATAAAAGTCTTACAAATACGAGTAGATTCAAAAATATTATTCTACAATATTAATTCAAATTAAATAAATATAAATGTAAAGTGACAAGACGTTATACAATACAATGCAAAGTACGACTCTCGTGGCCTAATTGGTAAAACATGTATTTCAACCCGGGGGTTGCGGGTTTGATTCTCATTGGTCTGGATCTCAACCATGGTATCTATAACACATTTCTGGTTGGATGGAAGAGATTGTCACACGGCAGACAATAAATCCCATCAGATTTTAATTTATACAACGAAAATATAGTACAGTACAGTATTGTGATGGAAAGATAATAAATCATAAACATATAAAATAAACTAATGTGATCGAATCATGTAAATGAATTTATTTTTAAAACCTTAACATATCTGAATTGGTAATGCAAATGTATTAAAGAGCGTGGCCGAAAGACAATCGTCTTCACCCACAATAATCGAGCCTTCAAATAATGAACCTTTTGAGTACGTACGTGTTGGAAATTCTACCGCACGTAAAATACAGCAACACTTAAAATGAAATAGAACATACATTGTACATTGTAATTTATGTTTATCAAACACTGTTTATTCCACTTTTTTGTGACGGTATAACCCTACCGGTTTCAAGGCTTTCACCTCATCTTCAGGGGAGCGCAAACAAGACTAAATGCTGTTCGAACTGGTACCGATATACGCGCTTCAACAGTTCGAACAGCATTTAGCGCAAACAAGACTAAATGCTGTTCGAACTGTTGAAGCGTGTATATCGGTACCAGTTCGAACAGCATTTAGTCTTGTTTGCGCTCCCCTGAAGATGAGGTGAAAGCCTTGAAACCGGTAGGGTTATACCGTCACAAAAAAGTGGAATAAACAGTGTTTGATAAAAATAAATTACAATGTCTTTAAACCTCCACAACGTTAATGCCTTAACTATAAACAACATGGAATAATATACAGTAATGTGAATGTAGTATCTCTTTCAATCTCAAAATACCTTATTGTATTGTACTTAACCTTGGTCTTCTTGTGATGACGTAAAAGATAAAGTGATGTGAATGACGTTGGCATTGTAACATAGCGATAAGCTACTATTGACTTTCTGTTGTATATGATGGAAATTTCCATTTAATATTTCTGATATCGCGTGTAACTAAAACCGCGGACAGCGAAAAAGGATAAGATTCGACTATTGTACTTCAAGTATAAAATCTAAGTCTATCAAAGACCGATTGTGTTTTCCAACGCAGTATTAACTATAGAAAAATAAAAATGATAAGCCTTTTTTCAAGGAAACCAAACTCGCGGATCAGACTTCCTTGTTTACGGTTGACAAATAATAATTGAACTGTGTATCAAAATACATATTATTATTAGAATACAACAAAATCCATCAAGCGGGAAATAAATCCGGAGCTGAGGTGGAATTTTTCAATACACAACTCCCACAGAATTGTATAATTTGGAACTTATAAAGTATTACAAAGTGCCAACATAATCGTGGGAATATCCTCAATTTTTCCATCCGACCGCCCGGCCGAGAGAAGTAATTGGACTATTGTTGGACCAACATTTAGTCAACACTCTTGGCCTTGCGAGGAAGTGGATATGGACGGCGATCTCGGACGGCTGGACGTCGTTAGGGCGAGGAACCGGAAAATTATAATAATACACCTCGATTGTTGACATACATAATAAAAAAATCTACCCGTTTATGTATTGAATTATTATATTAGTATTATAATAAGCGTTTATGTATTGAATTATAAGCGTTATGATAAAAGTTCATGAATTGAATTATAAGCGTTATAATAAACGTTTAGGCTTTAAAATATGTATAAGCGTTTATGTTTTAGTTATAAGCATTATAAGAAGCGTTTATTTGTTTAATTATAAGCGTTATGAAAAGAGTTTATGTATAGAATTATTTAAATGAAATCGACGGCCGTGGTGCAACGATTAGCATTCACAATAAGTATGGCATCATGGTAGTAAATTATGTATTTCATGAAATTACGTATACATTTATGTATCATACTTTCATTGTATACAGTGTTATAATAAGCGTTTATGTATTGAATTATAAGCGTTAGGATAAAAGTTCATGAATTGAATTATAAGCGTTATAATAAACGTGTATACTTTAAAATATGTATAAGCGTTTATGTTTTAATTACGAGTATAAGCATTATAAGAAGCGTTTATTTATTTAATTATCAGCGTTATAAAAAGCGTTTATGTATAGAATTATTTAAATGAAATCGACGGCCGTGGTGCAACGATTAGCATTCACAATAAGTATGGCATCATGGTAGTAAATTATGTATTTCATGAAATTATGTATAAATTTATGTATCATACTTTCGTTGTATACAGTACAACCTGGCAGACTTATTACCATGTTGCAATATCTTCCAATCAACCAGAAATATATTAAACAGGCCTTAAATGTAAACCAGACTTCGATCCTTCTACAATTTAACACGTAATCTCGGATTCAAAGTTAGGTGTCTTACCGATTAGGTCACGGAGGTCAAATTCCGTTTAATTTTTTTTTATAAATACGCCATATATCGCTCAGTAAACAAATATCTATACACAGATGTAATGAGGGTTGGATGATTTAGAATACATCCGTACATAAAATAATAAAATGAAATGTCACTATTTTAAACAAAATACTTTAAAACAACACGACTACAATTAGTTCCATAAACGTAGGAAAAGCGATTCTTCAAAGAAAAAACATTCCGGAAGGCCGGCCCAATTGTCTTTATCCATCAGTGTGACCGTTTCCACTCTCGAGTTCCTGCCGTACAAGAATCACACGAGTTTCACACGCTGGGCAGGGCCCGTGGGTGAACGCGAGGACTTGCAAGCTCCACTGATCACCGTCAACTTAACACCAAGAGTGTTTACCGTGAACGAGCATCCATTCTCCCATAGAAAAAAGCTGTACACACCCATAAGATCCTGGATACATGGTTTCGACAATTTGTATCGACTCCAAGCATTCATCCGTGACGATGAAAACTAAACAAACATTTACGAGTACATCAAATCGAACGGGGCAGTCTTACACTTTATGTTTGTACTATAGACGACCTGCGTGGTCTAGTTGGTAAGATTAACATCTATATCAAACCGAATAGGTCTGTTTTATTATTGATATTTGCAGTATAGACCACCTGCGTGATCTAGTTGATAAGATAAACATATATATCAAACCGAATAGGGCAGTCTTATCCTTTGTGTTGGTACTATAGATGAGCTGCGTGATATATTTGGCAAGACAAACATCAATATAACAGTAATTAGGGCCGTTTTACGCTTCGTGTTTGTATTATACTATAGGCAACCTGCGTGGTCTAGTTGATAAGACAAAGATCTATATAAAACCGAATAGGTCAGTTTGCAGTATAAACCACCTGCGTGGTCTAGTTGGTAAGACAAACATCTACATATACTCGTATATCAAATCGAATATGGCAGTCTTATACTTCGTATTTGTATTAGGCGACCTACGTGACCTACTATAGTTGATACAATATTTGTCTTCCAACCTGGGAGTCTTGTTGGTACCATTTTTTTTTAAGTTTCCAGTCTGGTTTTTACTAAATGTCCCTTAAACATATTTCTTCTTCGAATCATGATCTCAATGATAAATTTAACTTCGACCTAAAGCTATTTTATGTCGTCCACATTCTTCTCTAGTACTCGCAGCATTCTACTGCTCGTAGAGCTTCACCTGGTCACTCCAACGCATAGATAATCTAAACAGTGATCATGAGTCTTTTTATGACCTCTTAGTGCGAAATGTGGCCAAAGAATTGAAGAATGCTTCGAGTATATAATATATACATATGTCTTAATTGAAAGATTGCAACATGGCAAGAAACTCGGCAGGTGGTACTGTATACAAGGAAAATCTTATACAAAAAAGCTTTCTCACGAAAAACAATCACGAGATTCCAGAATTCCCTTCTCACTGTAAACGTAAGAAGATAGATGGGAACTCGATTCTAAACGAGCCAAGTTCCTATCCAGTGCAATCTGCACTCGACTACTTTTAAAAACCTCTTTGTTGCAACATGAAAATAACTCAGATAACTCCTTATATGCTGACGCCACACCGAAGTGAGAACAGGACGATCATAAGGCAAAAATAGGGTACTTTGTTACAGAGGGATGAAAATTACTTGCGAATTGGAAGAACAATTATACTGCTAACATTGAAAACAGCAGTAGCCAACGTTTTTGGGTAGTGTGCCAAAACCGGTATTGTTTAATATTTAAATGGGCTGCACATGTATTTTTTTATTAATAGACAAATCCAAAACTGAATGCCTGAAAATGAGATCGTGTGCTCCAAGTTCTGCGTTTTACTACTAACGCTATCATGGACTCTTGATTACTATACTTATGTGGTGCATTTTGATTGAAGTTATGCAGACATATCTTCAGTAACAATAAAATCATATTACATAAATACTCGTACATAAACAAATTAATATAAAAAATATTCAGGGCTCCTCTTACACGGAAATTAAACATGTACCTATTTGTATTTTATTTCATTTTTTGTTAATATATTATATAATTAAATATGTTAATATCATTTTGGTTCACATTCAAATAAGATTTTTATAATTTGATATAAATCTTCATCGTGTCGGAAATCTAGAGTGTGTCGATATTATTAAACAACTATGTTTTTTGTTATTTTCTTCATGATTTATAAAAACAGCTCGCGGGCCGCAGGTTAGCCATGCCTGCTTTGGAACAAAGTTTTAAATGGCTTAAATTGCTTAAATTTTGAAAATGAAGTAAAACCATCGAACGACTTACAACCGACTAAGTCAGTGTGAAACTCATTTCTAATGATGAAAATGGTATTTTCATGCGTTTATGTAAAAGGTATCCCATTTTAAACGTAGGAATTTAAATTTGGCGCAATTTTTGAACGGTCTAACCTATTTTTTTTTAAAGAGTCCAGATAAATTTATCATACATTTCGAAACGGAACAAAGTATAAAAATCATGCTTACCTTTTAATAATTTTTCTCCGATTCGCATTCTATTGTAAACACGATTCGTAAACATCGTGTTGTTTTTGTTTGAAATCATGTACCAAGTGACACCGTGATACATAACCTTATCAGTAAATTCGAGTCGTAAAGTTTGGTTCTTGATGCAAACACAAAACCAATGCATGGCCTTAGTATCAATCGAAAATATGGCTAGAGTAAGTAAACATGTCTCCGATAATTGAAGTGCCACTTGCAGCAATTGGGCATTTTCAGAAACTTCAGGCAACGAATATTAACTCATGAATTTAAGCCTGCAGACCATAGGCAATCGCGTGTTTTAGCCGACTAGATCCTAAACTGTACTGCAGGTGATACTTAATTTTGTAACAAAGTTATCTCTAGCGACTAAGCCCATTTTTACCTCGGTGGATAAGTCAAATATCTTGTGGTGTTTATGCTAGTAAACATCGTCCAACGTATGAAAAATAAGCAATACATCATGAATTTTGGACCAGAGGTGTCACTGGACCGCATTTTTTTTGTTAAAACTACGATGGTGAAACGGTTGTCGTCAATCGCAAACGCTATCACAACACGCTGACCAACTTTTTATAGCACCAATTGGAGGATATGAATCTCGACAATATGTTATTTCATCAAAACAACGCTACTTGAAACACGGTAAGAGAAGCAATGGATTTATTGCAGATAAAATCTTCTGGAGTCATCTATTTATTTATTTATTTAACACTTTTATTGCAATACAATCTGGCGGGCTTATTGCCAGGCGGCAATCTCTTCCAACCAACCAGACAAAAGTAAATGAAGCAAGTTACGTGGCCGCATAAATCATTCAAATGACTACCCATCCCCACGAAATCCATAAACATATATGTGAGAACATGCCCACAAACCCCACAAAGACGGACAATCACCCGAACATTATTTTTCATATAAAGTGAGATATCATCAATCAAAAGGAAAGGAAAGGATGGTGGAGAGGAAAGGAAAATAAAAATCAGGAATGAAACACGTTATTTTACTGACTAGAAATTAAGAGTTTTTTCAGTCGCTTCTTAAAGCATGCCAAGGACGGAGCGAGTCTTATATTGGTTTGTAACTGATTCCAGAGTCTCACTGCATGGACAGTAAAGGACGACGTAAAGAAAGAAGAGCGGTGAACTGGAAAGGCCAATAAACAATCTCTGGTTGAGCGTAGCGCTAATCCATGATTGGAAAGACGCTGAAAATTTTCGGCGAGATAAGAGGGTGCGGCGGGACAGTTAAGGATATTATACAATAGAGACAGTATGTGAATTTGGCGTCTATTTCTAGCATTCAACCAGTTCAATGCCTTCTGGTATGAAGTTATATGATCGTACTTTCGTAGGTTGAAAATAAATCTTAGGCACACATTTTGAAGACGCTGTAATTTGTCCAGCTGTTCCTCTGTAACATCCAAGTAACATACGTCCGCATAGTCCAGAATCGGAAAGAGCAGAGATTGTACGAGTAAAATTTTGGTTTTAGTTGGTAGGAATCTTTGCAACACTTTAAGGGAATGAAGGCTGAAGAAGATCCTTCGGCTTACCTCATTTATTTGATCTCGCCATGAGATCAAATAAATAAACAAATCTCATCTACATAAAAAACCGAAGATGACATTTAGCAGATATATTATTTCGAATGTAATTCATATTTATCTACTTGACGCGGAAACGAATGGCGCGGAAATGATACTAAAAAGTTTTTATAAATTGTTTTTGTTTTCAAAAAAATAAAACTTCGAGTTCAAAGCCGGTTCAAGTTCAAACACATTGAAAGTATTCAGTCTGGATGGCAAAAATTTGTTCAAACTAGAATCGTGGACACCTGATTGGTTAACAATTGATTTATTTCTTCATTCAATGAAAACTTTATTGTACTGTGTACAACATGAAGGGGTATTGTTAAGTGACAACCTTTCCAACCAACCATACACTTGTTTTACTAAGTTTCGTGTGAAAGGTGAGGAATTTTAATTATTGATGTAGAGAAAAAAAAAAACTATGCAATGTCAAAAAATATACAATAAAAATAAGAAGAAGAAAAAATACATATTGAATTAGATCAATTGAAAGGCAGGAGAAGATGTGAAAGAATGGAAAAATATTATATGTATTATGAAAAGCCAGAAAAAAACGAGATATTACATACATACTCGTATATATCATCACACCATTTCCCTGTCGGAATATATAGAGGACAGACACCCCAGACTTTCATATCTCGACACACATCCTTTACCTATTCCTCATCCATACACCTCATCACACAACAACGACTTTTCTGATTTTAAACGTTTCCTTCTTTCAAAATATCATTCACTTTCCTTACTCTTCTTTTTGCACAAAATTTTTGTTTTATTAGTCTTTCTACATTCATTCGTTCTACATGCCCTTTTACATTCATTCGTCGCTTTTTAAGGCACTACGGACATATAATCACTATTTCCATAAAGATTAGCTTCGCATAAAGACAGTTACAAGATTGGTTGCCCTCCCTTGGGCAAGGAAGTGTTCTGCGGGCAGTGGTAGCGTGAAGCAGTGCGAACCACCGGAGCGCGGTTCCTGCAACCGTAGGCTCAGGGCAGTGCGGCGTGGAGATAGATCCGATTCTGCTGTAAGAGATAGTTATAAGTATTTAGCTACGCATGCTGTTTTATTCCCATCTTTGACTGAATTCACTTCTTCTTTATAGTCATAATTTCACACGCTCGTTAACAATAATTCATTATCACTCACCCACAACATGTATACACCCATACCTCGCTTTGCGGACCCTCTTTTAACGAAGTTTCGTTATAAAGGAATTCGAAAAACAATCAATAAATTCACTTTACGGGAAAAAATCGATGAACGGAATATTTTAAAATTGGAATACACGCGAAAAGTTCCTCAAAATGGATCAAGATCCTTCCATAAACAATACAGAAGACAATAAAGATTTCTCAAGAAGTAAAACTAACAAAATTAATTACATTTTCAAAAGAGAATTCAAATCCTGATTGGAAAGGATCCCATGGAGAAAGAAGCTCAAAAGTTTCATTGAAAATTAATGAGATATATATTTTTATAAGCAACTTTAAGAAAAAAGAGAATACGTACGAGTATATTCAAAACTGAAAACTTGGGACAAATATTTCCGCCCAGTTCCTGCTTTCTTATAGAGTAATTCCGGTATGGACTCGTCTAATTCTTCATTATAAATGCTATAACTACATACGTATATGTTTGTTTTGTACTACATATTTCAGAATACAATATAGTTTCTTCTCAAGTTTTCTTCGTCGTGGAACTCACCATGTACATTTAATGTGTATTTACACGAAAAAAAATCAATATACGGGATTTCGGTTTACGAATATTTATTCAGGAACGTGTCTATTTCGTAGAGCAAGATATGATTGTACTTATAATTTCTGCATTCTTACCTACTGCATAAATTTAATGTCTTCGTAAACCGTTAATACCTCGTAGACGTATGAATAAAACAAATCAATTCGGAAGAGGAAGGATGTAATTAGGTAACGGTAACAGAAAATTGCAATGTGCATGACTGCAAAGTTACTACGAGCAATAATTATATATCGCATAAATAACGCGCTAGCTTAATTGCCAGTATCTTAATAAAATGTTCCAGTGATTAGGTTTTCAGTAGAATTCAGCTATTTTTTAACTTATCAATCTCAATTCTACAGTTAAACGTAAAATAAAATTAACTTGATCAGCATACATTAAATAGTTTCAAAAATAAAATTGAAAGACAATATTGTTGTATATGTACTCGTATTTGCCCAATCGAACATTAATCAATTTAACTCGAAAATAAAAGGACATAAATTGGGTTGGTTCAAAAATTATATAGTCTTGTTTTGTGGTATTTTAAAAAACAAAGATAAATGTATTTATGTAATATCTTACTGCCTTACTTATCTAATTAGTAAATATCTAACTAGCTTATGTTCATCGTGGTCTGAACGACTACCGCTATTATATTTGAATCTTAAAAGACTTAATTTTTGAGTTAATTTTGTGATGCTCCATATAAAAATAAATATATATTTATTAATAGCAACATAGTACATAACATACATTCCGAAATCGCACATACATAGATATCGAGATAAATAACAGAAAATACATTTAAAAGAGAAATTATCAAAATGTCTGGGCTCATCTCATAACATCATCTAGGTCAGTGTTTTCCAAACTGGGAGGTGCGCCTCCTCAGGGAGGCGTGGACTAATGCAAAAGAAGGCGTGGAAAGCTTAACAGAAATTTAATTTTAAAAACATAACATACATAAATAAAAAAATATATACATACAATTATATAAAATATATGCATTATTATTCTGTCAATAACGTTTTTATTTTTTTGTATTAATACATTTTTTTACCGTTTTAAAATGTGCCTATTATTTTATAAAATAAGGGAGGGGGGAGGCGCCACAATAAGATGGTTTTTAAAGGGGGAGTAGAAACGTAAAGTTTGGAAACCACTGCTCTAGGTCGAGATACACTCCACCAATATAGGGGGAACCAAGCCGCGAAGACGTCAGATGTGGTTTAGCCCACACCCTAGTTACACACTTAAAATATATTCATGGAATAACTGGGATAAACATATGTTTTTAAGCTATTTATTTCCATGTATGATAGTTGGAATCTAGATGTCGATTAACTCAGCTCTATGATCCCCACACAGAAATAAAATGTTAAGTAAAGCTGCCTAAAATATGTGGTCTGGACTGGAACGACAAATAAATGATAATAGACATTAAGGTTAAAATTTACAAAGCTTATGTGAGGGCAGTCATGACTTATGGAATAGAGACATTGCAGGCAAAACTTTAAGAGATATAACTAGATACTCCCATATCCTAAAAATATATTATTGGGTGTACAAATAAGTCACCGCCGTTTGACAAAAGTTGGCGCCACCAGTAAGTTATGGTTAAAATTGTCAGATGTAAAATGTCAATATCGTAAGGTTGGACATCTGTCAACAACATGACCTTGAAATATTAGTGAATTTTTATCAGTATAACATATTTTTTTGTGTTCGAAAATGTCAAGTTTTGAGCCGAATAAGCGTCATTTGCGGGAACTTTTGATTTCCTTCTTCAATTTGAAGAAATCTGCAGCTGAGGCGCATCGATTGCTTGTAGAAGCATATGGTGAGGCTGCCTTAAGTGAGAGAAGTTGTCGTGAGAGGTTTCAAAAGTTTAAGAACGGTGAATTTGACATCGAAGACAAAGAACGTAGCGGAAGGCCGAAAGTGTACGAAGACGCGAAATTGGAAGTATTATTGGATCAAGATTCGTACCAAACGCAAGAAGAACTTGCACTTACATTAGGAGTGACTCAACAAGCAATTTCACATGGGTTGAAATCATTGGGAATGATTCAAAAACAAAGAAATTGGGATTCATATGAACTGACACGGAGAAACTTTGAATGCCAATTTTCCACATGTGAAATGCTGCTTGCCAGGCATAAACGAAAGGGTTTTCTGCACCATATAGTCACTGGTGATGAAAAATGCATCCATTATGATAATCCAAAAAGGAAGAAATCATGGGGATCCCCTGGTCATGCTTCAACATCTACGGCTAAGCCAAATATTCATGGAAAAAAACTCTTGTTGTGTATTTGGTGGGATCAGCTTGGTGTCGTGTATTATGAGTTGCTCAAACCGAATGAAACCATTGCTGGGGCTGTCTACCGAACATAATTGATGAGATTGAGTCGAGCACTCGAGGAAAAGCGCGCCTACTACTACGCCAGACACGACAAAATTATTCTCCTGCATGATAATGCTAGTCCACATGTTGCGGCACCGGTCAAAACCTATTTGGAAACACTCAATTAAGAAGTTTTACCCCACCCGCTGTATTCACCAGACATTGCTCCTTCTGATTACCACTTGTTTTGATCGATGACGCATGGCCTGTCTGAGCAGCACTTCACATCATATGAAGATACCAAAAATTGAGTCGATTCGTGGATAGCCTCAAAAGATGATGATGATGACTGACGCGGTATTCGTATGCTGACAGAAAGATGGGGAAAAGTAGTGGCAAGCGATGGGTACTACTTCGAATAAAACATGAGGTTCCGTTCTTTCACAATAAATGCCCATTTTTTTATAAAAAACGGCGGAAACTTATTTGTACACCTAATAAGTAGACCGTATTGTAAGATAAAGTAGAAACTACAGAAGACTCTGGAGTTGCCATGTAGAAATGATGGATATTACAAGAGTTCCTTACATGACAATGCATAAAATACCCACTGGCAGTCGTCCTCTAAGATAATGATGACAAGCTGAAAGGATAGCTGGAAGTCAACATCTCTAGAGAGGCAATTCTGATTAGAGACCACAGTCTAACTTAAATGATGACAAGATGAAAGGATAGCTGGAAGTCAACATCTCTAGAGAGGCAATTCTGATTAGAGACCACAGTCTAACTTAAATGATGACAAGATGAAAGGATAGCTGGAAGTCAACATCTCTAGAGAGGCAATTCTGATTAGAGACCACAGTCTAACTTAAATGATGACAAGATGAAAGGATAGCTGGAAGTCAACATCTCTAAAGAGGCAATTCTGATTAGAGACCACAGTCTAACTTAAATGATGACAAGATGAAAGGATAGCTGGAAGTCAACATCTCTAGAGAGGCAATTCTGATTACAGACCACAGTCTAACTTAAGGGGTATTCTACTCCAGAGGCGTGAATTTTGGGCATTTATAAGATTTAATAAAAGAAAAACTCAAACACTTTTCCGATGCATTTTTTTTTACAATTTGTTTATTGATGATTTGAGAATGTACAAAACATTTTTGAAACAAAATACGAGTATTTTAAATTCAAGGTGGTTATCAGCTGTTATATTGTTATATCTTGTCGTAAAATAGGGGGGGGGGGGTGAGCTGGTCGACATTATTGAAGCTCTTTCGTAAATTTAAAACAAAAATAATACACAGTTTCTTGATAAAAAATAATGTCGTTATAGTTGGTACCAAAAAAAATTGTAAAATAACGGCTGTCTGAAAATAATTTTCATATTTTACCTTTTTTTTTCAAATATTTAAATTTTTTAAAAATAATGAAAAAATAGTTTTTCATTTTAAAAGGTAGGAACGATATAAAAAACATAAATTAAAGTTTTACAACAAATTTAAAGGCAATCGGTTAAATAGAGCTTGAGATTTTATGTCGACCAGGTTGAAAAAAGTAGTTTCGATAAAAACGCGTTGAAAGTTTTTAGACTGTCGGAGTCATACCGGTGCGGCGTAATTCCTGCCTCTTTTATAGCTATAACTTCGTAAATGTTAAGAATTTTTAAATTTTCTTTTAAAAACACATTTTTAAAGGTCTATACTTAAAAAATATGCAAAAAATCAAATTTCCAGACTAGAATACCCCCTTAAGAGAAAGAAAAAGAAAACAATACGAGTATTAAACATATTTGATAAAAATAAACCCGTGAACAAAATAAAATCGAATAATTTTTCATGTTAAAATTATCCAACTGTAAATATAACAACATTGTCACAATCCTTAAATCCATTAATCATAACGAGTTAAAAAGTATCAGATTAAATATGATAATTTTGATAAATGGTATAGGTGTTGCTCCACGCCACGCCACGCCACGGCGCGAGGCGCAAGCCAGGCCTCGCATATTAGGTACGAGTATACCTAGTAGTGGTTTGGACATGCAGAACAACTTGCCGCTGTGTTATATCATTGTTCCCATTCTTTACGATCAGGTAATGTACACAGACACGCTGTATTATGCAGGGCGACCCGCTTTTACCTTGTACGATTAAACTAGTAAGGTGAAGCGTACAACTCTTGACAACGAAACAATTTTTAAATATAATAACATATAATGCAGCCCAGATAAAAAATAAATGTTTATTTGAAAGTTTGAAAACCCCTATAACCTTCGATTAGATGTAGTCGTTACGCCGACGAAAGTTCCAAATAAAATTATGTGCATAGATGATCTCATAGAAGAATTCTGTCGGTGGGCATGGTCTAACGATTAGGTTTCACGCAAAGCAAGTGGGCCTCCCAGGTTCGATTCCTGGCGGATTCACTTTCGAAATGGTTTAATTCTTAGATTATGTCTATATTAAACTACATGTTGATTAGTGCACGCTCACGCGTATGAACATCTCAAGTGAGTATGCTCTAATTAATACATGACTGTTTTTATAATAAATAAATAAATATAGGTTTATTGATAGCAGCATAGTATGTACATACTTAAATAAATTCCAAAATCACACATATATGTTACGTGTATTTCAAGATAAATAGCAGAAAAAAACATTGAAAAAATAAGATATCAAAAGGTCTGAGCTCAATTCATAACATTCCTCAGGTCGAGATACACCCTACCAATATAGGGCGAACCCGGCCGCGAGGATACCAGATGTTTTTTAGCCCACATCCTTGTTTTTCAGCCCACACCCTAATCTATATATGGTATTATAAATTCTTATATATTAAGTGATATTAAGTAACACAAAAGTGGTGCTATATAAATCTGCCAAACGAGGGGTTGAACCTGAGGATCCAGCAAATTGAACGTGAGGGTTGTGTTGAAACTTTGGCATCGTTGGCATCAAAACACTGGGTTTAATCTGTCAAAACTATATTTTATGAAGTGCAACAACATTCACACAGTAAACCAATACACGTGCAGGCGTCTTCTTTCCACAGAATAGGTGATAATCATACTCTAAGGATATCCTCTCTACCTACCCTGACTGGGAAATGGCGTGATGTATGCAGTTATTCTTCTTCTTATTATTAGTATTATTATTATATTGACTCAAAGATTATAAAAAAGGTAATTTTATCAACAAAAAAATCTATGGTTCTCTAATAACTAATGAAAAAAAGGATTTTAGCACGTATGTCGGTACCAGTTAGAACATAATTCAGTATTGTTTGTGCTCCTCTGACGATGAGGTGAAAGCCTTGAAACCGGTAAGGTTATATCGTTATAAAAAGTGGAATAAACAGTATTTGATAAAAACATATTACAATTAATAACATTAGATAGGTGTGGCTAATAATGCGAAGTATTGGATAAAAGAAATCTTTATGCTCCCCTGATGATGAAGTGAAAGCCTTGAAACCGATAGGGGTATACCGTTATAAAAAGTGGAATAAACAGTGTTTGATGAGAACAAATTACAATTAATAATATTAGATAAGTGTGGCTAATAATAATTAGTGTAAGAATTGTTATCTAGTTATAAGTAGAATGTAGGTGTTAATTATTTTCTAAGAAATCATATATTAAGATTGTAAAAAATAAAATAAAATGGCATGTAGGAAAATAAGATTAAGTACGAGTAAGTTCATAAATTATAACACACAATTAAGATTAGTTAAGTAATAAATTTGTATATAGGTATAGCCTTGACAAATGTTTGTACAATATTTTACTTTGTTTAATAAAAAAAAAAAATGCGAAGTATTGGATAGAAGAAATCTTTATGCTTCCCTGATAATGAGGTGAAGCGGTAGGGTTATACCGTTACAAAAAGTGGAATAAACAGTGTTTGATAAAACAACTTACGGTGTCTTTATAATCAGTTGGAGATAATGTTTACGATATTGGTATAGCTGATAATCATGATATTAAGGAAATCAATAAGACTAATGACTATAGTTGACCAATTCTTGCCCAACTCACTCTATTCATCCCACATCGGTGGTAGACGGTGTGAAATAGTATGAAGAAGGAAATGATTACTGAAATAGTCGAGTGACATAACTGCCCTGGATACCCGGGCAGTTCTCACAGCTATATACTGGGAAGTGCATTTCTAAACCGGGTAAGAAGCGAGTTCAATGAAGCCTAACTATCCTTATGAAACACATTCCTCTGCCCCCAGCAGTGCAGGAAACCTTCTTGTAGATTGTTGTGGTGTAATTTATGAACTGGGCTCGGATTGACGTACGCAAATTGAATTTGCAATAGATGCGAGTTCCAGAGGTTCATATCATTTGTTCCAGACGACTCATTGTGCTTGGTGTAGTCTTAAATATCTGATGTGGCATGTACGAGTATAATATACGCCTATATTTATATGAAAAGAATACAACCCATAAAACACACCTCAATTATAATAAGATAATTTATAAAGTACCGTTTAGAGTTGACTTTTTTCAAAGGTGATCTAACTCGGGATTCGAACCACCCATTATTTTTGCCAAATTAAAAATATTACAAAAAAAAACCAACTTGAGTGTAATAGGAAGGTGATGGCTGGGCCATTAGAGTAGAAACTTCTCCGCATTTGCATATGTTCAGGTAAACATATTTGGTAGAAAAACCGCAGAAAAATTATCAAGGGAAGACGAACTCATGCGGAAATTAACACATGCGGTTTGAGGTGTAGTATTATATATAGTATTCATGTATGATTATAAATCTTGATAACACCTCTTAAAAAGGGTCGTATTCAAGTACTTCGTAGAGCTGTACACGCCACCCATATCTCTAACAGTTAGAGGCATAAAATTACACACCACAAGACCAACAATAACAAAAACTTTGTAACAATACCCCGCCCTATTGAATCGATTTGGTAAAATTAATTTATTGGATAAAGACGAAATTGAGCTCAAAATTCTACTCCTCTCGAAGAAACATCTCTCGCAAATATATTCTATAGATACAATGTAAACATCCCAATTCCAAGAAGTGTTTAATAGGGAAATTCGTTTATTACAACCCTAACATATATATAGTACTCGTGACTTTTCAATCAATATGACTTTTCACTCATAATCTCAAAAAATGTCAAAGGAAGGTTGTGTACTTTTTTCGTATATACGTACAAATTTTCTAGAAAAGTTTGATATCAAGAAGTCAAATCAACAAAATTGTATCCTCTTTTGCCGTTTCGTGTTTTATTCTTTTTCGCATGCATCACTTTTCAATACTTTGAATAAAGCTCATACATTCTAATGCTAGACACGATAAAAAATCACATACAATTTTAATATTTACATTTGTCTAGAGCAGGGGACTCCTCCACTAAGTCCCAAGGGCCAAGACCTAGCTAGCTCATCATACCAACAGATTAAAGTTTTGAATTACACGTAAATATTCGTATTGGGACTAGCCGGCGAGTGAGATATCTATGGCGCAGGGCGCGGGGATGGACTCCGTTCGCAATTTCGGTTGGTATTTACGGCAAGTGTCAAGGACATTTTATTGCGGGGGAGATAGCTACCGTGGACCGGATTGGTGGTGCTCGCGGGCTGTAGTTCAGAGACCCCTGGTCTAGAGCATGATCTAATATATATTTATTTTATGCATGGTCGATATCGACCTCAAAAGGATACCCTTCAATATTTTTATGCGATTAACCAATTTAAACAAAAATACAAATTGTATAGAATATAGCATCATGTCTAATAGGATTGACTCTAATTATTATACTCGTAACTTTGAACGCCTCCTTCACGTCAATAAATAAAAGTAACTTCATACAGGTTGTGTGTTGTATTACTTTTTCGTCATATATTATACAACCCGGCGGATTTATTGTTATGTGGCAATATTGACCGACAAACCAGAAATGTATAAATGAGGTCTGACACAAAAATCAAACTAGAACTTGTCTTTTCACCAGGGGGTAGCGGGCTCTATTTCTGTTGGTACCCAGATTTTTAAAAAGAAATTTCCAGTCTGGTTCATTGAAAGTTTGTTTAAGCGTTTTTTGATTGATTAGAAGAGTAAACACGTCAGGTTGTACTATATATATGGGAGTGTAATATATTGTAATACAACCCTATTTGGAAAAAAAATATCTCTAATCAATCAAATCCGCAACCCTCGGGTTGGTTAACAAAGGTGTTTCGCAGTTCATGAAAGATAAATAACCTTAGTAAACATATAAATTTGAGTATAGTGCAAAGCAAATTAATTCTACGCCCATTTGATTGAACTCAGCTACCAGGAGAAGAAACCTGAGAAGAATGGAGAAATAGTAGCATTGTGAAGATCACGAGTTTCAGCCACGAAGAAGGAACGAAGACGCCGAGTGGTGAAAAATATTTCTCAATCTATGCCAGATTTAGCAATCGCAACTGCATCCAACGCCGTCAACCATCAATGAACAATAGCTGCAGTTTGTTTTGCAGTTTCTGCTACAGTTCTTCAGCGTATGCACATATAGTCTATCAGCGGTAACAGAATCTTAAGCGTATGCATATATATTATATCAGCGGTAGCAGTATCCGTATGGATCACATCGTGCAGACCGTGACTTCCGGCAAATCGTGTGCAGTGTGGGTGCAAGGCGTGCTCCACTCATTACACAAGATACATTCGTTTGTCGAGCATAATGCTATGGAGGGAAATGTATTCTTATGTATTTATTTAGAATATGAACGATGGATTTCAGAGTGATCAGTTTTAGATGAACGACTGTAAATCTCAAATAATAATAATGGGCTTCCTTCTTCTTCTTTAAAGTTCTTCTCTTTAGATATTGACGATCATCATGGGTATCACCATATTTAAGGTAATAACTCTGAATATAATTTTGGTACCACAATGATACCATTCTCATAAGATCTTCAACCAAGAGATACGTTTTTTTTTTTCAGCACTTATTTCGTCCTAAATTTTCCCCTAGAAAGTCAATTTAAGGATTTCATATTTTTCTCCTCAAATTGTATGTTCTCAATATTATCCATTTTATGGTGTTTAATATTTGGCTACCTTTATTCATCCGTTTCAAGGTGTCATCATTATGGACTTGTCAACCCATGAGACTCTCAGCATTCTTCGACAGCATCATTTTTTAAAAGCTTCTAGTTTCTATGTGATGGACTGAGTAAGAAGTTCATGCTTGAACATATGGAGAATACGTAGCAAGATTCGCATACGTAGGTCGAGATTAAACTTCTTCTCGCAGAAGATATCCTTTTTTTTAAATACGTTTCGCACCCTCTCCACCCCTACTTTAAATTTTTTTACACTGGTCCCATTGATTATTCAGCCAGATTATTCAGTGACATCGATTATTTGGTCAGCGTCACACTCGAGAAATCAAAAATGAAATATTATAAGAATGTATTGTAATTATTTGTAAATAAACCAAGAAATAATACACGAGAAATGAAAATTTCTTCTCCAGCAGCAATACTTACCAGTCCTCAGCAGCAGCTATCCAACTGAATATCTTAACTGAGTTTGCGTTCTGAATCGTTCCGTTGTACCACTTTAGATTAGCCTTTTCAATAATTCTTCTTCCAGTGAATTTTTCCAAGAACGTTTTCCTTACAGATCGTATTTCGTCCATGCACTATACTACGAGTATATATATACAATAATGAGTAAACATTAGACAAGCTAGATTTTCAATTAAAACAATGTTAGCTTTCCCATGCATTTTGCATGGTTCACTAAAGAATGGATAGAATGTCGCAAACTGCCAGTAATTACAGAAACAAGAGAACCAGCCACTCAATCTCACCTTTCGTCAGCCAATCTAAAAGTCTGGAGCAAATCGACGCCAGGCTGATCGACAATAAACGACACCTCAGTGAACGGAGTAGGACGTAAAACACAGGCATCTTGTGAATAAACCGACACCACTACCTTGGGAGGTGCACATAGAGTAAGCCAAACTGCATATGATATGCATAAGCGTGGTCAAACATATTTACGTTTCTGTGAGTGACAGGAGATCCAGACCATCGACAACATCACAAACAGCTGTTCACTATGTGCATTTCCTGGAGGCGTGCAGGAGTTGCACTAATTTACAGCGTATGAGACGCTGTGACCTTTCTGGGGAAGATACATTACTTATGAAGATAATATATTTTATTAAATATATTTTTACTATATCAAATTAATAGGAACCTTGCGATAATTCCATGAGCCCGTGAAGTGCTTCAAAATTAATTAGTCCCACAACAAAGCAAGAATCAAAAGGTTTATGAAAAGTGTTACGAGACTCTGGTTTAGTTTTGCGTCAGCAATCGGTCCTCGTTTGTGACACAGAAAGCGGCGCTGGGCCGGCTCTTGCAGATTTCCTCCATTGCGACACCCTCGGGAGCGGCCGCGGAGTCAGGCCCGAGGGTTGCACAAGCGGAAACAGATCGCGGCTCCACCGCTCCAAGCGTTACCTAACCACACCACGTAGGCATTCACTTGAAGACCAGGTGGATATATTTCATTTAGATATTTCACGATACTCGCTTGCGGGTATAGAGATCGGGGATAACCCATTACACCGGTTAAGGGCGCTGTGTGCTGTGCGGGCGTATTGCGTCATTGTGCGCGCTGAGAGGCGGGCCCCTAGGGCCGATTTATATATTTACAGTGTAAATATAAAAAGTGAAAGTGAGTGCGAATCGAACGCTTAATACTGTGATCAGTGGTTGTGCCGCGCGTACGGGAGTGCCGTGTGAAATCTGCGCGGAAAGACGCAAATATGCAGAACGGGGTCGTGTGTGACCTGGTAAACGGACTATATGTGCCGCGATCCCCCGCGGGACCGGCGGCACAAAAGTGGGAAACCCCACGGGCCCCTGCCAAAAGAAGGCAGGAGGCCGGCCCAGAAGAAATTCCGCAGGTGAACAAATACGCCTGCCTTCGTGAGGTAGTCGAAGAGACACCCAGCGTAGCGCGCAGGGTGCAATTAAGCAAGTCTAAATTACCGCCAGTGGTAATCACCCTCGGTGACCTCTCCCACGGGAGTCTCATTGGCCTAATCCGCGAATTCGCGAAAGGCCAATTCGAATTAAAGTATGCGGGAAATGGGACCGCAAAAATCACGGTCCACTCCGTTGAGGACCACGACTCCCTCGTCCAGGGCCTGGACACAAAAAACAAATACTTCCACACGTTCACGAAAATGGACGATAAGACGAAAAGGACGGTCATCAGAGGACTGCCAGAGATACCTACGGAAGAGATCGCCAGTGACCTCTCCGCTCAGGGATTTCCAGCGCAAAAGGTCGTCAAAATGACGACCAAAACAGGCGCGCCCATGTACCTTGCCCACTTTGGGAGGGAAACTGACATGGGTAAACTCAAGGTCACGCTGAGATTCCTCTGTTACTGCAGAGTGACTCTCGTCAAATACCGGCCCAAGAAAGGCCTAGGTACTCAATGCTTCCGGTGCCAGTCACTGGGGCACGCGTCATCCAACTGCCACCACCAGGCACGATGCGTCAAGTGCACCGAGCACCACCTGACGGCCGAGTGTCCCAAGACCAAAGAGACACCGGCTACATGCGCAAACTGCGGCGGGGATCATCCCGCAAATTATTCTAAATGCCCTACGAGACAGGCGTACGCGGAGTCAATCGCCCGCCGGATGGCACCGCGCGTGACGCCGGGACGCTCATGGAGCGGCGTCGTGACGGGTAAGACGCCACCTCTCCCAATAATAAACCAGGCGACCGCGCAGGGCGCCCGTGCTGTGCGACCCACCACTGACGCAATTTCTCACGGAATCGCGCCACACACAAATGTGCAGTATGAAAATGCACAATTCGGACACACACAGCGCGAAAATCACGCACACCCGAGGGACCCGAGGAACGGTCGCCGACCGCCGCTGCTGCCGACTCCAGAACCCGCCGGACCGAGCCGCGTGGGCGGCGAGATGGCGGAGCTGACACAGATCGTCCGCCTACTTATGCAGATGAGGCCGAGGCTGGCGCAATGCAGGGACAAACTCGAGAAGGCGCTTCTCATCGCCGAGCTAATGGAGCAGCTCGATGGCTAGAGTGGGGACCCCAACCTGCGCGACACCCTCCCGCGGGGGACTCAGAGCCCTCACCTGGAACGCCAGAGGACTATACGACAAGGTGGACGAGCTCATGCTTCTGATCGGTGAGAAAAACATTGACATATTACTCATCACAGAAACACATCTGTTTCCAAGAAGACATCTGAGAATACCCGGCTACTCCCTTTATCGCAATGATCGCGCTACAAAGGGAGGAGGCACGGCCATCCTCATTAGAGATACCATACCTCATACACTCTTATCGGATTCCACTTGGATTGCATTAGAAGCAACTGCGGTCAGACTAGAAACTGACGGCAATCCGATCACACTCATAGCAGCATACTGCAAATCCAGCACCATTCTTGACACTCAGGATCTGGAGAGGGCTCTCGCGATGGGATCGCGGGTCTTATTGGCCGGCGACCTCAACGCGAAGCACTCCGCGTGGAGCCAGGGAACAAAGAATACGAACGGAGATACACTTTTCAAATTCATTGAGTCAACACATCACGCACTACACCACCCCGACATGCCCACTCGTTATGGAACGAGACGGCAGAGGCCGTCCACTCTGGACCTGGTGATCACAAAGGGTAACCCGGGGGTTGCCGGACTGGAAGTGATTAATGCACTTTCATCGGATCACCTTCCGGTATACTTCACCATAGGGGAGCGTATCATCTGCCCCCCAAAAACTGTATACGACTACCAGGCCGCGGACTGGACGGGCTACAAGACACACATTAACACACAATTATACCTATCATCATCCACGTTCAACTCGCCGGAGGCCATAGATGACGCGGTCGAAACCATGACACACATCATCGAAGACGCTCGTGATACCTACATACCACTTAAAAATATAACTCCACACCGTCCCAAACTTCCGCCGGAAATCATCACACTTATCCAAATCAAAAACAGACTCCAGAAACACTACAGAGGCACATACCATCCCGCAGATAAAATAGCGTTAAACTCACTGCGGAACGAAATCAAAAAACATATCAGAGAACACAAAAACACCACGTGGAACACAAAACTAGCGGACATCGAACCAGGGACAGACACTCTTTGGAAGATCGCAAAGGGGCTTAAGAAGCGATTCGAAGACATACCACCACTCCACACCTCCACACACATTGCCACATCGCACGAAGAAAAAGCCAATGCACTAGCAGACGCATACGAGCACACCTACACGTTAACATCGCACTTTCGCGACGCGGACACAGACCGCACAGTACAAGAAACACTCGACGAATTCAATACTCGTTCCGCAGACATTGCACAACACGAATATACGCTCACAACACCGGCGGAAGTCCAGAAAATCATTAAAAGCCTCAAAAACAAGAAAGCACCAGGATTAGATCACCTACACAATACACTAATTAAACATATCCCGACACGCGCAATCATACAATTAGCTAAAATATTCAACGCGTGTCTACACACCGGTCACTTCCCTCCAAAATGGAAAACGGCCGTAATAGTCCCCATACACAAACCAAACAAGGACAAAAACAACCCATCCAGCTACAGACCCATAAGCCTCCTCCCGGTACTTGGAAAAGTCCTGGAGAAGGTGATACTGAACAGATACACTCCTTATCATACCCAGCACAACACTCTACAACACGAGCAATTCGGATTTAGAACAGAGCATTCCACCGTACACCAACTCACCCGCGTGGCCGAAGACGTGTCGATGGGCTTCAACATGGACTTTTACACGGGAATGGTCCTGCTGGACCTAGAGAAGGCCTTCGACACGGTGTGGCACGACGGCCTAGTACACAAGCTGATTAAGACGGGTACACCGTCTTACATCATACAAATCCTCAGATCATACCTATCCGATCGACACTTTGTCGTTCGGGTGAGTGGGAGGCTCTCCACCCCCAGAAATATCCCAATGGGCGTACCCCAGGGAAGCCTGATTGGACCGCACCTATTCGCTCTTTTCACGCACGATATCCCGGTACCGAAACAGTGTTCCATTGCTCTTTTCGCAGACGACGCCGCCTGCTACGCGCGATCATTACGCCCCCTCAGGGCAAGCCACTACCTCCAAGACGCCCTGGATATCTTGGCGGACTACTACCGGAAATGGCGCCTAAAAATAAATGATAGTAAGACCGAAGCGGTCATGTTTACAAGACGGACGGTGGGGAACCTCCCTCCCCTGAGGATGGGTAACAGCGCAGTAGAATGGCGTAAGTCGGTCAAATACCTCGGAGTTCATATGGACTCCAAATTGAGATGGAACCTCCACACGAAGGAGGCACGAAAGAAAGCATTCGCAGCCTTCGCTGCGCTGAGACCCATCTTCAACAGAAACTCATTCTTATCACGGAAAAACAAACTACTGGTGTACAAGCTCCTAGTGCGTCCGGTAATCACATACGCGGCACCCGTCTGGAACAGCGCCCACACTCACTTACACGAAAAACTCCAGCCGGCACAGAACAAAGCACTCAAGATCATTCACAAGACAATGCCGGGCGCAAGTCTTAAAAAACTACACCAGAGGACAAAAGAGTACTCCATCAAGGAGTACTGCGACAAGATGACACTGGACTTTTACAACAAAATATATCTAAACTCGCACACGAACCCCCTCATCGCAAACCTCGGACGACAAAAAAGACTGGATGAACTACCCTTCAGATACAAACACAGACTCCCACACCACATAATCCTCAGCCGGTCTGAGGCGGAGCGAAACCACGAGCAAGACGAGGGCCCGGGAGGGCAAGCGTAACAGGGCCCCTACTACTACCATCATAACACTAAATAACTAGCTTCTAACAATTAACAACCTGATACTGCCCAGTGTTTAACATTTCAGATCCAGAGGAAGAGCGCTCGAGTGACACGACTCCAGGACTGATGAGCGGCACGCGGACCAAAGAGGACAACCAGGCGGGGCGAAGCATCGCCCCTGGACTCCAAGCTACATTATATACATCACAACACTCACACTCCACAAACAAGCCGAATGTGTTAATATCGCATAACGGAAGAGCCAAGAGGTCCTCTGAAGCTCGACTTCCCTCGATGAGTTTTCTGTGGTTTTCTCACCGAATATGTCTTCAATACATATGCGGGGAAGCTCCAATCATACAGGCCGCAGCCGATACCTTCCCATCCCCACACTCCACACCTACACTTGATCCTATAAATATATGTAATTATTCTCCTTAAAGGTCTAGCAGGGTGGTACAGGGTGGTGGTACAGGGTGGCTACTCTTACTCTTATTCACTTCGATAGTCTACAAAGTAAACTAATCTACAAAGGTAAAGATAAGGAGCAAAGAAAGCTCAGCCTAACTTAGAAGAAAGCGAAAAATCAGAATGGAAATCGGAATCAAATGCTCTTCGAGCCAAAATAAAACGAGATTATCACTCAAATACTTAATATAAGTATACACATATAAATAACACAACCACACACATGACACAACAGTGGAAAAGGTATTCCCTCAAATCACTGACAAAAGATCGATGACGCAGTTAAATGCGCACGTTTTAAAAATTTAGTAAAAGAAAAAGAACTCGTTTCTCTCTCTCTCTCGCATTCACTTGAAGCTTTTGCACTGTGCTTACAGAAGTGTACAACATTCATCTCCTCTGTGTTGCGTAAAGAGATTATTATTATGTGGATGTAAGATGTAATTATAATAAATAAAGTGTTTTGTGGTATAGTTCGGAAATTCTAGGATGAGTCCTGTGACAGTTCACAAATTTGTCCCAATACAACCTTGTAACGATTTTCAGTAATTTTAATTATTTTATTAACTTTAATATAAGCCTCAATTCTAATAAATAGCAAGTTATTTAGGTAAATACATTACATAAGGTTGTATTGGGGCAAATTTGTGAGCTGTCACAGGACTCATCCTAGAGTTTCCGAATTATAATTAGCGATAATATATAATGTATTATTAGTGTATGAGTATATATTACGAGATTTACTTTTACAATTTTATTAAATATTTATAAAATATCTGAATCCTACATATTTTGAACTCAAAATCGACAACGAAGAGATGACAATTTGTATAATCCTAATAAAGATATATATTTTTTAAATATAATGCTAAATATTTGTGAGCAATAATTAAACAAAATATAATGCGCCCTTTAGAGAGCGAACCCTTTAAACTAATTAATATTGGCTGAAAATATCAATACGCTTATACAAAAAATATAAGTCTTATTATTCAAATTTTAAGTTTTACCACGCCAAAATTATTTTCAGATTGTTTTAATATATTTCAGATATCTGGTGTAATTTTCTTTATTTACCATGTAGTTTCTCCAACTTTTCTACAAATAAAATGCATTTAATTCAATGTGCTTCAAGTTATTTCCCCTTGGTTTATTAATTAGCGTCTTTTTCAGTCAATTTCACAAAATAAATATATAGTATCATTAAAATAAATATGATACTTCTACTGTACATACCGGAAACTTCTACTGTACATACCGCATTCCTTTTTCTGCAAACGTTGTCGGTACGTTTTAAGCAACCACTTTAACTAGTGTTTTTTTCTCTCTCAATTGTTTTATGATATTATCTTTCCTTACAAATCCAAAAGAACTTCTTTCAAATCTAGCAAACACGAGGAAATGAAAAAATGTTAGTTTGATACAGAAATAAAAGTTTTATTTCATAATGTGAAAAGTTTAATTATTGTATATCTATATAGTTTGATATATTTGGAGAGGGCCAGATAGGCGGCAGAAATATCTCAGAGGAATTAAAGAGAGATAGAATAAGAAATAATTAAATGTCATTACAGAAATGTGACAGACTTTTTCTTTTAATCTGTAAAAAACTTTTTCGTAGCCTCTTGATACAACTTATGAAATTGTTGAATGAGTCGAACAAAATATACATCTGGGATGTTGCCTGAATAATCAATAGGACCAGTCTCAAGAGATTAAAACAAAAGTGTAGAATGTTCAAAGCTGCTTCTTCAAGATGCAGAATTTCCTCTGCAGACATGGGCTACACATTCACCAAGATGTTAGGTGGAGGAGGTAGGGGGCGAAATTATAAGCAATAATATCCTGTGAACAGTGCTGGCCAATTTAGGGTTGCCTATAAGATACTCAGTACCTGACCCGCTGGCATCTCGAACTCTTCAAGTTCACGGATAGTAACTACATCTCGGAAACTGCGTGAGATTGCAGGCTCAACTTGGTGGAGGGGCATAGAGACTAGTTACTTCTGCTTCCATCCTAATCCTTCCAACTATTTAATATCCATATTAGAATCTTAAAACAATTCTACAACTCTCATGCTCCGTCTTAACATCCACAATTGCACATTTTATCTGGGACCTAATACTACACTCCAAAATACTGTGTGTTGACAGCAGGGCTCACAATATATTGTATACACCATGTATACAATTCCTATAACATTGATTGCGATGCAGAAGCAAATGGAAAACTACTGTAAAAATCCTGAAAACAATTTGTGGGTTACATTCCCCAGCATTGAGGGGTCACGGTAAAGAAGAGAACACATTCTCCATAGTTCACTATGATGTTCAAACTCACTTAAGACAACCACAAAAAATAGAAGCTTTTGAAATGGGGTGCTTTCGATAAAAGCTGAGAGTCTCATGAGATAGCCAAGTTTTTAATGATGACATGTTAAAACTAATATATACAGATAGAGAAGCATTATTCGTCATCGCGAAGAAAAAGAATACTTTTGATACGTAATGTGAAGAAAAAATAAATTACAATTGATATTGCAGGGGAAATTCAGGGCAGACAAACGGTGAGGAGAAAATACTTCGAAGTGGATGAATTATAATATTATATCATATTATTCCAGAGCTGGTGCCTTGAATGTCAAGATAGCCGTGGGAACTACCAAGGAACTTCAAAGAAAATAGTTATTATGTATCTAAAGATCTCAGCTGAGATGATTAAAATAATATTGAGATTGGCTCCATATTGTCTGCCAAAACAAGTTTTCTTGGCGGCTTCTTCGTGGAGGAGACCGGTTGGATGACCGAGAGATACCTGGAAGACATAGCTGAAGAGACTGATTGAGGAGAGACTTGGAGTTCCATGGGCAGAAATACTGACGATAGCGGAGGACAAAGATAATCAAGAGATTCGTTTCAGCGTTGAAGTGCCGGATCGTTCAAGATTAGAGCTTACCCTTAGAATAGTGACATACTGGTTATGATGATGTTAAAATAGGTAAATCTATCATACGTCAAATCTAATAAAATAAAAATTTACTTCATATAAAAAAATATTTTCATTGCGATTATTTTTTCTGAAAAACTAAACATGAAACGATGATTGGAAGAAATTGCATTGAAGCAAAAAAAAAGAAGTATTTTGCATGAAAATGCTGAGTAAATAAAAAGGGATATATATATATTTTTTTATTTATTTGAAGTATTGAAAAAATATATCGATTGTTCTATTGTATAACACTCTCGTTATATACAGTACAACCTGTAGAGTTTTTTGATATACGACAATCTCTTCTAACCAACCAGAAATATATTAAAGACGCTTTACGTAATCGAACCCATAGCACCCGGATTAGAAGACAGATATATTTACCAACTAGGCCACGGAAGGCGTACGTACGTTCGTATGTTACACTAACTATGTGTAAAAATATTACGACCGTTAAATGAGTATTTTGTGGTAAAATTAATTCAAGCGGTTTTGTTCCATACGAGTCCATACAATGAGAAGGGATGTTCCTTCAACTTGCTCAGAACGAGATAAATGAGAATTGGGTAATTTTTGCTTAACTACGTCCAAAGGTGTTTTCATTGTAATAATAAATGACCTCCGACAACCTGCGCAGACTAGTTGGTAAGACGCTTGTCTCCCAGCCCGGAGGCTGCAGTTTTGATTCCCGCTGGAACCCAGATTTAAAAAAAGGATTCCAATTTGGTTTTCACTTAAGGCCTCTGTAACAAATTTCTGGTTGGCTGGAAGATATTTCTACATGGCAATTAGCCTACCAGGCTCTACTGTATACAACGAAAGTGTAATACAATACAATAAAGCTTCTTAAGGATTTGCTAAATACGTATTTTTTCAAAATAAACAAAATCAAAGTCGTTGAAGAAAAACGACGGAATACATATATGAGATTTGACAGATAAGTATGGAAAGGCAGTGTGGGGGTGCGTTGCCGAGAAGGGTATTTCCCGCGCTTTACAATCCTACTTTACTTGCTCTTCCTGGCGCCAGGGGGTGGAACTTCCGCCGTTACGACCGGAAATGGAACCCTCACTCACCCCCCCACTCTTATTTTTCTTCCTTCACCCTTCCGTACCGTCTACTTCCTGCTGTATCAAAGTTTCCGGTTTCCTTTGATGTAATACAGCGACCTCATCAAAAGCAAATGTTTTTTTTCATAAAAATATTACAGAAATAAGTATTTGAATATATTTTTTTCATGCTATTACAAAAATGAAATATTTATATAAAACATATCATTTCTGAACTTATATGTGCATATCCATGTTATATCAGTCCAGATTACCATTTAATCGACGATGAAATATCATGTTTATCACAACAGAAAAGGGACAGTATGACGTCATGGTTTCAATTCGAATACATACACTTTGGAATTGTATATCTTCACTAAAATGTACAAAATCGAACTGGACAGTATTAAAATCTGCTAAATAAACATACAAATATAAAATCCTATCAGGGTAGGCAGAGAGGAGAAAGCGCCACACTTTGCTATCACGACAAACTTTTTTCGCCTTTTCTACATCTATACACCTTCTCATATAAGTCATACAATTTCTCTGACTTTTTACATTTCCTTTTTTTAAATATCATTGACTTGATTCAACTTGTATTCCTGTACCAAGCCTCCCACTCACATTTGCATTGTTAGTATTTCTTCATTCATTCGTTCTACTTGCCCAAACCATCTTAGAGTGCTGTTATTGATCTTACCAAATACATCAGCTTTAAGTTTACATTACATTTATGCTTAATCACGTTATTCCGTATTCTGCCATACATTGTCATCACATGAAGTCTTCTCCGTGCACGTATTTCTACAGCACTTATTCGGCTACTGTCAGACTTTTCCATGTCCGCGTTTCACTTACATCCATTATAGTTTATTTTTATTTATTATTACACATGGCAAGAAATATACACAATTTGCGAAAAAACAACAGGTAATTTGGTTTGGACATACAATTTTAATGGATCTGGGTTTGTTGCCTTTCATTTGTCGTATCCCCAGTAAACTAGGCTTTTGCCTGTATCTCACTGAGGATATTAAGCATGAAAAAATAAATCGATACTTCTTTCCGATTTTTCATTACACAAAAACAAAACCCCGTTGCACGCTCTCATCAACCTGACAAACAGTGACACTCAACTACAACTGGAAACATCTTGCGAAATTCAACTCCTCACACATCATCACTCCAGAAATACCAAAAATTTTCATCCCACAATATACCGCACACAATCATAAGAATAAAAATAAAAATTAAAACGAAAAATGCACAGAAACACAAATACAAAAACAACCAAAATTAAAACAACAAGAAGAAACTCACACTCACGAGCTCACACAGTCATTCATCCTGAAAGCCCAAGTACTCAAAATCCTGTCGCAATAACAACCACGCTCCGATCGACTGCCTAAATGGTTTTCCTACCTTTACCTTTATTGAAGTCGGCACGCCATTGTATGTAATGGGAGCCAAATAAGCATATTGCCCTTGGACAAAAGAGGTTTTTAGTTTAGAGGTTTATAGTTTTCGAGGTTTATAGTTTTCGAGGTTTATAGTTGGTATTATAATACTGTTATGGACTATCATCTTTGCTGATTTTGTTACTGCCCGGTTCGAGCATATAAGTTTAATGCCCCATTAACTTTGATCAATATCGGTTCACGCCATTCGATATCTTGCAAAGCCCTTCTATCAACTGAAAAAATACTACCTAAATAGCAAAATCCCTAAACTTGCTCTTATTTTTCATTGATAATCTATATATCGCATTTACTTTCCTTATCACTTTTTTATATCGCCATGACTTTGAATTTCACTACATTCATTCTCAGATTTTTCTTCGTATCTCTCGTACAATTTACTCATCAAACTCTGTAATTCATCCTCATTATTTTATTAATTAGAAGATTGGTATTGCTATAACGTTTATTACTATCACTTTTTTTGTGGATGAAGAAAAAACTAATGTTACTTTAGTATACATAAAGGTACTTTGATTTGTTATAAGTGATTAAATAAGAATAAATGATATACGAGTATTAAGAACTTCAATGGATGAAAAACCTTTAACTTCAACAAATATATAGGCTCACTTGTAGCAGAAGATGCAAGTTGTTTTAAATCATCAAAAATTTCCACATGCTGATGAAGAGTTACTAAGCAGGGAAACAAATAAAAGTCATGACATACAAAACGTGTGTAATGACTTATGGAATGGAGACGTGAATACCATGGAGTTCCACAAAGAATGGTCAATCGACAATCTTTCAATAAATAACCTTTTGCATATTCTCACGACACAGTGAAATTATGCGGAATGCATTACGAGGCTAATGAATGAAATATGGCCGCCAACTTCTTTTTTTTTCTTCGTTTTCATTGAGTAACTACTTGCAATCCGTCGACGAAAGCGACAGGATGCAACGCAATCGCCAGGTTAACGTTCCAATATGGTCAAACAAGAAAATGGTAACAAAAAAAAAGAACTGGAAATCGGTGATTATAATTTGACCGGCGAAGTTGCCAAAGTAGGAAATGAGGTCGCGCATTGCTTAACGGATATCGTAATCCGTGATGTCATCGATCCTCTCGAGATGTTGCTCCGAGTGGTATACCTACTTCAAATGTGCACAATGGTAGATAATATCGCATCTTAAATGCAAGACTGTCATAAGTGGAAGTAGCATTTCTTCTAGTCTTTAATTTTTATAGTCAAAATTATGAATCTGACAATGAATGCTGCAAAATCCAAAGTCATGGTGATAAAAAATGAGTGATAAGGAAAGTAAATGTGATATATGGTTGAACAATGAAAAAATAGAGCAAGTTAAGGAATTCTGTTATTTAGGTAGTATTTTCTCAGATGATGGAAGAGCTATTTGATAAGACTTCCAACCCGGTTGCGGGTTCGATTCCCGTTGAAACTTAGATTTTTTTAAAAGGATTCTGGTCTATATTTCACTGAACATATTTCTTGTTGGCTGGAAGAGATTGCTACTGGGCAATAATCCCGTCAGGTCGAACTGTATATAATGAAAGTGTAATTCGGAACGGCGTGTAGCGATAGGAAACAAAGTCAATGGGGTACTTAATATACTATAAATACTCGAACTGAACAATGTCAAAATCAGTTAAGATGATAGTTCACAACAGTATTTTAGTACCAACTTTGATGTATGAAAACGAAATGTGGATGTGGAAAAGACTGAAATGAGCCATATAAATACTGTAGAAATACGTGCACTAAGAACAATGTATAGGAGGTCAATGTATGACAGAATACAGAATGAAGCGATTAGAGATGAATTAAGTAAGATCAAGAGCAATCTGAGGGGGTTTGGACATGTAGAATGAATGAATGAAGAAAAACTGACAAAACAAATATACAGTGCAATTTTTAGTAGAAGGTATGGTAGAGGAGACAAAGGAAAGTGTGGTTGGAAGAAACGTATGATATTTTGAAAGAAGAAAATGAAAGTCTTAGAGAAATCGTAGGATTTGTATAAGAAGGTATGCGTATATAGAAGATGGGAAGGATATGTGTCGTGATAAGAAAGTCTGGCACTCCATCCTATCTGCCTTCCCAGACAGGGTAGAGGTGTGATGGTATGTATATATTATCCTACTCAATTTAAAAAACAAACATAGAAACATAACATCATGCCGTTTCCCAGCCGGGGTAGACAGGGTGGAAAGAGGGCAGAATTTCCCCCCGCGACCACTTCTTTCGCCTCTTCTACATCCATACATATTCTAATACAATCTTTACGATTTTTCTGACTCTTTTACATTTTCTTCATTCAAAATACCACTTCACTTGATCCTACAATCATTTTCCTGACTTTCCTTTATCACGTTTTTCACTCATATTGGCACTATACATAAGTTATGCTTTTATTTCTTCACTCATGCTGGTATGGTTTATAATCAGTCATTAATGAAAAATCACTTTTATATAAATACATATCGTCATCACTACTCTATACGTTCTTTAAGAAACACATAGGATAAATTAATGAGACACCAAATTTTTTTTCAATTCCCATCTCTTCAAATGAATTGCATGTACAAACATACTTGTTGGGATAGGTAGAGAGGATAGTGCCACTCTTTCCTATCACGACATACTGTCTCGCCTCTTTCACATCCATAAATTTTCTCATACAGTTATTTCTGTTTATTTTCCTCCTTACCTTTCCTTCCTTAAAAATTTCATTCAATTGGTATGATTAAACGTTTCTCGGTCGTCGTCTACCACGACTCTCACGTATGCTTATATTATGACTTTTGTTTGATCAGTTTTTTCACACATTCGTTCAACATCTCCAAACCACCTCAACGAGTTGTTTTCCAATCTGCTTAACACATCAATTTTTAGCTGATATTTATCATGAATAATTTCATTTCTAATTCTGTTATACATCGACATATCGTATATTATTCTCAATATACTCATTTCCACTGCATTAGTTCAACTCCTCATCAGAACAATATTTGCCTCGCGTAAAATTAAATTCTAACTTTTTGAAGAAATTTTTAAACTTTACAACCTATTCGGAAAGAAAAAAATTAATATTTTTTATGTGATTGTTAATTCATATTTCGAATGCCTCTAGCTTCAAATACAATAATTTTGTTACTTACTCCCTTTAGACCCACATGTCAACATCAACTATTCAATTGTAGTTATCAATCGAATGAATTCTCTGAAAACTCATCAATAATTAGGGTTCGCAGGTTAGGGATCGATAGGAATATTATATAGACCTTTTTAAAAAACCCCTTTGCTCATAAAAATAAACTTTTAGGAACATTCTATTATTTTCCAACGTTTTCGTAAATGTGCTTTAATGGGTTTTTGAATCGATCTATCTTTATGTAATTGTTTTATTATTGTATTAATGTAACAATTATTATTTTCAAATCAGTATTGTTAAGTAAATAAAATACAGTAATGCCTACTTTAAAAATATGCAGAAGTAATTTTACAAAAAATGTCGACTTGTTACAGTCTTGCATTGCTGGTGCAATATTATGCTAATTTCTTTTTATTTGCATGTAAAGAAAATAGCTAATAGATAAACATAAAATAGACCTTCAAATCAACCTTATTTCAAATACTTGGCCCTTATCATTCATCATATGTTCTTCATCAATCTATTTCTTTATAGTATAGACGTTCTATTCGATTGTGCGATTAGAGACTCCTTTACATACCAACATGCCGATCCTCATTTACGCGTCTTCATTTGCGGTCTACTTGGGATGATTGTGGAATGAATGTTGAAAAGTTAGAGGATGTGTTCTAGCCCTTCACAAAGTTTAAAATAAGATATAGGTAAAATAAACGTTACATCATTCTCAATACACTTTTGTACTAATCTGTCAACGATCATCACCCTATACCAGTGGTGGCCAACTTGTTTGTTATCGCGATCGACTTTTTACGTAAAAAAAATAGACGATATCTACAAATTTACAAAATTTAACAAATTGACATATAACACACATTTTAAAATAGGATAATTTATAAATAAAAATGTATTAATAACTAAGCATGAACGGAATTGACTACTATAAAAAAGTATTAAAGAAAAGAAAACTTATACACATATATGTACATGTTAAATAACATACGAGTATGTTATGTACATTTATTTGGAGTAGACAAATCTGCATATCAAAAAAGAATAACTTATTTACTGCATTGACAAATGCATGTACGTAATGTGATTTGACAACATCGTACGTCATGTTGTAAGTTACGAAGACGGACGCGATCGACCAAAAATTGCTTCTCGATCGACCTGTTGACCATCCCTGCCCTAGACTATTGACGATTCCTTTCTCAAAATTGTCCATTATTGGAATATCTAACAATAAATTATTTTATTATTCCACTTATTACATTAATCCTCGCTACGATTTGTTTCCACCTTCTGTCCTGAGGCTCTCTTCAGACGAAATGATCCCAGTTTGTTACAATAGAAGTGCTTAAATCAGACTGCTGTAATGTCCATTAAATTAAATAGTCATTAAATATTCTGATATTGAGTTCCACAAAATTAAAGTCGAAATCTTTTATAAATAATCCATTATTGTTTTGAGATTTTTTATTCTTATATTTTTAAATTAAATTACCCATTTTATTATCTTTTAGAGATCGGGTAAGAACTCTTACATCCGATAGACTTGCAACACAGACCTAGTCAGATGGAGCAGGAAGTAAATGAGTGGCAACCATGACCATATGGATAAGATGAACTGTGACAGAATCCTATATATAGTAACACACTAGATCCCCGTAGGACAATGCATACCAGGAAGACCGTCTATAAGGCGGTGAGATAGGTGGTATTTTTCGCAACAAAACATATCCAAAATCGATATCAACAAATTTATCATGGATTCAAAACACTATACATAACTAAAGCTGTATGGTTATCATCACCAACACGTCATATCTCTACTATGGTAGGCGAGAAGAATATATCTGCACTTCCTGCCATTTTCCCACACTTCTTTCGCTTTTCCACGTCCATACACCTCATTTCGCATATTTTCTATTATAAAGGTCTTTTTAACTCTTCCCTATCTCAAAATGGGATTCATTTGGTGGTACCACGTTGTTTAAGATCTTCCCAAAATTATCGTACCTTCTATTTTTATAGAATACTTTGTAAATATTTCGTCATCCATTCTTTGTACGTGGATGAACCATCGCAATACTCCTTTCTTTATCTTAAGCACTGCATCTTCTTTCAATCCTCATTCTTTACTTTTGCCCCCATTCCTTATTATGTAATACATTTTATAATATAAACCATCGACGATAAAGCTAACAAAAAAATATAAATCTTTATAAACATAAATTATTATTGTTACCATAAGGTCAAATACCATTTCCTCGATGAAATAACTTGTGATAAACTCTGAAGAGGATTAAATTATAAAAATACCAATAAAGAGCTAAAAATAACTCAAATCGATAACAAGAATTATCATCATTTCCTCTCATCCTTGAGACAATTATATAAAGCACTTACTTTAAAAATAAATTAATAAACAGTGCGATGGTGATAAATAAATATCAATTGGCGCCAAGATATATTTCATATCCATGTATAAAGTTTCCGGTTTTTTTCCATAGCAACTATGGAGTGGAAAAAACCGCTGAGGAAAAGAAAAGACTGGATGTTTTCGAAATGTATTGTTTGTACCGACAACTTTGCATCTCATTGACTGCAAGACACACCAATATGCACATTCTCCAGGATATTTTGGTCAAAGAAAGTCTATTAACATCATGCAGGAAGAGATAACTGTTATGTATCGGAAATGTTATTAGAATAGATGAAGACAGTTTGAAGAAGCTGATCGTCACTGGAAGTAATGAGGAGTGATGAGCAAGAGGACGCTCTACAGCAATATGGAACAAATCAAAGAGATGATAAGTTCCTCATTGAGTGCTGCACTCATCATGACTAAGGAACTCAAGAAGTTGAGGTGAATCATTCGCTCAAATCCAAATCATCAAGAAACAATCAACACAACTAAGAAGTAGTTTCCGAGTTTATTATTTAAGTAAAAAGGCGCACGTCAAGTACAAGATTTGGACAAGTTTAAGAGGAGGCTTCTATAGTGACAATGGGGACCAGTCTAGGATTGAGACGTCTAGACACTCAGATATAATAAGGAACGTCCATAAATTTATGGCTTCCAGTCTTTCCGTCATATGAAACTGATGGCAACCTCGCCCACTGGAACTGTTACGGATTCCGAATTACAGGACAATCGATAAGGATACAAATGTGTGGAGACTAAAGATTCAGGACACCAAGATTCAATGTGGCAAGTATGTTAGCATCATTGAAGAAGAATCATTTATTTTTTTAATATTTTCTGTTCCCCTCATAAACCAGAATACATTATAGCCCCAGAATCTTGATTTTATGTATAATATTATATTATACACTTTTCATATTATAAAAAGAGTTCTAATTGTATTATATTTTATTGGGCCAAAGATAGAGGTAGGATTTTATTGGGCCAAAGATAGAGGTAGGATTTTATTGGGCCAAAGATAGAGGTAGGATTTTTGAAAATATTTCCAGGATATGAGTAATGAAAGTGTTAAAAACTATGCATTAGATCAGGACTGGACAAATATTATATTTACGCCAAAGGGCCGCGTTAAAAATTCAAATATAGGAACGGGACGCCATATAAAATACGATTTTTTGTGGATGTAATTTATTATTATAATAAAGAAGATTACGAAGCCGAAACAAAATAAGTATGAATATACAGGTTATAGAGATAGTGCATTGGTGATTATAGTTAATGTACATAAAAAATGTAGTAGTGCAAACAGCTATGCATTACACACGTCTACACAAGTCACGCAAGCCGTACAAACAATCACTCCTATAATGCGGTTCATTCATGCATACATACCATCATGCCATTTTCCTGCTGGTGTAGACAGAGAGGACAAAACGCCAGACTTTCTTATCTCGACACACATATTTAGCCTCTCAGATCCATACATTTTCTCATATACCATACCTCTTACTGTTATTTATTACTTATCCTTCTTTAACAATATCAATCACTTACTTCAACTTTACTTATCTTGGTCTTCCTCTACCACGCCTTCCACTCACATTTACATTGTATATTTGTTTTGTTAGACTTTCTTCATTCATTAGTTCTTTATACCTCAATCATCTTCTTCATCTTACTCAACACATCAGTCTTAAGTCACATCAATCTCTAATCACTTAACTCTGTAGAATTAGGTCATACATTGTCCTACCATGTATTCTTCCTATAAGTAATGCTGCTTAGGACTAAAAAATGAAATATTTTGGTTGAAACAGGTTATAAAAACAACACAAAAAAATGTATATAAAAATTAGTCAAAGCCTGCGGGGCTACATTAAAATACTCGTATAACACAAAGCGAGCCGTTTATAGCCCACGGGTCGTAATTTGCCCAAGGATGCATACTACGAATATACTATAACATACTATGAATATATCAATGATAATAAAGATACTTATTGTAGAAGTAAGTATATTGTATCTACGGATCTTATATCATACATTCAAAGCCTCTATCGGAAGAGTGGATGCGGAACGCATAAAAGTGGAAAGGGAAAGAGCAGCGGAATGTCTGACAGAAGGTATCTATCTACACTTGCAGATTGATTATGCAAGCATTCAATGGTTCCAGGTAGGTACGAGTATTATTTATCATTACAAAATATTCTTCAGCAAGTGAACAATATAAATGGATGGTTGATGAAACAGATGCGGTTTATTTGATTTCTTAATTACGAATTCCTATATTTTATGCATTATCGCTTAGTGACTTTAAATTATATAACCGAATGCATTACGATAGTTCGCTTCACACCTATAGCGAAGAGAAATGGGTCGAGTGAGGTAATGAACAGGTCTTAAAGTGCAAACGAATGGAAAAAGTCCGTGTTTAATTTTGTATCTATGAATATGGTATTTAACATATTATGATATGCTCCATTATTCATTATAATCTTGAAACCTTTCTTTTTCTTTTCCGTAAGATTACCCTAAATTTATCATTGTATTTTTGTTGGTCTCTTATTAATATTTTGATGTAACTATTGATTTAATATTTCAAACATTCATTTTTGGCACCTAACGTCCCTGAGTCTATAATACAGTGCAATGAAAACGTAGTTATTTTTTTATAAAATTTCTAATATAATGCCATATAAATTCTTTTGTAAACTGCTTTACGACGTAATGTTTTGAAAATGTACCACAATATAATTATTGTCGCCCGATCCCACCTCAAAATGAAAGACCGGTAGTTTGGAAGATTGAAAAAGAGTTTAAAATTACTACTATCATGTTCAAGTTCTTGTATTTTGTAGTCTAACGGTTTACATGCACGGCAAACAAGCGGGCGCTCCATGTTCGATTCCTGACGGATTCACTCTTAAAACATTTTACATCTAAATTTATGTTTTTCTATAGCTTATATATTACGAAGCAGACTGCCATGATAATCGAGTCAATATTTTCCGAAGGAAACTCCACTCAGTTTTACATCGGTTCATATTTGGACTAATTGGATATTCCGATTTGGTGGCGTCAAAGGATAATTTTGCTGCATTCGAAATGTTCTGTGAAAGTGCTGGCAACTTGTTCAGCTGTTTGAACTGCAGTCTTTAAACCACTTAATTAGTATATTTATTGCGCTTACAGTAATTTACCTTCTCCCTTATGAAGAGACTAGAAAAACAAATATACATTGCCAATGTGAGGGGAAGGCTTTGTAAAGGTCGATTCAATTAAATTATATTTTGAAAAAAGGAAATATAAAATGTCAGAGATATTGTAGGATTTGTATGAGAATATGTATAGACGTGGAAGAGGCGAAATGTGTAACATATATTATACATACCATCACACCATGTATCTTTTGGAGTAATTAAAGAGGACAGATATCCACAACATATATATTCATCCATAAACATCTTGTCTCGTTTACATCTATACATCTCATCATACGTACTTTCCTGTTTCTCATAGTTCTCACTTGTATCTTAGTTAAATTTTCTCCAACTGTTTCCTAACACTTTGTCCATTCATGAGACAAATGTATTTCTTTCGCACCTCGAGACTGATTTCTCTCTAACAAACCATTATCTGATCATTTCTTACTCTATCAAACAATTTAAAACTTTACGTAATGTACATATTTTTACCTTGCGTTCTTTTATGCAATAATACTAATATAAAAGGGAAATTTATATAGCGCCGCTTAGAGAGCAAACTCTTCTCAATAGTGGTCTTATTCGGGACTTGAACCCACTTGATTAAAAATATCGCGAGCCATCCAGTGGATAGAAGACGCCTGTGCGTGTATTGATTTAGTGTAACGAAAGACTGCAGCAGATTGGACTTGCCAATCTGCTGCAGTCTTTCGTTAAGCTATTGTATTTTACATAGCGTTATTTTTGAGTTGCTTAATAGCACTATAAGAATTTATACGTAGCATGAGAATGATAGAAAAGCATAAATTAAGATGTAAAATGTTTTAAGAGTAACACCGGTCCGAAAGTGAATCCGACAGGAATCGAATCAGAGGCGCTCGTTTGCTTTGCGTGAATACTAACCGCTAGACCACGACCGTCGACCATTCCAATATACGAGTATGTACTTTCACAAGCGCATTCAGGCGAAATGAAGAGAGCTCGAAATATGTGGTAGAGCCAGTCACATGTCGCGGGGATTAATGTAACATACTTAATGTAAAGTAATTTATTATCAAATGCCATTTTACCAATTAGTTCTTTAACAATGCAATATTTACTTTTAAATTGAAATAACTAGCATTACGAATTTAAAAACAAGAAAAAAAAATGTTGTTTTTCAATAAAATGTGATAAAATCCCAACTGAAAGAAACTGTTATAAATACTCATGAAAATCTACGTATTTAAAAAAAACATTTGCGTTTGTAATTTTTGTTTGGTTTGGAAAAAGAGTACGTAACATACTTTGTTTTAATTTTATCATATATTCATGTTAATATAAAAAAAATGGAAAAATCATTATCTTGTGATACAGTGTCCCAAAAGATACGTAGGGGTTTTAAAAACTTATAATTTCTACATTTTTTTATTATTCATAACAAGTTTTATACAGAATGAAAATTCAAATACTTTTTATAAGCAATTTCCTTGGCTAATGGTATGATTTTTTAACTTCGTTTGTATACGATAAAACTATTTATGAATAATAAAAAAAAATAGAAATTTTTAAATATCTACGTGACTTTTGGGACACTGTGTGATATGAACAAATAAAATAAAATTGATCTATACTTTTTTGTTATAACTTAAAAAATATATTTTTTATTAATTATGAAAGAATTATCAAATAAATGCAAAATTATAGGATTAAAAAAAACTTTCTATATCTTAATATGTTTTTCTTAACAGTAAATATCTAATATAATAGCCGCAACAACAACCTTTTAATCCTTACACTTAAATTGTATTTACCATATGTGTCCTCAGTGAGATACAGGCATAAAGCCTAGTTTACTGGGGACACGAAAAATGAAAGGCAACAAACCTAGATCCATTAAAATTGTGGGTCCAAATTAAATTACTTGTTGTTTTTTCGCAAATTGTGTATATTTCTTTTCATGTGTAAAATAAATAAATAAAAAATAAATAAAAATTGTGTAATATATAATTATTGTTAATAATAATGGGTTCGGATCCCGCGCCCCCCTTGAGGAGAGTCTGCTCTCTAAACTGTGCTATATACATTTTTCATTTATTGTTATTACTTCTCTATGGAACAAATCTCTAAATGAGGGAGATAAAAAGGTAGAGCAAAGATTAAAAATGCTAACGAGAGTCACTTGCTGCATTAAGTGTAGCCATTAATCACACATATCTGAATTCGATTTCATTTTGCTTTTAGCAAATCGGGGACATCGCGTAAATACATAATTAATATAACGAAACACACATGAGTATATACATGGTCGTGTGGAACAGATGATCTCATTCAAGTCAAAAACTATTTGTCTCGGAATAGCCAATTAAAATTAAATTTATAAAAATAAAAAACTTTAATTTACTCAAAAGTTAAATTAAAATTGCCTAGTTTACGAGTACAAGACTACTGTCTTTCAACGTATTCAATTCCCGTTGGATGCCAATTTATTTTAAAAAGGATTCCAGTCTGATTTTCATTTAAAGTATCTTTTTCTTTAACATCTTTATGGTTGGTTGGAAGAAATTGCCACATTGATAATAATAAAAGTGTTATACAATATGACAATACTTCTATGGAAGACCTTCGTGGCCTAGTTGGTAAGACGATTGTCTCCCAACTAGGAGGGTGGATTTGATTCCCGTTGGAATCAATATTTTTTTAAATAGGATTTCAGCCCGATTTTCATAAGGCCTGTTGAACATTTTTCTAGTTGGTTAGAAGAAATTGCCACTTTACCATAAACCCGTTAAGTTGTACGATATATAACGAAAGTGAAATACAATATTCGCACATTACAATTTTCTAGTTCACTTGAATAATAATAAAAGGACAATTTATGTAGCGCTATTTAGAAAGCAAATTCTCCTCAACGATGCACTACCTCAGAATTCGAACCCACTTGATAAAACCTCCCAGAAAGGATTGTCTTTAACATACATATGACACATACATCACAACCCGAGGTAGGCAGAGAGATTAGAACTCCAAACTTTCCTATCTCGACACACATTCTTAGCCTCTTCCACATATACCATATACACCTTCTCATACAACTTTTACGATTTCTCCGACTTTCTACGTTTCGTTCTTTCAGAATATATTCACTTGATCCAAACATAATTTCCTGGGTCTTCTTGTTACACGCCTTGCACTACATATCTGTTTTGTTAGTCTTTCTTCATTAATTTGTTCCACGTGCACAAACCATCTCAGCGTATTCTTCTCCATCTAACTCAACACATCAGCCTTATGTTCACATTCATCCCGAATCACTTTATTTCGTATTCTATCATACATTGGCACTCCATGTTTTCGTCGTAAAACACACATTTCTACAGCATTTAGTGAGCTCCTCTAAATCTTTTTCCAGGTCTACGTGTCACTCCCATACGACAATGTTGGCACCAAAATATTATACTATTGTAGACTATTTTCTTAGCACATTTTGATACTTTCCAGTTCAAATATATTTGTTTATAATTTTATATTATATGTAAGTGCTTCCTAAAATTGCACACGCCACCCACATCTCTTTCACTAGGTTACAGATCATTCCACGCCACAGACCAAGCAACGGCAAAAGCTCGTTCAAAATACTTCGCGCTATTCGATTAATTCGTAACAACAAATTTATTAGATGAAAAGAAATCGAACTTAAAGTTTTACTTCTCTCCGAAGGAATATTCAACAGTGCAAGTATGATATAATTAAATTATTCACAGTCAAACTTATTCACTGCCCGGAGACCTGAGAGGCTGCATTTTCTTTCTTCGGATGCGGTGGACAGGTTTATGAACCTTACCACACAGATTTGACAGTCCGTTTACGAGAGAAATGAATTATTGAATTATCCTACACAACTTCTTCTTTCTCAACATGGAGGTAGTCATGAAAACCCTGTTGGACAAAAAGGTGGGTTCGCATTAGCCAAGTTGCATAGGTATTCTCACGCACACGCGGCACCGACTTTTACTTCCTAGCATCGGGGCCGCCCAACCAGTCTGCGAAAGTGGGTCATCTCTTTTTGTTCCAGCGAGCGGTGCCGTAACGAGAGTGAGCGAGACCCAACACTATTACATCACGTTACACAATACCTGACCGTGCCGTGCCGGTGCTCGGGGCTGGTCGCTGCGTGGCGAATCAAGACCTAGCACAAGATGTGTCAGACTCCCAAAACTGGAGATCTCTTCGTTACACTTTTTGGACTATGTGGTATCTCGTTATTATTACAAGGGATTCCTCATCAATTTCTACTTTTGGAATATGATATCTGTGGCGTTATGGCAGAAGTTGATATGTCCGTTTTTTGTCATTTTGTGTTTATTCTCCCAATTTATAGAAAATATTTCTCAGCATGTTGTGGCTAAACTTGGTGTGTCAGTCATTATCCAAACAAAAGATATATTGTTTGGGAAAACTTTAAAAAATGCTTATTTGTACTGATTTTAACAGCTTATCAAAGTTAATATTGCTTCTCCTGTAAACTAAGGTAAAACGGACATGTCAACTTCTGCCATAAGGCCACAGATATGACTCATAAAGCTGGTATGTTTTCATATTATTTTCTTTTTAACTAATTTGTTTTCGACAACAGAGCCGGTCGTCGTTGCTGGACCTCGTTGCCCCGGCTAAATTCAGTTTGCAAAGCGACGATGTGGGTGGAATTTTATTTCTTTTTTTTCTTTATCTTTAAATGAGTGAGCCGTAGTGTACCAGCAATCTTATCGTACACCGAAGTGAGACGATCGGAGCACATCAGCATAGTTTTCCTTTTTTGCTTCAAAACAACGTAGTTACTGAGATGCGACCGCGCATTGAAATTCATCAGTCACTCAAATTATAAGAAGTCTAGAACTATAATTATAAGAGATGGACACAACTCATGAAATACTATTTTATGTATGTTTGAGAAAACTGACGTATTTTATCTCTTTCCATTAGCATTATTTATATTACAGTGCAAGCGGGTGGTCAGTGTACAAAAACTATTACTTTTGAATATACACCATCACTAAAGTAAGCAGTGAACGTGTACTACAGTATTTTCTGTTCACATACACTAGTGAGAGTGTACTTACACTGCTCCTCGTTAATAAATGTTCTAGAATATGAATACCTATGCACATTTGTGATTTATATACATTCAGGCTTACTGCATTTAAGTTATGTTTTTAAATTCACTGTACACGTGATTTCAAGTACTCCTTGTTTTAATAATTTGAGAAATTTACATTTATTAATATTAAGTAAGACATCCCTTGCGGATCATTTCAAAGAACCGATAAGTAAAATCTATATTCAAAAGGGTGTTCATAATTTTAAATTTGATTTTCCCAACCTCAGATATAAAGGTTTACAAAAACAAAGGTATAAGAGGAAAAGGTATACAATCATTAGTGATTATGAAATTTGTATTTTTGTATCAAACTGTTTCTTCCACATGCATTAATTACATTAGTGATAGTGTATATTTACTAGCAATTTATCATCTGTTCATATGATTAATGCATAGTTTTTGCCATTTAATATGCGTATATGCGCCACATCATGAAAAGCAATTTCAGGCATTTATGTATCAGGAACAGCCACAGCCTTTGTAAAAAAATGAAATTCAATACAAAAAAAATACAATTTATCAAATGAAATTCGACAACAAACTTTAAAAATATTAAATGTTGAACAAGTAATCAAAACGGAAAAACTTTAAAAATTATGTATAAAACAAAAAAAAAATATATGGCTCACGCACATTCAAAATTAAAATGATAATTGTTTTTTTTTATTCATTCAAAACTTCTCAAATTTATCATGGCAAATTAAAAAGTGATACAAAAATTAACATTGATAATCTAAAATATTTCAGTTTTCCCCTGGAGCAGTTAAAAATGACATCATCGTATTTCCCAATCTGCGCAATCGCACAAGGAGCGAGACAAAATCATAATTTGTGATATGAACCCCCTCCTTCTTCTTCGTGTGCTGTGTCCAGTCCCCCTGACATTGTTAATAACCCTAGAGAAAATAGCTCTGTCTTTGGCAGCACAGAACAGCACCTCACTGTCTGGATACCTGTCTATTCGCGAATGTTATGTAACCAAGATAGGCACCTTCTACCGATTCCGTGTCGAACCTAAATTTTGGCCGTCAATGTTAATTTTAGGAAGTGCTATTCTTCTCTCAATATATGATACAGATATGCAATAATCGGTATTTCGTGGTAAGTAAGATCTCTCATTCTACAACTGTTCAACCTCGGTGTTTGAGATGCGATGAAACCAAGAAATTCTGAACACTTTCTCTTGTTGAACTTGAGAAATAGACGCAAGATTCACAGACTATATATTTTAAATAATATCCTTAACTATCCCCCCCCCCTCTTGTCTCGTCGAAAATTTTCAGCGTATTTCCGATCATGAACTTACGCTACGCTCTAACAGAGATTGTTTACTGGCCTTCCCAGTTCACCGCCCTCGTTTTTTTACGTCGTCCTTTACTGCCCATGCAGTGAAACTCTGGAACCAGTTACAAACCAATGCTAGACTCGCTTCTTCCTTGGCATGTTTTAAGAAGCGACTGAAAAACTCTTAATTTCTAGTCAGTAATATAACAGTCGGTGTTTCATTCGCGATTTTTCTTTCTTTTCCACCATCCTTTTACTTTGATTGGTGATATCTCACTTTTACTTCAATATGTTTGTGTCCATAAATTTCATCAATGTGAATAATCTTTTGAATATTTTTTGCGACCGTGTAACTTGCTTTATTTACTTTTGTCTGGTTGGTTGGAAGAGATGCCGCCTGGCAATAAACCCGCTAGATTGTATTTGCAATGTAGTTTTAAATAAGTAAAATAAATAAATGAATCCACGTTTATATGTTTATAGCCTATTTTAGTAGCTTTCTGGTCTTTGTAGTCTATGTTTCAAGACATGTTAAAACGAAAAAGTCTCTCTGAAACAATGATAACTTTTTCATATGAGTTCTCATAGGCAATGTCATGTTTTTATATGAGTTCTCATAGGCAATGTCATGTTTTTATATGAGTTCTCATAGGCAATGTCATGTTTTTATATGAGTTCTCATGTTTTTTTATTAACATATTGTTGAAGATAAAAATATACCAAAATAAATCTTAATATTGATCACCCTTTTATGGCACGTCAAAAGTGACAAAAGAAACAAAATCATTTTTTTAATATTTTATTCGTCCAAGCCATATTCAATAAGTTTTAAGCACGACAAGCACAGACAATCGGACGTTTTTTTTTCATTCGATCTTACGTTCTTGGATCAGGCTTGACCATAAACACCACATGAAAAAGAAACGCATTGCTGAAGATAAAACGATACCAAAATAAGTCAATGTATCGATCGCTTCTTTAAACCATGCCAATGGAAATCAAAAGTGATGAAAGAAACATAATAAATCCTTCAATATTTTATACGTCCAAACCGTATCTAATTATGCTTCAAATGTTTAGAACAAAAAACATGATGGACTTCCTTTATCACGGAGTTTAATGGCAACCAACATAATTTTGTTGCTACGTCTCCATAAAATGTTTGCCGGTTGATCAGCGATCGTTAATCGAATTTTCCGCATCCTGATTTCAACCACTTCCTCAAGAGTTGCAATAAAATAATTGGACCAAATTACAATTCGATAATGCCTTTCGTCATAGCTATTGAGAGCAATCGTTCTGAGAGAAGACTTCCGAAATAGGAAGTGTTCAATAATCAATCGGCATGCTGACAACCAGCTCGATTCTTCTTGCGGATTTCGACAGAAGACATTTGGGACGGACCATTGCTGGCTGATGTTGCGCACCCCATATTAGGAAACTTGATGTTGAGACAACCGAAGAGATATTATGTTTCTTATAATGTTTTACTGTGATTTGATAAGGTAAGGACTGTGAAAAATATATAAGTAGTACTCACACAAAACAAATATTGATAAATCTAGTTTGGGAAGACTTAGAAAAACGTGACACGACTATATGAATCAAATTATGAAAGATGGAAGAGTGAAAATCCCTTATAATATAAAAGTAAGGGTACATATTGAGGTGTATTAACGTGGTAGAAGCAAAATATGCGTGCCAGAATATAATGAAGTGAGGATTTGTTATCCCTACCCACATCCTTTTCAATTAAAGGTTTTTTGCAATGACTATTAAAATTCTTTAAAAATTATGTCAGGATAGATCACGATGAAGAGGTATTTTACTCTCAAGAGGTAGTTTGGTGCGAGATCAGGATGGTGTTTAAGTAATAAATCTCACACATCTTTCCTCGGCAAACGATAGCCGTAAACTAAATTATTTCTACAAGAAATATCAATTAAAAAAAGAGTTAATTATTTTACTATTTTCGCTACAAAATGTGAAAAACATTAATAAAAAAAAATCGCATAATTGAATATTCGATGGTTAATATTTCGATACGAATATTCATCATTGTTTGTCAGGTTGATGAGACCGTGCAACGGGGTTTTGTTTTTTGTGTAATCAAAAATCGGAAAGAAGTATCGATTTATTTTTTCATGCTAAATATCCTCAGTGAGATACAGGCAAAAGCCTAGTTTACTGGGGATACGACAAATGAAAGGCAACAAACCTAGATCCATTAAAATTGTATGTCCAAATCAAATTACCTGTTGTTTTTTTCGCAAATTGTGTGTATTTCTTGTCATGTGTAAAATAAATAAAGAAATGTTATTATATTTTTTAAGTCGTTAATTGAAAATTATTATGCAGCTTTTGAAATCCTTAACGTAGAAGACAAACCTACCTTTATGTTAAAAAAAATAATGTTAGAATTGTTAAGATGGCAATGCATTATATATTTTCTTGAAATTATCCTTTAGTTTTATCTACACCATTTTAAGGCAGCTGTGAGTATAAATTAACGGATATCCGTGAACAATCCATCAATCCGTTGTTGCATATCAACGGCCTGTCATGAAAAATCATACTTTTATTTCAAGTCATTTATTGCAATTTCCTGCTGTTTAACTATACTACTTCCTGTTTAAACAAACGGAAAAAATGTTATAATTATTCCTCTTGAATGGTTTTTCTTTCCGGTTTCCGTAGGAAAGTCCAAAGACTTTAAAGTATGTTACAAATAATTATTGAGTTTTAAAAACCTAAATTTACGTATAAAAAGATAAGGATCACTTCGTCACAGGTTTTTCTTAGTGTTCGTAGTGTTGTAGAGCTTTAAGTATTTCAACCCTAGTAAAAAACCTCAAAAAGATATATTCATTACCTTGTTCATATTCATACAACACGTCGATTTGACGACCTGTGGCTTAGTTGGTAAGACACTTGGCTTGCAACCGAAGATTTTGGGTTCGATTTCCAATGGCGCCTCAAAAAAAAGGACACCAGTTTGGTAAATTAGTTCGTCTACTGACAATATTCCACTTCTAGGTCTACTACTCCAATGGATCTAAAGCCAATGATAGCTTGATTAATAGGGCCGTTGACAATTTTGTCTGCCGGTTACGCTCTTCAAAGTATCCACATCGCCAATTCAGATGTATTGACAGTCTGTATATGAATGAATTATGAACCTTAAAAAAATACGAGTATGGTCTAACGTTGTTAATTATTCTTAAATTTTCGTGAAATATAGTCATTAAAACTGACTTATTTTAGTGGTTTTGTCGATTTCATCTACTTATTCCACTGATTTTACCATTTAAACCAAATTATTCCGATGATTTTGTCATTCCCACCAATTTATTTAGCAACATTTACAGTACCCGGCGATAAGTAATACACATCGGGCTTAAGAAAGAGACTGTCGGCCATAATCGGCTTTGTAGAGCGTCGTCTCTGTCATTCATACACGTGTTCCGTCGCGATTGGTCAGCGCATCGTGCGACAGAGACGATGCTCTACAAATCCGATTATGGGCGTCAGTCTCTTTCTTAAGCTCGATGTGTATTACTTTCCGCCGGCTACTGTACATGACTGAAATCACATTGAAAGTTGTGCCTATGTAGATGAGAGCAAAGATGGCACTGTTCCATTTCATTGGACAATTATTTCGGAATGTTGAGAGCTGTTTCACGGTTTTAAATGTTGAGACAGTTGTCATTTAAATTATTATGAAATAAACATGTTACGGTGTTTTTATGTGGGAAAATGTTTCCTTTTAACTAAGACGTTCAAACATGGTCGTTTGTCAAAACATTGAAATATTATAAGGACTTTCGAACAGTGTTTACGAAACACCTTTGTCAAAAAATTTAAATCCATATTGTATTGTACGAAAACGCTTTTATTGTATACACTACAATTTGTCAAAATTTGTTTGTTGTTTGTTTCACTTTAGTGTACAATCGTTGACTTTTCACCTTTACGGTCATATATTTCAACCAACAAGACAAAATATACAAAATTTGTTGAAATATAATAAATATTGGGGTTACGTACAGAGTAAGCAGCAAAAAAAATGTGAGAATTAGAGACTTAAACAGAGTAAGTACAACCAACCATGTTTAATATTCGTTGTATATGTTGTATACATTCGTTGTATACAGAATAATCGCTTAAAACCAATGAAAGAGGCCTAATTTGAAAAACCGTACTGGTACAATTAAAAAAAATAGGTACTATTGATAATTGGAAACATAACCTTCGGGTCGGACGACAGGTGACTTATTAGCTAGGCCACGGAGATCGTCGAGAGGTATATTATTGCCATTTGGAAAATTCTTCCGACCGATCAGAGTAAGGGATATTAAAATACGTTAATTTGATCTCGACAGGTTTTAGTGTATATAATTAAAGTGTACTGACATAACTCATATATGTTATGTGTTGTTGCAAACCATCTAGATCTAGAATTAATCGTGAGACTGATGTGTTGAATGAGATGAAAAAGAGCACTCTGGGATGGTTTGGGAATGTGGAACAAAAGAATTAAGAAAGACTAAGTGAGTGAAAGAGGAGGATCGAAAAAAATTTGTTTGTTTCAAGTGAATGATATGTTGAAAAAAAGAAACGTAGATAGAAATCGTAATAATTGTACAGATGCAAAACAGGCGAAGATTATGTGTCGACATAGGAAAGTTTAGTCTCTCTCGTTTTTGCCTATCCCGACAGCGAAATAGTGTGATGTTATATACGAGTATGTAAAATTAAAATGATGTATCGATTAAACAACTTATTTACAAGAAAGCAAATATGTTTATATCTTTCAAACATAATTAATCAAAAATATAAATGCAATTATTCCTCTAAGTCATGTATTCAATTAAAAATAATATAAAACGCTGAAAAAATCCAATGTTATGATGCTTTTTCTATAGATATGAATCTTTTCAAGTCAAAACAGCAGATTATTTCCAAAGTTTTTTGCGACAAAACACATAAAAGATATCTTAAGGCATACAAAGCGCACTATGATTACATAACCTCAACGTGCTAAAACACAAATACCATCATTATTTATTGCAAAAACACCATCAAATAAATTTCAAATATGATTGGAGCTCAATAAATGCCAAGTCACACGGGTCAAGTTCACGAGGTATTAGGAAATGCATTATCAACCGAAGCTCATATTCATAAACCGTTGGGTAAGAGGTAAAATAATACAACGTAACCTTTGACATCTGAAGTAACTCACATCTAAAAAGCTCTGAAGCAAGACCACTGACAGAAGCCACTCTGTCGTCATCCGGTTTACATCCTTTTGAGTTGAAAGAAGACAGCACAGGAGAAATCATAGAGGGGAACAAGATAGTCATCTTCCCACGCGTTGCATGATGTTTCTTCATCACTTTACTTGTGTAATTCTATGTAAACTGACTTGTGTTGTACAAACACTTTTGAAGCATATATATTTAAGGTCTCTTTTGACTTGTTCAACCTGGTTGGCGGTTGTTACGTTGTATTGTGGTGAAGGAAATAGCATTTTGAGTCCAACATGAAGCCGTCAGTTCTACCAGAAGTATCGAGTAAGTAAAAATGACTACGTAATGATTTTGTAATATATCGGTTAGTGATTTTTCACCACGTGTGTATGCTTACATCAGTGCAAAGAATGAATTCTTGGGAGGTTCTCATTGCACATGCAATCGGAGAGAACGATGTGTATTTCTTTCTACATTGCGATAACGGATCATTATTGCGATTAATGCATTTTTCTCACAACTCGATAACCGACATCTTTTGTTTAGCAGATAAAATAAAAGCATTTGCAACATACAACATTATAAAGCCACGGGTTTATGGATACCAGAAAAAATAGTTATTTTATTTAAAGAACTTTATAATTAATTTTAAGGGAGAATTGAACAAATATTATATTACTCAGAATATCATTTAATCCTAATTTTCTTTTGATTCCCTTCCATATCGTTGAACGAAATTATAATTTTTCTTGAGACATGGACTAAAACAGTTTAAAGTATCCAACATGAACAGGTTGAACGAAATTGATTTAAAGCAATAAGCCCGACTGATGTACTACTATATATTTATGGTAAACATGTGACAAAATAATGAAAACATATAAATAAATGTTTTTATTTTAATTTAGGCACGAACTTTTGACGATCTCCGTGGCGTAATTGTAAAAACGAATGACTTCAAATCCATAGGTTGCAGGTTCGATTCCCATATGTGTTAATTTTTTTAAATTTAGGATATCTTTAACACCTTTTTGGATGGTTGGAAAGATTACCACGTGTGAAAAGAGTGCAAAAGTGCGTTACAATAAAAACTTAATTTACATTATTTTAATGACAATCATAATTAAAACACTGCTAGTTTCACTTTTTCATTCGTCGAATGGTGCCCTAAAAAAATCCGATTGGTGATTCGGACAAAATGAAGAGAGTAGGTGGAAGACAACATTGTCTTCAGACCCATTCATCGAACCTTCGGGGCTTAGAATCATTTGAATGTCACAGAACCGGTTTGCCATCACACATGTTAATAATATTACCCTACACATGAAGAGGCAGCAACACTCGCACACGTCTAAAGAGTATGAGTATGGATACCAGACAAATCATTTTATCAAAGACACCCTTTTTTCAGTTACCATCGGGAATCGAGCTCGAAACACCTGGGTGGGAGTCAGGCGTCTTACCAATTAAGTCACAGAGTGTGTTTAGTTCAACTAAAATTTCTGAAGAAAATTTAGCTCGTAAAAAGAAAATTACCATTGTTTTATTGTAAACACATAAACTGTATACAGTAATACTGTAATGGTTAAAATTTTACTTCCATAAAAAATATACCATTTACACACAGTAAACTCTAGTTTTATTAATACATGTCTTACTACTGTATCAACCTGCTTAAAATTATATTTCTTGACCGTGATACCAAGTTTACTTTGCATAGATGAAAACATTGGCCTCGAAATGATTTTTTACTGACATTTATTGATGTTCATAAACTATTAAATTTCATTCTAACTATACAAAACAATCTGACACGTATTTTATATTTTCAAAACTATTTCCTTACCGCCAGCAATATGTTGAGCCACTAGAGTGTAAAAAAGTCCTTCCGGCACTACACAAGAATCAAGTACATTTCGCCTGTGTTTGAGAAAGGATAGGATATTTCCTGTTTTATGGTTCCTTGATCATTTCTCTTGAACAAATTGCATTATTCCATTGGAAACATTTCATTATACACCTGTAACAAATAAATAGATAAACTTTTTATCAGAGGGTAGTTTCGGAGTCTTGTGGTCATGATTGAAGAAAATTTATTGAAATTTTCCGGAAGTTGAGACATGAAACCTTCTGCAATAGGTTGTATTTATATCGAAATCTACCTAAAAACGGATTGAATAATTCATACAAGTGACATTAGAGGTTTCAACAACTATAGACTACGAAATTTTCAAAATACATTAAAATGCGTTTAACATTTGATTAAATGAATTTCTGATTATTTCGATGAAGTTAATGATGATGATTTATTTCTGTTCTGTGACTATGAACAAAGATCTCTCGAGTCACCTTTGAAGAACAAATGAGTCACCCTGTTGAAACACCTCTTAAAAACATTATCCATCTAAACAGGCAACGTCCGATTGTTCAACAAATATTTGAACGCTGATTTATTTTCACAGAGGAAATTTACTTACTTGATCTAAAAGTATATTTGACAATCCCACGCTTTTCTTACTTCTTATTTATTGTATTGTATATTCGTTAGATTTGCATCTAAAATTTTCACAGATGACTTTAAACATATTTATTTTTGAGAAATTATTATTATAAAGAAATACAAAAACACCGCTATTCATAATAAGCTATACTACCTTGATCAAAAAGTTTTAGGACCGGCCACCGTGTGGAGCTGTCAGTCACCCGATTGGAATTGTTAGGTTGTTAGGTTACCACATCTATCATTGACACTTCCCTCCGAATTTCAGCGTCATAGCTTAACATTTGTAAAAGTTACGCTGTACTGAGTACATCTATCTACCTTTGTGCGTGTTTTCGATTTTATACAAGTTTGAAAATGGCATCAACTGTGCATAAACGAGTTTGCATTAAATTTTGTGTGAAAAACGGATTTAACGGTCCGCAAACCTTGGAAATATAGGAGAAGGGTTTTTTGGTGGCACGAACGCTTCAGAAGTGGTCGTGAGTCGGTCGAGTATGACGAACGCAGTGGCAGTCGAAAACCGATGAAAACATCGATAAAATCAAAGAAATGTTGGCCGAAAACTGCAAATTGACCATTAGAGAGCTGGCAGAGGACTTGAACATCGCTTACGGATCCGCTCAAGACATTTTGGTTAGTGATATGGGCTTCAGACGTGTCGCTGCAAAACTGGTGCCGAAAGACCTCAATTTCATGCAAAAAAAGGACCGCGTTGAAATCGCGAAAGACATGATTTCCATGAGTTTTTTACCAAAAACAACACGACTACTATCCAGCAGTCTTTGAATTTACCTGATCTGGCTCCCTGTGACTTTTTCCTGTTCAACCGACTTAAAAAACCGCTTCGCGGAACGCGTTACAGCACCCGAGAGGATGTCATGAAAAAATCGAAGACGGCTCTGATGGACATACCGAAAATTGAGTACCAGCGGTGTTTCGAGGATTGGATCAAGCGCTGTGCGTTGCAGTCGATAGTAAGTGCGTTGCAGTCGATGGGGAGTACTTTGAAGGGGGCCATATCGTTTTTGATGAATAAACTTGTATTTTCGATTTTATGAATAAAGTCCTAAAACTTTTTGATCAAGGTAGAAGTTATGTATAAATATATTGGGTGACACATGTGGATAGATCCAGGAAGATTTTTGGACGAAGATGCAGCTCGAATAGATGACACATAAAATAGGTTTGAAATGATAAACAGACTGTAACACTTTTTAAAAACAATTGTATTTGGATTCGATATTTCGGAGAACATCAAAATCGGAAAACTCGTTTTACTGGCTTGATAATTATGTACATGGAGAAATTAGGTTTACTCAATACACCATTTCCCTGTCGATGTATGTTAGACATACAGGACATAGCGCCAGACTGTCCTATCTCGACACAAATACTTTGCATCTTTAACATTCATACACCAACCACACTATTTTTGGTTTTCTTTTACCACGTCTTCTACACTCATTTGCACTTTTAATTTGTTTTGTTGACATATGTATTTTCATTCATTCGTCCTACATACCCAAACCATCTTAAAATGATATTCTTAATCTTACACAACACATCAGCCTTATGTTCGCATTCATCCCTTATCACTTCAATCCGTATTATGTAATACATTGTCACCCCACGTGTTATTCTCAGTACACGCATTTCTATAACATTTTTTTCTTCTCTTTTCAGTATTTTTCCTCATTGTATCAAATCAACAAAAGTACATGTTTTCTTTTATTACATAATTTTTTTTTGTTTCATCGGCTTTGAAGTGCAATCCTTTGACCGATTTGAAATCTTATTATGAAAAATATATATCTTTTATATTGTTTTTCCTCTCCTTCATCGCTATTTTCGTCACTGAATAGCTCCATATACTGTGCATAATGATTTGAGTTGATATTATTTTCTTTGTTTGTATGTGTCACAATATTTTAGAACCAGCTTTGATGTACGAAAGATAAATGTGAACATGGTAAAAGGTGTGAAAATAAAAATACTGAAAGTGTGTACGTGGAAAAAATACTGAAAAATCTTTGTATTTTCTTTACGAGTATATAACGCCGAGTGTTATGTATTTAATTATCACGTAATATTTTATTAATGATTTACTGATTATATTTATACTTTACTTTTTATTTATTTATTTCAACGGTCAATAACCTTTTTTGATAAATATATTGAAAAAAAACAACATGTATAATTTAACATTGATATGTTGTTTATAGTTAAGGCATTAACGTTGTGGAGGTTTAAAGACATTGTAATTTATTTTTAACAAACACTGTTTATTCCACTTTTTTTTATGACGGTATAACCCTACCGGTTTCAAGGCTTTCACCTCATCTTCAGGGGAGCGCAAACAAGACTAAATGCTGTTCGAACTGGCACCGATATAGACACTTCAACGGTTGGAGGCGGGGGGGGGGGGGTGTATACCGATCGGAGCATCTGTTGAATAGTTATTTCCCCAAAATCTCCCCGCTCTTGGCCGAAATTATACCTAGCCTTCCTCTCACTCCCCCCCCGCCACCAACCGTTGAAGTGTCTATATCGGTGCCAGTTCGAACAGCATTTAGTCTTGTTTGCGCTCCCCTGAAGATGAGGTGAAAGCCTTGAAACCGGTAGGGTTATACCGTCATAAAAAAAGTGGAATAAACAGTGTTTGTTAAAAATAAATTACAATAACATTGATATGTTAGCAGTACAATACAATTGGGGAAAAACAATACAAGTTGACCAACACAACTAAGCAAATCCATACATAAAATTCAATCAATTCTTCCCGACAAGAACAACTTCTTCACTTTACTCCTATAACTAGCCAATGTCATATGAAAATCAATACAATGCCCATATTGACAACCCAGTCTGTGCAGTCTTGTTATGCAAGAGTTGTACAAATAGTTAGTTGCAACCACTTCCTTATGAATCGTACGGAACTGTTAAGTCCCTGAATAAAATAAAAAAATCCTTTCTTTTCTTTATATTATGTTAAAACATTGACCTCTGGTTATCACCTGTTATATTCAAATAGTTCTTCCGCGGTACGTCTTCGATGAGTTCGAGTGTCAATAATGAATATAAAAATTATAATTATTTTCAAAATAATGAATTGATCGTGTAAATAGCAAATGGTAATTCGGCGACATATACGACTATTACATGTTTATTGAATTTTTCCTTATGTTTTTGTATGCTTCTGGTTGAGACCAGTACTGGCGCAACCAGATCCTCAGGTGGCGCACTTCCGCGGTACCAGCCCGACCTTGCAGGCGGAGCTCTCCACTTCCGCGGTGATTGTCTGCTCAAGCTCAGGCGGTCTGCTACTACAAAACCCGGTAGTACAGTAAGCGCCGTTTATTGAACCAGCAAATAATTAGGATTTGGAACAGGTTGATGAGTTCTGTTTTGTGGGAAAGTACGTGTGATGGGCGAGTTGAAAGGAACATTGAAAGAAGGGTAGCGACAGGGAACAACGTAAACGGAGCGATTAATGTAATATACAACAACCGCTCAATATCAACAGTAGCAATAATTACAATACATAATAGTGTGTTGGGGCTCATCATGACGTATAGAAGTGAAACATGAACTTGTCAGAAGAAGGATAAAAGTAAAATTAATGCTGTGGAGACGCGTGCACTAAGGAGAATTTGTGGAGTATCAATGTATGAAGAAAGATGAATGAAGACATAAATGGATGTTTTAAGTAAGATGAACAAAGGAGGTTAAAGATGGTTTGAACATGTGAAGTGAAAGAAAGACTAAGCGAGTATACAAATCAAAAGCGCAAGGTGTGTATGGAAGAGGTCAACCGAGGAAAACGTGGGTGGATCAAATGGACCAGATTTTGAAAGAAGGTAAAGTTAGAAGTATGAATAACATAATATTGTGCATGAATGTAAAGGGGATGACAGTTGTGTGCTTGGATAGAAAAGTTTGGAGATCTATTTTCTCTGCCCTTCCCCGCAAGGGTCACGGCTTAACTATGTATTATGTATCTTCTATCTACTGATGACATCTGTGGTCTGTACACCGTGCTTCCAGCCCGGAGGTAGCATACATATATCAGCTCACGATTTACCTATTAAATAAATAAATATAAGTAAATTGATGGCTACATAACATAGTCTGTAAATATTTATCCTGAAATTACACATACTCGTATATATAACACACTGTTTTGAACCATAATTTTTGGGACAAGGGACAAGATTGAGGCTAAAAAGTTATCCATTAAATTTCTCATGACTAGAGAGAAATTGGGTAATCCAATTACTTGGATACACCCACGGGGAACAGAGGCTCGCCCTGTTGAAAGGAAAAAAATTAATATTGTCTTCAAACAGAGAATGACGACCATCGTTGTTGTCAAATAAATAGTTAAATACTCTCCAGTATTGTTCTTTCGTGTGGTACTCTTCAATATATCCTAATTAGAAATTCAAACCTAATAAAGAGCGTTGCCGGTAGACAAAAATGTATTCAGTCACAGAAATTAAGCTTTCAGGCTTAAAGCTACTGGAGAAGGCACGGAACTCACGGTTCGTCATAGCACGTATTGGAACAATACTCGCAAATGTACCCGATGCGTAGGAGTATTGTTACCATATAAACTCTTTTACTGAACTTGGGCTCTTTTTTTTTTATTTAATATCATCGGGGATAGCACCCGAAACTTCCATGGGAAAGTTAATCGTCTTACCAACTGGACTTCGGGGGCATCAGTATTAGTATTCAGATTTCAATGGACGTAACACATCGTTACTCTTATTAAGCATAGCTTTAACTCGATATTTTTAGCATAAATTAATCAATTAAGCTATTTTAACAGCAGAGTTATACAGTTTTTTTTTATATGTACAATACATAACTTTAATGGAAAGGTGTGTAGATAAAAATAACATATCAAAGCTAAAACCCTCCATTTTGTGGATTTTAAGAAAAGCTTCAATATGCAAAGCCTGTAACGAAGTCCTCTCATTCGTTTACCTTTCTGTAGTATTTTAAGCTGTGGTTTTGGTAACCCATGAACTAATCAAATTGATATAAAATGATTACGCACACCAAAGATTAAAACTTGCATCATTAAATGGCATTTATCTCGGTATGGGTTGATTTGTCTGAGTACAAGGAAATCGATGCTGACCGGTTTGTATACATCCACATCTAAGAAGCGACCATCCTTCGAAGACATAATATCTCTCTCGCAAACAGGAATCAGACCGAAGTGGATCAGGCAATACGTATAAAAAGAGGCAATCCAAGAAACTTAGTGACGAAATTCAACATTTAAACAGTATAAGTATTAAGCACGATAACCGGCACATACTGTAATTCTATTGCATACTAAACTACTTTATCTACTCTATTCCGTGGCTAATTGTTCGTGTTATGTTAATTCAGTGGTCACTGTTCACCAAAACGTCTTGTTGTGAAGCTGTGGAATTTTCGTAGATTTTATTTCACACCAACAAACACTTTATCACACAGTTTTACTGACACAAACACATATATAGTGATGGTCTGACATTACAACCGATTCAAGTATAGTTTTAGTGAATTTCATAAAAAGGTTAAAATTCCTTGTATATTTTCTATTGAAAAAGCTATTTAAATTTTACAAAATACTTATTTATTGAATTAAATTTTTGTACTCTTCTTAATTATGTTGCTCATGGTTGAGAGTTGCGGTTCTCTGATTATCTGAATCTTAGTGAATCATTCGCCTCCAACCCACCTCACCCAGTCCTGAGTCTAAAACTATTCGTTTGCATGTAACACACAATGATTGTCGTTTGCATGTAACATACAATGAAGTGTTTTTTTATAAAATTATTGCACTAGATAGATTTCACATAACTATTTATTTTTATTTGTTGGGTGTATTTTTATGTATTTATATTGAATGGTAAATGTTGTATTCCTAAGATACAACATTTAGGTAGATAAACAAACCTCCACAAACGATCAAATATTGATCCTAACTTTTGTTTATACACCTTAATTCTTACGCTTTTCAAATCTCTCTTAGATGCTATCAAATATTCAACTTTATATTTGAAGCATCTGACAATCGAGAATACGATGAAGGGATGACTTGCGGAAGTTCCAAGGTCAGACATGACAGCGGCCTACCCAGGAGGGATCAAGATATTGAAGAATATTTGGAAAGGAAACCCAAAGAGGAAGTTATAACTAATATTGCTTATTTGATAATTCATTGAAAGGGCACAACTGCACTATTCTGAGGACTGGTCACGGTCTGATTGACAACGTGGTTGCTCATGCGACGAACATAAAATTTGTACTATGACGTAAACCCACCCTAGAGATAAAGAAATTATAAGCCGATAGAGGATTAGTAGAAAACGCTGGTCACGGTTTCACAATATCCATAAATGAAAGGGACAGAGGAGAAGCTGTTCCATGATGACGACAACAGAGTAATTACTCCAGTATGATTGCTAAAATCAGAGAGGCCAAAAGTGGTAAACATGGTAGAGCATATCAGTGAAAAAATAAATGTATTGTACTGTATTATAATTCCTGAAAACCAAAAATACATTAAAGGTGTCTTAAGTGAAAACCACACTGGAATCCTCTTAAAAATAAATTAAGTTTCAATAAGAAAGACAGGCGTCTTGTCAACTAGGTCACTTAGGTGATTATCTATCAATTAAGACAAGATTTTTTTAAATCTGGGATTCTACTGGAATCAAATCCGTAACCCATGGTTTGGAAGATAGGCGACTCTCCAGCTATGCTACGGATGTTGTATGTAATACAATATCTTACCAAACTGATACTTTGATTTTTATAGATTATTAATCCTGCAATAAAGTTTTCAATTGCAAGGTATATCTTGTGTTTCATGTTATGCCGAATTCGAGGCTGTGGCGAAACATTAGCCTAGGAATATTCTAAACGAATCTCATCGAACTTATCATTCTTTGTTATAATTTGGTCGCAATAAAACATATGTGTCAGGTGGATTTACGTCATAGTACAAATTTATTTACGACCTCCGTGGCCTAGTTGGTAAGCCACCTGTCTCCCGACCCGGAGGTTGCAAGTTACAGGTTCAAATCCCGCTGAAACTCAGATTTTCTGTCTGTTCTGATATTCCTGTCTAGTTTTCACTTTAGACCTCTTTAACATTTTCTGGTTGATTGGAAGAGATTTTCATATGGCAATAAGCCCACCAGGTTGTGCAGGTACAACGAAAGTGTAATTGTACCTAATAAATGTAGCCGTACAAGGAATCACACTCTGTTCTACATACTAACGTACAGGACAAATATCATGGCTAAACACTCGGTCATGCGTGGTACAGAGATATTGAACCAACTGAATGACACTGTTGATATATTCTTGGTACCGCCGAGCGTATGAGAAGAATCCGGGCTTATATTCTTCCTAACGAATAAGCTAACGTAGAAGCAGACCCTCTTTGTGTAACAGGAGAAATCCGTATAAAGTGGATTAAAACAAATAAAAAAATAATATAATGCTTGTTATTTATAATCGATATAACAGTTGCCTTTTACTCCCAGACACGATTTCAACAAAATTAAGTGGCGTTTATAAGCTGCCTTTAATTAATTAATGAACAAACCGTTATTTAACATGAAACCATTCGATATATCAGCAATTTATTTGTTATTATTAATGATGGCAATCGCTTATAACCATCCAGAGTATGGAACATGAATACTTAGTTAAATTAACACTAACCAATCAATACGTTTGTGATCAAACACACACACACAGCCTGTTTCCTGATTTTTGCCTCCGCATTCTTATCTTTGTATTTTGGCTTGAAGAGATTACATATGCGAGTATACATACAGCGTTTGTACCTGAACAATTCACTTCCTGTTTTTTTGTACTTTGATTTCAGTTTTTTGTCTAATTGGGCGTCATGCGAATTGGCGAAACAAAATTGACGCAAATGTTCAACAGTGATTCACACTACGGTGAAATATAGTAAACCAAGGAAAATATATCTCGTAATTTTATTAACACCAATTTATGTTTCTCTGTATGATAAATTAAGAAGAAAAATGTTACTAATCGTTATTTTAAAGAAAAAATAAAGGATATTTTTACATTATGGATTAATGTTTGTTCATTCGCGTGTCTTGATAAATTGGACAATAAAAGCAACTATGAGCAGTTATTAACATGGTGGTGAATGACAGAGTTTGATAAACAAATTGTATGAGAGATGGGAAGAGAAAGATCTGAGAATAATTATTGCGAAATCCTAAGTCATTGCAATTTAAGTGAGCAATGAAATATTGGAGTAAATTAACGAATTTTGCTATTTAGGTAGTTCTCAGATAATGGAAGAATTACGAGGGATATCGATCAATATGAAACGATAGGAAATAAAGTCAATGGAGCATTAACCCATATACTCGAACCAAACAGTATCAAAATCTGCTAAGTTGATAGTACACAACGGTATTTTAGCGAATCGATTATTAAGTAGGAATATACAAGACCTGTGTGGGGCCGATCATGACCAGAGCCGATACAAATACGTTGAAACCGTTGAAACTCAAAGAGCCTTCTTTGAATATCGAAGATGAGAATATTATGAACCATCTTCATTCAGGTTCGACAAACCTGCAACACAGTGAACATCATAAGATGGAGCAGAATATGGTACTGGCGTGACCATGTGGATAAGGACAGATACAGAATCCCATACATGGCGGCACATGAGATCCTCACAGGACATCGCATGTCAGGAACGCCTCCTAAAAGGTGAAGAGACAGCTGTTGCTCTTCCATCCAAGAATGATTTTCGTTTCAACAGATCCAAGGTCTTTATCTAGAAGAAGAATTGTTTTAGTATCAATATTGATGTACGTGAAACGAAACAATGTTTTTTTTTTTCGAAAAAAAAAATGTAAACAAAAATATTTATTAAAAATCAATATTGAAAAATAATGAGCATTATACAATAAATAAATTAAAAACTTAGACAGAACAAATAAAGCCCAACACAAAAAAGCAAACTCATATATTGTTTATAACTCGTCCCTCTTGTAATAACTCAAAGTCTACACAATACCCGCACTGACTACCCAATTTGTTTAGTATTATTAAATTATATTTTAGTTTTGTGATTTTCAGTGAGGTCCAATTTATTTAATTTATATAAAATACTCCTGAGAAGTTGATCACAAACATCACCCACAAAGTTTTTATGCCATTTTTTATTGCTTAATAGTTCCTTTAAGCAAAACTATGCTCAAGCAAACTGAATTGTTATAATAAATAGATGTTGTATATTGTAAATTGGACAAAAAACTGTTGACCACTTAGCTGAGAATTAAATCCAATGGTTTAGCTTCTATAATTTATGGCTTCACCTTCTGCTCTTTCCAAAGTCATTCACGACTCAACCGATATTCCGTTTTGGTGTTTCTTATACGTTAATATATGCAAGAAGTGTTTTCATTTGTAAATATACAATAATATGAAACTTATTAAAGTTGTACATATTACATTTATTTATTTTTATATTTCTATGCAGGCTCCTTTTTATTATTCTATTGTTCTATACAGCATAACATACCATGTGGTACTCTCTTACCAGAAATATGTTAAACAAGCCTTCAATAAAAACCTGGCCGAAACCTATTTCAATAAAATATAATTGAAAAAATACAAAAAACATTTTGAAATACATTATTAAAAAAACAAAAGAAATGTGTTTAATTGATGGAGAACAGAAAGTGTTGGACGAAAGGTAGAGGCGACGAAATTGAAAAATTAGGAAAAATATATCAATTCATCGAAATTATATAAAATATATTTCGATAAAACTGAAATTTTCTTTCTATAAACATTTTTTATTTTATTTTACACTACATTGTGCTGTGTACGCTGTATAAGTTTAAAACTTATACTATTAGTCGAGAACTTAGAAGTCTAAGTTTAAAAATATGAATTCATGTATTGTAGAATTACAGAATATATACATCGACCATTTTCTTTTGTCATTTGATTATGGAAAAGCATTTCCTTATATTCCATTATCTTTTATAATATATATTTGAAGTTAACCACATATATTTTATGATAACTATTTAGCTCCCATGACATACAATAGGGTGCCGAATTCAATAAAGGCAAAGGGAGGAAAACAATTTAGGCAGTCGATCGGAGCGTGGTTGTTATTGCGACTGGAGTTTGAGTACTTGAGCTTGCGAGAGGAATGACTTGTGGAAAGGATTTGTGTGAGCGTGGTGTTTTATTGTTAATTTATGTTTTTTCTATATATTTTTTTTATGATTATGTGCGGTATATTATGGGATGAATGTTTTGGTCTGTCTGGAGTGATGAAGTGTGAGGAGTTTGATTTCGCGTGATGTATACATATGTAATTGAGTGTTACTGTTTGTCAGGTTGATGAGAATGTGCAACGAGGTTTTATATAATCAAAAATCGGAAAGAAGTATCGATTTATTTTTTTATGATATATGTCGTCAGTGAGATACAGGCAAAAGCCTAGTTTACTGGGGACACGACAAATGAAAGGCAACAAACCCAGATCCATTAAAATTGTGTGTCCAAATTCAATTACCTGTTGTTTTTTCGCCAATTATGTATATGTAAAATAAATCATGTGTAAAATAAATAAATAAAATTTAAAAAATCGCCACTTAGAGATCAGACTCTCTCAAGGGTGCTCTATTCGAGATTCTAACCCACTAATATTAACAGAATAAAAATATTAAAAAATAAATTATATAAAAGTGGTGGCTGCTGTGGTAAAAAAAGTTTCCGAAGAAAAAAGAAACCTTTGTAAATCTTCAGATATGTGTAACGCACAATTCGGCATTAGGTGTAGTGTAATGTATGTGTGTCGTCGTTGTTGTTGGGCCTCGTAATCAAGGGTTCCATCACCATTCCAGCATCAATGTTGGAAAGTGAAGCAGTGCCATGGAGTTTTCATCTCACTTTTTTTTCTCCTCTTTAAGTGAGCACAACAGTAGGTTTTTCCCTTTTCTTTTAAGAATAATCGAAGTCATGGGTATTCTTATACCGAATACTAGGCGGAAAAATGTCTGTGTCTTTCGAGGGGAGTAGCACAGCGCGGGATTTGAATCGACGACCTTCCGCACGGAAGTAGTGTGTTAGTTAATGTACAATATAATCATAAATTCTGATAAGACCTCCCAAAAAGATATGTTTCCAGGGGCCTCCTAAAGCTGTACACGACACCTATATACTCGTATCTAACACCTATCTTTGAAACTTTTGTACACATCGTTAATTGCAATTGAAGTTTCAATGTTTTTTTCCATCCTTCAGCGTATCCGAATTGGTGATTCAGACGCATTAAAAAGTGTTGCTGGAAGACAGCATTGGTTTCGGCCGTTATGACAAATTATTTGCGATATACCTTTTAACGATTCACACCACTCTTTCACTCTCTCTCTATCCGGCAGAAATTAAAGTAATACGAGTATACATACATCATTCCTCCTACTGGTTCTTAGTCAGCGCCACCTCTTTTTGTGCGTTAAATAGTTCACTTGAATGGTCTTTATACTTTTTCTTTAATCTCTGTTTAGGTCTATTGCCCAACCTTTTCATAGCAATTGATATTCAAACGTTACGAGTATATCAAAGATACAATTACAGTAACTACAACTTTTGTTCATTGCCAAAAACACCCGATTCGTTGATAGAAACTGTTTTCTCGGTGCCTTTCAATATATCCGAATTGATGATTCAGACATATTAAAAGTGTGGCAAAAAAGACAATAAATACTCTTTTCTGCCGCAGTAATCGAACCTATGGGTCACTTGAGTAGGCACCAAATTTGCGGTTAGCCATCGCATGTGTTAATAATATCACCGCACGTAAAAAAGCAACAACGCCCGATGAACTATTATATTTTTTCCAGACTGAAACTCTGTTTATACATTTTTTTGGTTTCCATCAAGAATCGAACTCGAATCCCCATATCAAGAGTATTTTACCTCCTTGACCACGGATGTTGTCGGATTCAATGTTAGTAATACTTTTAATCCGGTTCAAATATAATATTTATATTTAGAAGTGCTGTTGTGTATAACCTTTAAATCACGTTAAAATAAAAGTCTCCGCCTATTGAATTAGTTGCCTTTGCGAAGCCATCCCGCCGCCAGAGCCAAGATGTTTTGCATCATCGCTCCGTGTCCAATCCATGCATATTCACCTTCCAGTATCTAAGAACCAGGCAAGGCGTTATAGCAACAGAGGCAGGCCCATCGATATTCCGCTCTGTCCCGAGACTTGGCTAATGCCGAGTGACGTCCGCGCCTAGTCAAGTTGTAGGCACGTAGTTGTGTCATAACACCAGGGGCGATTCTTACGCATTCGTTTGTACAGTGATTTTCAATAGACTTGTATTGGCTTCAGGGCTGGGTTTTTAGCCCGAAAAGATAATAAAGGTACTGAATTCTCAACAGTAAGGATATTGTTTAGTAGGTGAAATATGCAGCTTTATGTTGATGGTGTAATACTAAAACCAAAATTTAACTCAAACAATCTCAGCTGTTTCAAATTATTGACTGTGTATTTTATTTATTTATTTAAGACATGACGAAAAGTATATCATACAAAGTTTGCGAAAAAACAGTTAATTAAACATTTAATTTGGACACACGATTTTAATGGATCTGGGTTTGTTGCCTTTCATTTGTCGTGTCCCCAGTAAACTAGGTTTTTGCCTGCATCTCACTGACGACATATATCATGAAATAATAAATCGATATTTCTTTCCGATTTTTGATTATATAAAACCCCGTTGCACATTCTCATCAACCTGACAAACAGTGATACTTAATTACATATGTATGATATACATACATCACGCGAATCAAATCCCTTACACTTCACTCCAGACAGACCAAAACGTTCATCCGACAATATACCGCACATAATCATAAAAGCAGTAACAAAAAATACTTCTCTTAAGAGTTCACACAAACCTTTGCTATCGGTCATTCCACTTGCAAGCCCAAGAATTCAAACTCCTGTCGCAATAACAACCACGCTCCGATCGACTGCCTAAATTGTGTTATTATGCAGTTGTATGTCATCTGGGTACTACAGCAGAATAGCTTAATGAAAACAAAATATTTACTTGTTTACTTATGATGCTATCATACTTGACTACAGTGGTTCCCAAAATGTATGTCACAGCAGGCTTACAATTTTTGCTAAAATGAGGATTACGCAGTTTTTTAATCAGGCCATCGATGTGATGATACAATGATAGGAAGTGACGTCTAACGGACACTGCGAATACTATTTACCAACTGGGCCACGAAAATCAAAGAATATGCAGTTCAATAGTGAGATGAGAACAGAGTTTAGTCCTCAAAAATAAATAATACATTTTTCTCTTTGATTTTAAGATCATATATTCTTATGTCACTTAACATTAATACAATGAAAAAAAGAAAACTCCCTTGAAGTCTAGGTACATTTTTTTTGGAATCGCATCATAAAACTTTAAATGTTATATAAGTATTTTTTTGGCCTTGCAACATGAAACTTCAAATGTTACTTACATAAATATTTTTTTAGCCTTGCAACATAAAACTTCAAATGTTATATAAATATTTTTTTTGGCCTTGCAACATAAAACTCTTGGAAAAAAGTATTTTTAATTACATTTTTTTCACCTAATTCCTAATTTGTACTTTTCATTTTAATTTTTTTATATCATAAAAATAAAAAAAGGTCAATTAATAAAGCTCTCCACTCCTTCCCCTGCCGATTAATATTTCAACTCTTTTTAGCATGTTTTAATATTCAAATCTGTAAATTAACAAACATTTTTTTCATTAATTATTATTTACGAAGTGCTAAAAATTACAAACGTTCTTTTTTTTATTTATTTATGGCTGTATAATGCAAAAGAACACTCTTATTGGGTAAAAAGCAAACAAACAAAAATAAAGAATTCATTATCTTCTTTTTCAAACTTTATTTGTCATAAATTGTTTAAGTTTAAGCCACTGAAACTTTAAATTGTTGTTTTTATTTTAATTTTATTTTATATATTGTATTAAATCTTTTAATAGCAGTTTTGGATTTTACGTGGTGGTATAAATCATCCTAGTATGGGTGAATTGTCTATTAAAAATTTAATATGTATTTTACCTCAATTTTTTTGTGATTTTTAATCAGATTTCTAGCCACAGAAATTCGATTCAAGATAACTTCCTTTTCATTTCTTTCAATTTCCAAAGATTTTTTAATCAGTTTACTAGACACAGTTATTCGAGTTACGATAACTTCCTCTTCACATTCAACAGACGTCAATGATGACGAAATAAAACCAAAAGCCGTGTACAAGCCGTGGCACTTGTGACATCCACCTGTTGCCGATCCTGGCCCAGTACGCAACATTAGAGTCATGAAACTTGAGAAATAGCAACGCCTTCCGCGTTCATTGCACAATCCAACATCGTGACCTGGAATAATGTGCCAGATTTGTCCGATTAACGCGGGAATTTAAAATCGCAATCGGAATATGTAAAGGTGTAAAAAAAAATATAAATCAAAGTCTAAATCCTTGCCTAAGAAATTTTATTTACGTTTGAAAGGCGATAATGTCAAATGGAACTATTGAAAAGATAATTTTCATAAACGGCTTCGGATATCAAGCTGAGTTCATAATCATCGTCAAGTTTATAATGACTGGTACTTGATGCGAACTATTGTAGGATGACCTAAAAAGAGATAACAGAAGGGACCAACACAAGCAAACAATAATTTCGCAATTAGAAAGTACCAAAAAATCATCTGAACTGAACATATATACAAATTAATTGGTATTAGGTGCCAAGTTAATGGATAGTCTCAATTCAGATTCAAATGCTTTTTTTAATCGTTATAATAACAATTTGGTTCAAATATGTGACAAAGATAAAATTGCTTTCATTTGTGATGTATTGTATTTTATTATACTTTCGTTGTATACAATACAGCCTAGCGGGATTATTGCAATGTGACAATGTTTTCGAATCAATCAAAATATGTTAATAGAGCCTTAAGTAACAGTCAGATTAGAATCTTTTTAAAAAAATCTCATTTTTAACGGGAATCGGATCCGCAAACTCCGGGTCGAAAGGCAGGCATCTTACAAACTACTCCACGGTAATCGTCTGATAATGATATTCAATTTAATGATCTGAAATTGGATATCTTCAATATATCTACCGACTATGTCTCTGAAATACAATATATTGTTTCAGAGAGAACCAGAACTTTGAGACCGATGTCATATTCATCGAATAAATTTATTGTTCCAAATCGATCCAATAGGGTGGGTTATTATGACGAGGCTTTGGATGTCAGTGGCCCCATAGCATGCAATAGTCTGCCTCTAAATGTTAGAGATATTAGTAGCACTTGTTACATTCATATGTTAGAGATATTAGTAGCACTTGTTACGATGTCCTTGCGGCCTCTAAATGTTAGAGATATTAGTAGCACTTGTTACGATGTCCTTGCGGTTGGGCTCGCCCTACATTAGTGGGGTGTATCTCGGCCGGGGGAATGTTTGTGGGATGAGCGGACCTTTTAATGTCTTCTCCCTTAAATGTATGATATTATATTTTCTGCAGTTTATTTTGAGATGTATGTGCGATACTCGGATGGAATTTACTATAGGTATATGATATATGTACACATTGTGTTGCGTCAAGGAACCTTTATTTGTTTGTTTGAATTGATCTGAGGCGGTATTTGTGGATTTGTTTATTTTTCTGCCATCTATTTATTTTCTGTGTTTTTTTTCTCGTCTTCTTATTCTACATGTGCAAGGGTGTGGGCTGAAAAACATCTAGTGTCCTCGTGGCTGGGCTCGCTCTATATTGGTGGGGTGTATCTTGGTCGGGGGATGTTATTAGATAAGTCCAGACCTTGTGATAGATTCTGTCTTTATTGTATTCTCTGCAATTACTGTGTTCTTGGAGTATATTTAAATGTATTATGTACATACTTTGTTGCTATCAATAAACCTATATTTATTTATTTATTTAAATATTGTATATTGGAATATTTACAAAGGTTTCATGTACTTGTAGTTCGCATTCCCAGGTAAGTTTTCTTACCAAATATGTTTTTTTATCAAACATATGAAATTGCGGGGAAGTACCCAAACGGCTGGCCGCAGCCTCTACCTTCCTATCCTAACACTCAATTTTTTTTGTATTGTAATTTTTTGATCTTTGAAAGTGAGTATGATTCTCGACAATAAACTGAAAATCCTCTTTTAAGCTCTCTTGAGAGGAAACAGCTATTTAAACCTAGACATACATGTATGTTATTTTTTATTGTTATACTAATACTAATACTGTTCCATAATATACTCTCATTTTCAAACTTGTATCGCGTAATACAAATAAAGCGAACTGGATTTTATTTCGGAGAATGATATAAAATGGAGATCGGGCATTATTTCGTAACAGTGACATTTCAAAGAACAATAAAATATATACACATAGAAGAATAGTTCCATACAAGTATTTGAAATAATTCACTCTTATGAGTAATATGTTATGTATAAATGCTTTAAAAACGTTTGTATTATAAATAATGTGTGGCGTGATAATGTATGACAGAGGACAGTAATTAAATGACCTGAAGATTGATCTATTAATCAGAATGAAAGAGAATACATAACGATGGTTTAAACATTTAGAAAAATTAAGTCATAGAAAACCAAGAAACGTATGATTGAATCTGATTATGATATAAGGAGAAGGAAAGGTTACTTGCCAGGAAAACCAAAAGAAAATGTATCAGAAGGTGTATGGATGTTGAGGTTGTAACGATGTATTTCATCTTAGAAAAATATTTCAACCCAGAGGTTGTGGGATCGATTCATATTGGTAGCCAGATTTTTTAAAGAAAGGTTCCAGTCTGGTTTTCACTTAGGTATTTTGTAACCTATTAATGTTTGGTTTGAAATGATTGCCACTTGGCAATTAACCCACTACTTTGTACTGTACACAACACTAGTGTAATACAGTGATGCAATAGGCCAACGTCTGTGGTCTAGGTCGTAAACATCTGCCTTCCAACTTGGTGGCCGCGGATTCGATTGCCGTTGATATTACATTTTATTGTATAGTTTTCCCTTAAGATCATTTTTAAATATTTTTTGTTGTTTTGAAAGGATTTTCAAGTGGCAATACATCTATTAGGTTGTACAATAGAAAAGTCTCACTCCGTACACTCTGTCTATCCCGCTAGAGAAACGGCGTGATGGTATGTATGTATGCATGATTGATATCTTATGACAATTATGTTGATGGAAATGTTAAAGCAGGAACTAGGATAATCGCCCATACCAAAGAGCTAATAGTTCTTGTAAATAATGGTATTCTGAAAAAAACGATTTACATTTTTCTATGAATCTGTCAACCAGTTTTGACGCCATTAGCATTTAAAAAGTCAATATGACTGGTAATTTTCCGCTCACATCTATCCATATCGGAGACGAAGTGTACCGGTATTTCCGGGTGGGTAATGGAGTGGTCCCAGACCGAGGCGGATCTCGGCCATCCTCACGTAAGGCTTAATTAGCCGCCACAGCCTCCGTGGTCTGCTCACCGCTGGACCCCAAAGGTCAAGGTCCGCCGGCCTCTCTGCCTGGGCTCTGAGAATATCGATATTTTATTTCACACTGTAAGGCTGAATCGTTTCGATAGGTTGTAGAATCAATTAATGATACATATGTTAGAATTGTATATAAAACTATGACAATCATTGTATGTTTTTTAAAGGAAGGATTAAAGGAAATCAAGGACCTGCAAACAGAGGAATATCTTGAAAAATAACGCAGGATTGCAATGTATGACATAATACAGAATTAAGTGATTAGGAATGAATTTGAACTTAAGGCTGATGTGTTAAATACGATGAACTAGAGCACTTTGAGGTGGTTAGAACACGTGAAATGAATGAATGCAGAATTTCTAACATTACAAATATACAGTGCAAATATGAATAGAACGCGTGGTAGAAGAAGATCAAAGAAGTTATGATTGGATCAAGTTAATGCTATTTTGATAGAAAGAAAATTAAGAAGTGAGATAAATTGTAGAATGTGTATTAGAATGTGGAAGAGGTGAAATGTATATGTCGAGATAAGTCTGGTTCTCAGTTGTCTCTGCCTAACCCAGCAGGAAAGCAATGTAATAGTATGTATGTAGGATAATAGTCCTCAGTAAGATACAGGCAAAAGCCTAGTTTACTGGGGACACGACAAATGAAAGGCAACAAACCCATATCCATACAATTGTGTGTCGACTTTAAATTTCCTGTTGTTTTTTCATAAATTATGTATTTATTAAATTTATCGTCACGTATAAATAAATAAAATAAAAATATAATGAACGCAATACTCATTCTTACGAACTATTATATAACATTTATTTATTTTCATTATTTTGTGTACATGGTTACACATGGTACATCTGGTAGACGTTTTGCCATACATCAAATTATTTCAACCAAAATGCTCATCTTGACAAATATTACAAATAAAAATACTCTTTCAAATCCAAGTTAAAAAAATAAATAACAAATATCTTAAAAACGACGGTAGAATTAGAGGAAATTCAATTGTTCAAAGATAAGAAAGGAACACAAAGAAAATTTATGTTGAAAGTATATTCTAAGTAATGTTATATTTTTTAAACATTAAATTCTAACATTAGTTTACACTGTTCTTTTGTCGGTTTATTTGGAAGGCATTACTACCTAGTTATAAGTCCATCAGATTATTATAAAATTAAGTGTTAAAAACATCTATCTTTCTGGAAGTGCGCACTAATAACCGTAATGGTGTCATTTCAGCCACAAATTCAAGGGAAAATTCTTTTTAACCGCTTAACCATAGGAAATGAATGCTCATGAATACACTTGTATTTCCTGTGATCATGTAATTCTGGTAATTTCTCCGCGACAACATTCATTTGATATAAATGTGTCATTTTCTTATCACTTTCCTGTAAAATTATTATTGAAAGATGTATTTCTTTAAAAATATCTAATATTTTACACAACAAAGTCCTAATTGATTACATTCAGGTCTTATGAGACAGCTCTTGTTCTTAAAGACGACCTCCATTACCTAGTTGGTAAGATGCTTGTCTTCCACCAGAGGGTTTAGGTGTCGATTCCAAATGGTATTAAAAAAAAAAGGTTCCAATCAAGTTTAAGACTTCGTCTGGTAACAATACATAAATACTCTAAACTGTGTCCCTATTGTTGCTTGCCAATAGGGACACAGTTTAGAGTATTTATGTATTTCTAAAACGTACGACGTATGTATTTCTTATGGACGTCTTGTATTTCTCGTATGGACGTCTTGTATTTCTAAAACGTACGACGGCGAAGAATAATAATATAAAAATAATAATTTATATAGCGCCCTTTAGAGAGCAAACTCTCCTCAACCCACTATTATTAACAGATTAAAAATATTACAAAATAAATATGTATAAGTTTAGTGTAAAGGTAGGAAGGTAGTGGCTGCGGCCATTAAATTACATCAATATATAACATTATGTTATATTAGGTAATTAGTATGTACGAACTGTGAGTTACGTGCGTGCTCCAGTGGTTCTAAACCGAAAGCTCGATTGTTGGAACCGACAATATTGTATCCCGGCCACATTTTTCAACATATCCAGGTCACCAATTTGTATGTTTGAGGGGTACCATGTGAATTAAAGAAAATATTGTTAACTTGCCTTTTAAAATATTGAATCAATATCGTAGTCCAGTGGTTAGGATCAATGTCGTACTTCAGAGATTTCAATATGTCCAGATCACCAATTTGGATGTTTGAGGGGTACCATGTGAATTAAAGAAAATACTGTTAAGTGGCCCTTTTAAATATTTAATCAATATCGTAGTCCAGTGGTTAGGTTACTTGTTTGACATACAAACCTTTTTTGGCATACAAAAATTCCAGTCTGGTTTTCACTTAGGAACCATTAAAACACCTTTGTGGTTGGTTAGAAGAGATTTCAACGTGGCAATAAGCTCGACAGGTTAAAAAAACTGTTGAATTTGATCCCGATAATTTAAATTAATTAACATTGATATTTCTTATCTTAAAAGTATTCAGGTGTCATTTCTACCTTAGTGAGGTTTTCAGCGTCATTGAAAAAAAATGTTTCATAGTGCTAAAGTTAAAATGGCTTATTCTTCCACGAAACACTCCACAAACCATAATGTGCGTGTTATTTTTTATGACATTGAATATTTTTCTTCATCGTTATGCAATTTATTTTAATGCAAATACTATGCATAAATTCATTCATATCGTTTTATTACATTTAAGTGCATCAGGTGGATTGAGTTTTTTGAACTTATTATTATATTAGATATAAATAATATTGAAAAAGCCATGCTATCCTAACAAAAATCTTTACCATATTTAAATGTGTGCGTAGCCTTCGTATTGTCACGTGGAAATCTACCAAACATATACAATCAACCAAAATAAAGTTTAGAACATCTTAAATGTAAACTGAACTGGAATGATTTTTAAGAAATCTGAGTTTCAAAAGAAATTCAAGCGGCAATCTTCGGGTTCGAAGACAGGCGTCTTACCAACTAGGTCACTAAGGTCGTCAAAATTTAATTTATTTTTTACCTTTACACTTTCATGTAAATACATCTAGCAGATTTATTGCTTTAAAATAGTTCATTCCACTCGTTGAGTGTATTGTATTGTAACTTTCGTTGTGTGTAGTATAACCTGCCAGTTTTATTGCCACGGAGGCGTTTAAAAATAATAAATTTTTACAAGCAATGTATCTTCTTTTATGAAAAAAACTATTTTCTGCTAATCTAATCATTAGAATTTATAAGTGATGAGACTGACCTGATAACACTTTATTACATAACACTTTCAATGCAGTCTAGTTACTACCTTGACGTAATGAAGCGAATCCTGAGCATTGATTATTCTTGGGTAAAACGAAATGCTTGTCGTACGATAAGTGTTTTTTTTATAATGTACGATAGAGTAAGGAATTGTGAGAAAAAGATATATGTTTGTTAAAGAAGGATTTAAGTAGAATTAAGAAAGGAATTTCAAGATGGTTTGGACATGTTGCGAGAATACTACAAATAAAAATGAACAGACAAACCGACAAAATAATGGAAGTATTTACCTGGCGAGATTTTAATTTAAGGAAAGGTAAGAGTATGAGAAACAGATAAGAAAATGTGCCTGGATAATGCATGGACATCTGTCCTCTCAGAGTTCCCAAAAAAATATATAGTTTGTCTTCCTAATGACCGCAGCCACTGCCTCGCTATCTCCACATTTTTTTATTATTTGTTTGTTGGTTCGAATCCCAAATCAGGGCACCCTTGAGGAAAATTAGCTCTTTAAACGGCACTATATAAATTATCCTTTATGGTGGTATGCATGTACTACAACACAATTTTTATTGCAATTGCGCTATCTCCAACCTTCCAGAAATATGTTAAATATCTGAATGTGAAAAACATCTTGATTAAGTTTATGCATAATTTGCACTTCCTATATTAGTGATGGCTGCTAGAGACTATCCAAATAACGCATGTAATTTTCTAAATAATTTTTTTATATTAATTTTTATTTATTTGTTAACAGTTTTTCATTGATACTCTTAATTTTCAAGTTATAAATTTACTTAATTGAAGCTGTAAAAAAATAAAAGTATTGTATATAATATATTATTATTTACTTATTTACTAACACCTAGAAGAATATTTATTTATCTTTCTAAAGAAAAAACTTGTTTTTTTTTTAGGATTTGAGAACTTCATAAAATTCGTTGACCATACAGTACACAAATCATGACCTCGGCATTCAAGTTTAAGTCTATTTACAACAGTTCCTATTTACTAGTTATTAAACGCTGCAGTATTTTATATAAAGTAACATCACGATTCTGCCAACACCATCAAAGGATGGGAATTAGCAGATCCTGTTCGAAGCCTGAGAACTTCCTCAGAGAGGAACGCTTCTGATATGTCCATTCATTTCCTTAATTATTCACGTTTCTGTCAATAAAAAGTTAGTTATTTTATATCAGCCTTTTAAAATAATTTAATGGCAAGAATTAAAAATTAGCTTGCTTAATTTTGAACAAATCCTTTTTCTTTATATACTCGTAACGAAGATAATTAAAGACCCACATTTAAAAATATATGTTTTTGATTGAAAACTGGTCTAATTTTTTAATTAATATAACTTGAAAGTAACAAATATAATAATAAAAGGACAATTTAGGTACATATATAGTGCCGTTTAAAGACTCCTCAAAGATGCTCTTACTCGAGATTCGAGACTATTGTACTATTATTGAATGATTAAAAAATCAAATTAAGTGTAAGGGTAGCAAGGTGTTAATTCGAAAGATTTGCACGAGGGTTCAATACCTGATCTTTATTATACTTGAAAAAATATAACATACATACATACACACTACCATATCTTATCCCTGTAGTTTTGCCATCTGACACGTCGAAATTTTAGCCTTAACCTGAAAAACGAAGCGACAAAGGTAAAAAAGTAAATTAGATAGAGCGAATGGGTATTTCGTGACCAAGTGCACTCACAACCACGATGGTGTGTTTCTTTTTATCAGGTGAGGGCGCTTAAAAAAATGCAGTTATTTCTAGTGTCAAATATTGCCTAGTACGATGGTTACCAACAGAGAAGATATATATACATATGCAACGATACTTTTCTTAGGCTGATGTCAAATATGTCCACTTACGTGCATGAATATAAAAAATACATACATTACATAATATACCATCAAGCCATATCCCTATCGAGTTACCACCTGGCAATTAGAAAGTTTTTACAATGAATTGTTAAATACATTGTCACCCCACGTATTCTTCTAAGTGCACGTTTTTCCACGTTCACATTTCAATCCTATAGATCAAAGTTGATACAAAAATATTGTTGTAGACTGTCATCTTGGCAGATTTTAATACTGTCCGGTTCAAGTATATGGTATATGTTTTAGTAGCTCATTGACTTTCCTTTACACGCCGTTCAATATAACTCATAACTATTCCATTATCTGGGAAAGTATTACCCGAATACCAGAATTATTCAATTTGCTTCGACATAACATTAGAATTACATAATTCTGTACTTCTACTTGTGATCGAAATAATTTTTTTTTAAATTACACTAAGTATTATATGTCAAAAAGTGTACCAAAATATATTAGGCGAGTAAGTATACAAAAAAAGTTCAAATTTTTAAATATTTTAAATGTGTATTTAATTAAAAATATGCATTTTAATTTTTTTTAAACTTTGTTCTCCAGTCCATTGTCAAGTGCATAAGTGAAAAAATGTTTGCTCGAATATTAGGAAGTGGAGATTTGTTATCTCTACCTAGCCCAATAGGGATATGGCATGATCGTGATGTTGTTGATGATGAATTTAAATGATTCCTAAGCAAGCTCAATGAATCAGATTGACGATACAGATCTAAGATAGTTACTGCCGCTCTCGCTTCATTTCCCCAATGCGCCGGTCACATTCTTCCTACAATTAGCATCAATTTGGTCCAATTGAGAGTTCACAACACTCCTTGTTGTTGCAACAGGCAGCTGTTGATAACTTCTGATAGCTGATACCATCTTGTCTCGTTAAACTCCATGACTTGAAGCGAATCTTGGGCGAGTCACAGATAACACTGCACTACAAATTTCAAGTTTTTGTTTTTTACAAAAACCAATGTATCACTAAGATCCAAAAGTTCCCGGCATTAAAAATATAGAGCGTGGATAGATAACACGCGTGATCAGTTGATGTTACAGTTCAAATTTGATTCTTCTACTTTCAGTAGTGTGTTAACTAGAGTCGATAGAAGACGTGATGTTTTTGTAATATTCTGGAATGTCAAAAATTAAATATCGCGCGGTTATCAAAGGTCTTCCAAAAGAAGGGAAAATCCAGGCAGGAATTAGCTGACGTGATTTAATTTTTTGTCAGGATTTTCCCTTAATTTGAAATAAACTTGATAACCGCATGACATTAATTTTTATCATTTTCAAAATATAACGAAACAACACGTATATTATTGGTTCTAGTTCATAAACTACTGAGAGTAGAAGTGGTGGGCGTGGCTGTTGCGGTTATCGTTGATACAAGCTCTTACTTACCAATGCCGAAAACTTTTGAACCTCGGTGGGATATTGACTTTTATAAACTTTGGGGTGCTGAAAACGAAAACGACACTCAAAATTCTGGATTAGCTCCGATTTACAAAACATTCCTGTGTTGTAATACAGATCCAACCATGTTCACTGCTTTTAGAAATGGTTTTTTGACACCCAGATGTATCTGTAATGGTGGCAGCACAACTTGACTGGAATTCACTAAAGGTTTACATACTCGTACATTATTTTTCGTGCTGACATAAAGGCGGTATTTCTTTTGCTCACTCCTAGTCAAGTGTAATCCGCCTTACAGACCAACTAGTATCGCAATGACTTTCAGACCATCACTAATTAATATTATAACAGCTAATTAACACAATACCCTTATTTACTGGTTTAGTTACATCAAGAGAATGAGTAAAGAATTAGAATAAATTACATACATATATATCTTTAAATAATGGAGAGTAAAGATGAGGGAGACCTTGGAAATAATAAGAGAGAAACATCGTGGCCCCCATGATAGCTTCGACTCCGTTCCATTAATCTCAGCATTCCGCGGTTCGAAGGGCAGTTTTTAAGGGTATTCATGTTACGTCTCTCACTTGGTTAGTCCAACGCAATGGGATTATTTATCTTATGTTTTGGACTTCCATGCTTCCAGTAACCACACACCTTTCCAAACTATCTCTATTGTCACGGGTAATGTGCCCAAAGAATCCGAGAACTCGTCGAAGGCATATTGTCGATAATTTAATCTATCGATGATCCTAAGTTCTTCGAGAATAGAGGATCGCCTTGCTGTCGATAAAATTCGTAATATCCTTCTCCAGCACCACATTTCAAATGCGTCAACTTAACGTCTCTCGCATGCTCTCAGATAATGCCTCTTTGAATATGTGGTATATAGTGTAACATTTTCGGATAATTTCATAATAATAAAAAGACAATTTATATCATATACCGCCTTTTAAAGAGTAGCACTCCTCAAGGACTCTGTTACTCGGGATTCGAACCCACTATTATCGACAGATTAAAAAGAATACAAAAATATATATATATAAGTTAGATTTAAGGATAGACCGTGAGATTAGGTTGCACATCCGCATATGTTTAGAAAAACATGTTTGGTAAAAATTCATAGAAAACTTACTAAGAGAAGACGAACTACAAAGAAACCTTTATAGATCTTCCAATATGTTAAAGTAACACATTAGGCTTTAGGTACAGTTTAATGTATGTGTGTGTGGTGTTTATATGTTTTTTTGTTACGTTTCTTTATATAACATGACAACAAGATCCAATCAATAAAAGATAATATCATTTTCGAATTCAGCACCCCAGCAAGATATTTAACGAATGACTGTTTATTTCAGTAAAAATTTCATTGTTTAGCAGTGTAATTGGATGACACCAGTTTATGTATCCTATCCCGTAGGTAGAGCAATCACACTTCTCGACCACGTGTCCCCTCAGTTAGACGTTTCTCATGTGTTGCTAAACTCCTTCCAGGAAGAATTGTTGCTCGTATTCTAGGGAAAATTGTTACATACATATTTGTCAAATGTATTTTATTACATTCTTATATTATTAATGTTGCTATTTGTTTTTTAATACACTTTTGTTACACTCGAATGTAACTAGTTTTTAATTTTAAAATTATTCACAACTCAAAAAATATTTTTACGATTATAATATGTTTAATCAAACATTGTTTATTCCACTTGACATAACGGTATAACCCTACCGGTTTCAAGGTTTTCGCCTAATCATCAAGGGAGCACAAACAAGACTTCTTAAGAATAACACAGTAAATAGTGTTTGATTAATTAAACAAATTATAATGTCTTTAAACTTCCACAGTGTTAATGTCTTAACTATAAATAATATATTTTTATCACATTTCTTCATTACTATTTAATATAACGCTGAATTTTATGTTTATGTATACTCTTACATTTTTTTGGTTGTATAAATAAGGAAAACATGTAATGGATAAATGATTGTATAAATAAATGGAATGGATTTTTAATAAATAAAAATAAATGTTTAAAAATTCTGGTTTGGATCAAATAAGGAAAATTTTGGAGAAGATCGTGGGTTTAGTTCTAAAAAATCATTGATATTTATTGAGGTTTTGAGTTCATTATCATAATCCCGATTAGCCACCAATAAATCAAAAACTTTCTGTTAACTGGTTATTACGCATACATATTGACAAATTAAATATTTATTAGTTTTCTTAACCGAGTTACGTTACGTAAAATTCGCAAAAAATATATACGGCACGTTCATCCAGCTCAACATTTTAATATAAAAATTAACATTATAAAATTAATAAATAATTAATATATCGTCGAGCAAAGTACAAACCGTGTTACCTCATATATTTTTTTTATGTCTAAGAAGAAATTACTTTGTTAACATCTCAGTAATTAGCTGAAATCTTTGATAAATTCTGCGTTAGCTCATTTCATTCTTCTGAAGTTTTTTTTTAAATGTATGTAAATTTAATAAAATGTGATATATTTCTACAAAGTATTGGATATATGATACATATACCCAAGCACATATTAACCAATCAATGTCAGATCTGCTAAAATAATCGATCACAAAAGCGTATCAGTGATAATATTGGTGTATGGGAATATAACGTGGATGTGGAAAATTAATCAAAAGAGTCGCGTAAATGTGGTGGGAATTCTTGCACTGAGAATTATATATGGTGTATCGATTTATGACAGAATAAGAAATATAATTACTAAGGATGGGTGTGAACTAAAGAATACGGGTTAAACAGGAAGAAAAATATCACATTGAGGTGACATGTTGAGCGAATGGGTGAATAAACAAATTTACAATGCTAACATGAGTAGTATTCTCAGTGGAAAATGACCGAGAAAAGTATGGTTGGACCGAGAGAATAACATGTTGAAAGAAGGAAAAGTTAGGAATCAGAGAAATAGAGGGAACTCTGTGAAAAGATTTATGGATGCGGAGAAGATGGAGGAAGTGTATCGTGATATAAAAAATTAGGCGTTCTATCATCTCTACCTACCCTAAGAGGTTATAAATTTGTTTATATATGTATGTATCGAATAATGATTTTAGCCGAATGAATCGAATACCTACATTTTTTTCTATGGCATTAGAAATGCAATACTTGTTAAGTCAGATCTTTAATGGGTCATATCAAAGTTTACATAATTCATTTCAGTAGAAAATTAATTTGAATTGGTAGATTGCATTAAGTAATACAAACTTAAGTACGCTATTTTCAAAATTCACGATTTTGCAGACACTTTAAACGATATACACAATTCGACAAACAGCGCAACTAACTAAATAAGAAATCTGTCACATAAACTGTAGAAATTTTGCGCAATCCATACCGTAAAACTGATAAGAGTTAAATTGACAAATCAGTTTCTCGAAAAAATGCTATTATAGTTTAGGTTTCATACGATGATATCTTTGCGTATTAAATGTATAATAAATTAGATATTGCCTGGTTTCAAAGACCAGATTTGAAAATAATAACCATGTAACGTAAAAATTGCGACCTTGATGAAGTTGTGATTTTTTCTTTGTAAGTTATTTTACAGTAGTCAAACCATTTCAATACTCATCTTCAAAAAATCTTTGAATTCGCACTAATTTCCTTATTCATTAATGTCGCAACGATTTGCTATAACTCCTTTATCATTATCTTTATTATTTTCGCCCGTATGATATCCACTGTATTTTTCTCTTCGTTTCAAGCAAACTTAATATATTTCCACCCTATTTAAAGAGGTTCACGGCTTCCGCTCCAACATACACTTAATCCATCTATCTTTTGTCTTAGAGCAATACTATACTGCCAAGCTATTTTCACTTCAACTAGGCAATCGTTTTCACTACGTCCCACATTTAAATCTATACTTTCACAAACACTTCTAAGGCTGTTTATTTTATTATGACGACTTCTGGGGCTTTAATTATAAAATGCATGTCTTACAACATGGGAGTTGGCATATACCCTTTTTTTAAAGGGTTCCAATCTAGTGTTCACTGCATGCCTCTTTAAAACCTTTTAGGTTAGCTGGAATATATTACCACATGGCAATAAACCTACTAGGTTGTATTGTATATAACAACAGAATACAATAATCATCATTATTATTTTCGCCCGTACGATGTCAAAATTAGAACATAGACCTATTATCTTCTTTCCTTTTCTTTCGGTGATGTTCGTCTTCCTCAATCATCGACCACCCATAAACTTAATATCATCCCATCCATCTTGTTTGACGACTTTCTTCTGACCTTTTTGTGCGTTTTCGTCCTCCGCTCCAACACATTCTTAATCCATTTATTGTTTGACATAGGACATATTTCCACTTCAAACAGGCAATACTTTACTGCATCCCACAATTAAGTTTGACTTCGGACAATTTATTGTCAAACGAAAACTTTTAAGACTAAATTTATTTCAATTAATTAAATAATAAAGAACTCCCTTAGAACGTGGAAAATTTTCAGCGTTTTTCCAATCACAAACTTGCACTACGTCAAGCGGAGATTACCTATTGTTTTTTTTTCTGTTCACCCTTCTTCATTTTTTCTTTTACTGTTCATGGTGTTAAACTCTGGAATATGCTACCAACTGATATAAGATTCGCTCCCTAGTTGGCATATTTTAAACAGCTACTCAAATAGCATTATATTTCCCTTTAGTGACTTAACGTGACCTTGATTCTCCCTTCTTCGCAATATACCCTCCTACATATCCTTTTTTTCTAGTTGTTTTGAAGAGATAGCTCTTTAACAATAAACACACCAGATTTTTAATTGAACAATAAAGTGTTTAAATAAATATATAAAGATACATCACTATAAACAGTTATAACCGTAGACCAACAACTTAAAGATATAAATAACGTATTGTGAGACAAATTTATCTCTCGTTTTATCCTTAATGTCTCTTATTGAAATTTTCCACGCGTAAGACGGTGGGTAATTTATCATTAAACCTAATTGCATTAGTCTTTTTGAATCTCCATACAATCGATAGGAGTGGAATTCCCCGTTTGTGACTAAATTTGCTGGGTAATTATGGAGTCTGGCAACGTCTAACAGCTCTGCTTGCTTCACCGGTAGCATCAAAGTGTTGGCTGACAATGTCCAATAAAGATGAGGATGTCATTGTTGTTTGTCTTTAATTTAATATATATTTCCTTAATTCTCCGCATCAACTCATTTGACGTTTTTAAAATAGTAAAATCTGCATGGTAAATAATTGTTTCATTTACTCGTATATTTAAATAAATGGTTTTATTGTATACTTGATATAAATATATATTTAAACGTGTATAAACTTGATCGTCATACCATCACGCCACGTCCCATTTGCTTAGACAGAGAGAACAGAGAAAGGAACTTAATTTTATCTTGGCACACATTTTTCGGTTCTGCCACATTCAAACATCATGAATACTCTCCTATTATTTCTTACGTCTTTCAGAATTTGATAAATTTACGAAATTAGCTGATATATCAATATTATTTACTTAAATTATTATTAATTAGGCAAGGGTCCTTCGAAATACCTCGAGACTTTCTAAATTAACCCATTCGTTGCATCTAAAAATATGTATCATATATCTCTGAACATGTAAAGGCAAAAAGCTGTATCATATCTCTCTGAACATACGAAGGGCGTAAAAGTCTTATATTTACTAAAACTTATTCGGCCTGAATTTATTTATTGACATTTATGACCTGTATTTTATAGATTCAATAACCTAACCCTTTTGAGGCGATATTTTAATGTGATTTTGCGCCATACTAGTCATAGATTTATTATTATTATATTATCAAAGTAAACTTAGTGGTTTTAATATTGTTTTGTATGAACTCAAAATATGCTTTCTGTTTTTTACTATTGTTTTGTATGAACTCAAAATATGCTTACTGTTTTTAATATTGTTTTGTATGAACTCAAAATATGCTTACTGTTTTTAATATTGTTTTGTATGAACTCAAAATATGCTTACTGTTTTTAATATTGTTTTGTATGAACTCAAAATATGCTTACTGTTTTTAATATTGTTTTGTATGAACTCAAAATATGCTTACTGTTTTTTACTATTGTTTTATATGAACTCAAAATATGCTTACTGTTTTTAATATTGTTTTGTATGAACTCAAAATATGCTTACTGTTTTTAATATTGTTTTGTATCAACTCAAAATATACGTAGTGTTTTAATATTGTTTAGTATGATCTCAAAATATACTTAGTGTTTTTAAAATTGTTTTGTACGAACTCAAAATATACTAATCACTCAAAATATATTATTAAAAATGATCCTGTTAACTCCTTTATTTAGTACGGCCATCTCATATGTTAGGACACCTTAGTTTTGTTAGCCTTATCTGCTCTGTCCCCGTAATCACCAGCTTCTCCAGACTGTCATCATTCTTTCTAGTATCATGCTCAAAGTACGTGAGTATTCTTATTCTTATTCTACTGTATTAGGTCGGAAATCAGTCAGTAATATCTAATTCTTAGATAATAGAGACGTTTGTACTAGCAATCCAAGGAATACGGAGCATCCACCGCCAAAACAGCTTATATTTGTTAAATAACCAAATTTTAAATTAACTTTATTAATTGACCGAATTCTCAAAATTAATAAGAATAAGATAAAATAACAAAAAAATACCCGTATTATAAGATAAAATAACAAGAAAAATACCCGTATTATAAGATAAAATAACAAGAAAAATACCCGTAGACTTCCAAGATGTGTGGTAACTCGTATTAGTTTCTTTTTGCAATAACAAATTATTATTGTTTGAATATTATAAAATATTATTCGTAAGAAAGGTACAACATTAGAAAAAAAACTTTCTGTTACTAGCAATTCCCAATAGACTGGGTCACGACCCTGTCAATTGTCGAACACTATCATTTTAATCGATGCCAAATGGCACACACATCTCAACTGTCTGATAGACAGTCAATCATAATACAATAGACTTTTTTTTAGGCATCAAATTGTGCTTCCTCGAAGCGAGCGAGTTCCTGGAAGCTATTACCTTTGCTGGCAATGTAAATGATTTTCTGTGGTATCCTTGTGGCAGATCTGAGAAGCCATTAACGTAGGCAAGATCTCCGAAGGCATGGTAGACTTCTTGACTTCATAAATAATTATGTAACATATGAATTTAAGAAATATTTGAATACAAATTCCTGGACTACAAAAAAAATATACAAAAAATCACTGTTTTTAAGATTTCAATAATAAATAACGCATTGTCAAACGTATCGAAAATAATCTTTAAAAAAATCGTCAAATTATGTTTATGAAAATATGTATTTTCATATATGTTATGAATAATTATGTTTATGAAAATATGTATTTTCATATATGTTATGAATAATTATGTTTATGAAAATATGTATTTTCATATATGTTATGAATAATTATGTTTATGAAAATATGTATTACAGGTTACAGCCTGGCAACAAGCCTACCAGATTGTATTTGCAATAAAAGTGTTAAATAAATAAATAAATATTTTCTTTTCATAAACAATGTGATGGGGGCTAGTCCCCTCTACAGAATGGATACTGTAGAGGATTTCGGCTGCGAATGTGGGCTGGATGATGACACTATACATGTATATAATGTGTTGTAGTTGACGTAATAGATTTGATTTATTAAATTACTTTTCTTTGCCAAGTCTACCTAATGAATGTTACATTTCTTCCTTTCTTCGAAGAACTTTTCAATTAATAAATCGATTTGGAAAGTTTTAAAGTTGAATCAGTTTTAAAGTTGAATCAATATTGTTTTATTTTTTACACATACATACTATTATAACGCCGTTTCCCTGTCGGGATACGCATAGGAAAAAGAGCGCCATATTTTCCTATCGTGATATACATCCTTCGCCTCTTTTACGTCGATACACCTTCTCATACAACTCCTAAGATTTCTTTGACTTTTATATTTCCTTCTTTCAAAATATTATTCACTTGATCTAATCACACTTTCCTTGGCCTTTCTTTACCAGGACTTCCACTCATATTTGCATTGGATATTTGTCATGTTAGTCTTTCTTCATTCATTCTTTCAACATGTTCAAATCATCTCACAATGCTTTTTTAATCTTACTTAATACATCAGCCTTAAGTTCACATTCATTCCCGATCACTTCATTAGGTATTCTGTCATATATTGTCAGAATACGAAATGAAGTGAGCTATAAATTAAATTAAAAACTTAAGTTTTTAGTTTAATTTATGGCTCTTATTGTTATGGCACTAATCATCTCAGTGGGTTGAATTGTCTGATAACCTTCAAACAACCTAACGACCCCCATGATTTAGTTGACAAGATGCCTGCCTGTCTTGAGGTTTCAACCCGATGGCACCCAATATTATTATAACGTTTTCACTTCAAGTCTCTTTAACAAGTGGTTGTAGATTAGGAAAGATTTCCATGAGAAATCTTGCTTTAATTTCTCATTTCAGCCTCACTTGTTTACTATCAAAAATCGGACCCGGAAACTTGGGATGGAATATAATTTTTTTACCACTCAGCTACAAAGAAAGTATTATTAAGTCGTCTTACTTATTTTGTTGTGCAAGTATACACGTCTGTAATACGCAGTTTTTTTAGGAATAAGCATGAGACAATCAGGCTTATTTCATCTACATGTAAATTTCCCCAATTATCTTGAAACATGACATCAATTGAATTTAAGCATTGGTCCCATAACAAACCGGAATCATTATGCCTGCTATGAGCCTTGAAATAGAAGGTAGAAGGATTAGTGTAATTAATTGAATTACAAAGTATTATTTTATAAAATATTCTAATACATAATTCCTCAAAGTAAAAACATAAACCTTTGATTAACATATGTTAATATTTGTTTTAATTAGCCATGATACTGCGATTTGAAGTAATTTTAACTACCAATAGTATTATTCATTATCGAGTTAAAGTAACCGCTACAGAAAAGCGATTAGCGCAAAGTGAAGACTAAATACCGCCAGAGCAGAAAACGAGTTTAACGGAAAAATGGGCGCAATGGGAGTCGAGCAGAAAAACTGTATCTCGGGTGATAACGCTACTTGCACTTTACTTGCACTAGTGACTCGCTGCACTGCAGCCGTTGCTATCCGGTGCAGCGAGAACGTTATGTGACATCCTGGAGTCAGTAGAGTTCATTCTGAGGCTATATACACTCTCATTATAAAATATGTGGCGAAACGAATTTATTTATTGATTAAAAATATACGTAAAACTTAGTGCCCTTTACGTAACGTAACAATATGTTTTTGAACAAAAGGTAAAATATAGCATCGTTTCTCAATCTTCCCCTGATCATTAATATGCCCCCCCTAGGGAGTGAAATATCACGGTGGTCGAAAATAAAAATAACCAGAGTACAAAAAGAAAATAATACATTTTCTGAGAAAAATGAACACATTCATTTTGAAAAAAATACAGTCCACAGTTCCAATTATTGGTATACGTTGTTTACTCTTTGGCTTATCGTCCTTGTGCAAGTAAAACAACTGTGCAGCCACGTGTATATGTATCAACAAGATTTCAAGTCTGCAAATGGGTTGCGAAGTCTTCACTTTATATTTTTATATTTTGGTGGGTCTCAAGGTTAAGAAACAATGAAATATTAAAACTTAAAAATCCAAATAATTCAGCATACTCGTACATATTCGGTGTGAAATAACAACACTGAAAGAGAAAAATCTAATGCAATCAACCAAATTAGAAAATTAATTAAATTAGAAAAAAAGCAATAAAGACAAAATTTTAATTAAATAACCAGTCTTCCGGTCAAGACCTGTGATTGAGGAAATACCGGAGTAGGTCCCTCCTTAACTCAACATCATCATACATTAAAAATGTAGATGTTACTGATTTTATGAGAATAGTTTAAAATTATAGTAACAATTAAGTGGCATAACTGTTTAAGATGTTACAAAGTTTTATATTTATGCAGTTTTGGATTTTATAAGTATGAACAGGAAAAAAAATAATCTTTTTTATTCTCTCTTAACAAATATCTCTATTTTTATTCAAATTCATTCTGTAGAGCATATAAATTTAATTGTTGGGAATCCATTTGCTTGTTTAAAAAAATCACTCGTCTCTATTTTAGAATCTAACTCATTTTCATGTGCAGTTGGTAAAACACTTGTGCATTTGGTATGCACAGCCGTTTGACTAATAAATCATGCCTTTTCGAATGTAAGGGATAGGACAACCTCCGTAACCTGGTTGATAGAGCTTGACTTTCACCCCAAAAGGTTTTGGCTTCGATTCCCGATGGTACTCGAAAAAAGGGTCTAGTTTTTTTTTTCTCTAAGTCAATAATATAAATCATCCACCTTTTAAAATAATTGTTTGGTTGGTTGAAAAAGATAGCGACTTAGCAATAAACATGCCATATTGTATTCTTTATAGTTAAATTAAATTAATTAATAATAACTAGGGTGACGTATCATATTAGGGGTGAATGTGGACTTCATCCCTAATTTGGTATATCACCCTTGTTATTATGCTGATGTGTTGAATAAGATGAAGAAAAGCACTCTGACTGGTTCGTTCGGCATGTAGAACGAATAAATAAACAAATATACAGTGCAAGGCATGGTAGAGGAAGGCCAAGGAAAGCATGGCGGAATCAAGTGAATGATATTTTGAAAGAAATCGACGTCGAGTCAGAGAAATCGTATTTGTTGTATGAGCAGGATGTGTATCTAGGAAAGTTTGTGGCTCTTTCCTCTCTGCCTACCCCGACAGAGAAACAGAAAACATAGGTATGTTTATGTAACAGGTCCTAGTTTTACTCTTTTTATAACATTAAACCATTAAGTCACGATACCATTCAATCTAATACAGGCTCGACTATAAAGATATAATAACTCAATACCACGTATTAATTTATATATCCATGCAATATTTTCCACAACTTAAATTTTAACGTTTTAAACAGTAATAAATAATATCCCAAGTAAGCTCAATCCGAAATTCGCAACTAACACAGTCGCAGTCTAACACTGACCAACTCTAGTTAATAATTACCGTGCAATAATTTACTGCCAACGGCATTATATTATAATTTAATCTCGGCGAAACCTGCAAAGATATTATGTAACTGCACCTCATCTCATCTACGGCGCGGCCGGAACCTTGACATTGCAGCCTTGGACGGGGGCGTGGTGGGGGTATGGGGCGGAGCGGGGCACGGCTCCGGTGAAATGGACGGTGAAAGGAGAAATGGCGGCCGTGAAAAGCGCGGGAAGTTCCGATGCCCGCCATGACATTTCCATTATTTTCCCGCCACTTTTTAGAAAGCGGTTTGTTTACATGAATGTAATGTGTTGAATAATATAAGTCAATGTCGCATTTTTGTAGTATTCGTGTTTTTATTCATTTATTCATTGATTGCATCCAAGTTGTCGTTTTGGAAAAGGATTGAATAAATTTTTAATAATTATACGGCAAAAAGCTAATTATAGTTACAACTCGTACATACATGCATACAATCATGCTATTTCGCTGTTAGAGTAGGCAAAAACAGCCAACATTTCCTATCGCGAAATACTTCCTTTGCAACCTCCACATCCATTCATCTCACACAACTTATTTCTTTTTCCATAACTCGTTGCCTTTATTTCTTTAAAAATTTCATTCACTTGGTTCAACCATACTCTTATATCGATCATCCTTTACCACGACTCTCATTTATGCATGCATTACAAGTTTGTTAAGTCAATCTATGGTTATCACTCCGTTTAACAAATGTAAACTAACTCGACCTGCTCTTTTTCACCCTATTTAACACAACATCGTTTCATATTCTGTCAAACATCGACACACATTATATATTATTCTCAATACATGCATTTCTACCGCATTATCTCGACTCTTCTCATTACTGAGCGAATATGCGATTCGGAAGTGAAAGGTGTGCGTGAAAGAGGTACGCCTAGGAAAAGTTGATGGATCAATTGGAACATATTTTGAAAGAAGGAGAAGAGAGAAGTATGAATAATTTAAAAAAATGAGATGCATGAAGAACACATAACATAAAGAGATGAATAAATGTGTAGGAGACGAAAGTTATGTACTCACTCGTATTTGAATAAACAATTAATCAGATCTATTCCATCTGTCTACCCCGCAAGGGACGTGGCGTTATGATATGTATGTATGTATTTAACTAAATAAAAATATCAATTTTATTTCACCACTGTGGTTCAATCACTTTTTTGATAAGTTAAGTAGTTTATATTTTCAATGAAATTCTAGTGAAGAAAGACAGAGGGGAACCCCTTTAATATATTTAAGGCTTTAACACTTTAGAGGTCTAAAAACATTGTAATTTGTTTAGTAAAACACCGTTTTTTTTTCACTTAATATGAGTACAACCCTACCGGTTTCAAGGTTTTCACCTCATCATCAGGGGATCAAAAACAAGAAGTCTTGTAAGGAATGAAACCCTTTAAATTAAACAGGACATTGGAGGAGAGTTCTTAATATTTTAAATTACAGTTGAAACTATTTAAAATTGCATAAATTGCATAAATTTCAGCTATCTGTATTAATTTTTTTAAATAAATATTACAAAATTAATTTTTAACTTCTTTTTTTTAAATCCCATCTTTTGAATTGGAGATTAAAATCTTCTAAAATACCGATGACAACAACATTGAAAATGTGTTTTTTAGAAAAAATATGTATCGATCAAAAAGGCAATCAATTTGTAAAAAATGCGAAATTTATTGAATTTCGGTCATTTAATAATCAAAAGAACATCTTTAAAATATACGATATAATATGGGACTAATTTCCATGATGCATGATGTACCAATTAATCTTGCAAACAAAGGATATAGAAAGGAAACGTTCATCTTTGACCGTTGAGATAAAAAAATGGTTCGCAGATAGGGTGTTTTGGAGCAAATTCGATATCCTGTAATATTTTACAAAAACACTCGCCACAGAAAAACGGTCAATCGATTTTTTTTTCTACTTTAGGTCTTACAGGGCTGCTATGATAGCTTTTTAAATATTTTTAAATAAGTGTAGCTCTCTGTATTGAATTATCTGCAATGTTTTCTGAAAAAGTGTTGCTTTTAAATAATATATTTATACTTCTGCTTTTTAATCCTCTGTTTATTCTTCTTCCTATTTGGTTTCGATTCCCACTTTGAGTGTATACGTCACAACTGCTTCCACCATTTCAGTAAACTGGAACCAGTCTCCTTCAATCTAAATCCTCTTCAGTTCCTTGTTCTTCTGTGTGCGGTTCTTACACGCAATGTGTCCTCTGCAGCCAGGTCACGGCGTCTGGTGTTAACTTTTCAGCTCCTGCCTGCCTTCAGTAAACGTATACAGAAAGCAGCTGTTTACAATGTGGTCCATTTTCTTGATCTTCCCGCACTCACACTCTCTGCTAAGACCAATTTGTGCATATACTATAAGTGCATTCACTCCGCATCTACACATATAAACTCCGAGTAGGGGAGACTAGATGGTGATAATGTAAATATGGTGGTTCTTGAACGAAGGTAGTACTGAATCTGATTGTGAAGACATATAAAACTCACAACACATTCAAATTTTTCCGAACATCGGAACTGCATGCTCTGTACAGAACCTGATTGATGTGAATGATTGGGAGATCTCTTTTGTCTCCTGTTGGAAACACGTGGAATAATTGATAGTTCGGATACGAAACTGAATGACTGCATTTGATCCTCTTCAGAAGGCTGTACTCCTTCCGAGAGGGAGAAAAACCAGGCAACTTCACTACCAATTCGTCCACATGCATACGACTGTTTTTTACATCACACTCAGTACAATGAAATCGATTATCTCTAAATCCTAACTTCTTAACAAATAAGTAATTTAAAAGATATAAGTGATATTATTAAATCTAAATAACACATATTCAATTACACATTAATCGTTCAAATAACCTTCTATCTAACCAATCTACTATATTTATTGATATAACATCTTAATCCTCGGTACAGATGCCAAGGTCATTATATATAACATTTAAATTCCAATATGAAAAATGAACACCCAACTCAATAATTTGAAAAATACCAAACTACTTTAGAATATACCAGTGACCACCAATAAACATAATATATACTGAACGTGTAATTTAGTTCCTCATTACCTGACGAAGACAGAGGTTTTGGAAACCTGTAGTAAACTCAATAAAGAAAACAGTGGTGAATATAAAGCGAAGCGAAAAAAGAGCCTAAAAAATCTTTAATGCTTTTGGCTGTTTTACTTTTTATGACTGCTTCTGAGCGCTCTATTAAATAATTCGGTGTACATGACCTCCGATTTGTTTGGCTTAAAAGAACATATACAGTACCCGGCGGTAAGTAATACATATCGGGCTTAAGAAAGAGACTGTCGGTCATAATCGGCTAACTTCGGCTTTGTAGAGCGTCGTCTCTGTCGCTTGACAACGACTGACAAATTGTGACGGAACACGTGTATGAATGACAGAGACGACGCTCTCCAAAGACGAAGTTAGCCGATTATGGTCGACATTATCTTTCTTAAGCCCGATATGTATTACTTACCGCCGGGTACTGTATGTATAATTTAATTATCACTGTTTTTATGTTTTTTTTTTGTGTCATGTTAACTTAGCATAGCACAGTGGCTGTATAATAAATCATTAAACATATTGACGAACTATTCTCGTTGCGAAACGTACCGGCTTAATTTTTAAGAATATTTTGAGTATGATACGAGCATCAATAATGCCCTACAAATCATGGAGAACTCTTTTCGAGAGTGGTATATGAATCAACATATAGCAAGTCCTTCTTATCTGCGATATACCTTTATATTTTTCCCTTACGTATAAGAATAACCTTACCTATAATATTTAAAAGAAATAATGTTCAATTCATATTCGCACTAGTAACGCAGATGCGAGTAATATGGTTAAGATATAATACAGTCTTCAGGTCGGTCTTAGAATTACTGGAGTAGACGTGTTATGCGCATTGGTATCAAAGTCAGCCACAAATTCTTTTAACCAAACTGAGAACTTTTATTTTTTTAATTTTGAAAATCATCAATAATCAAACACGAATGCAACGTCCCACCAGCAAGGCCATCAAGGTTGTCATTCTCAGGCTGAAGAAATATTTGTCCTGAAATAATTCAGGAAATTAATGTAAGCTGAAAAATAAATACAAAACCTATGACACTAAATATCATCCACAAATAAGTTACTTTGATAATGTTATTTTCAAGTTGCTGGAATACTGATATTTTTTATATGTTCCATGATATATCTTAACTTATGTTTACAACCTCTCCACAACACCTAATTTTGGCATTTTTAATCTTCAACATTTTCAGGTGCTACGGTTTGTTTGAGGTCTAATAGATTGCCTCATAAAATGTCGAAATATTATCGGTTTCTTGTAAACACGAAACCAAATTAATTTCCGAATTCTAACGGTCAAATAGTTCTACCTGGATTAGGGAACTCGCGTTTTTTATTTATCCTTTTTGAGGCATCTTATTAAGAAACCATATTCAAAATTAAATTCATGACATTAAGTAAATATTTTTATACCATATATTAACTTCGATGACTATACAGTTATCGAAGATCTTTGGCTTCCATAATGCTGCAGATCCACTCTTGTTGATCTTACGATTTATGTCTCCAATCTCCTTGAATTTTTACCCTCTGAAAGTCCATTGTCCAACAGTTTTCGATAGGACTGACCAAACGGTATGACTCAAGAGTTTAAACTTACATAGGTTGTCTGCTCAGTGATCATATCAGGCTCGTATGACGCTGGTGATCCAAGATATTAGAGACTAGTAATCTCCATATATCTTCTTCAAGGCTGGGTATCTGCAACATCTTCCGGTCGCGAGTCATGAATCACGTGCAATGCCTTAAACCATAGCTCTCGATATTGTTCTCTAAGCATCATGATTCCATCCATATACTGATTTGATCATGATATTTTACAATTGTAGCTTTAGCATTTTGAATAGAAAGTTAAATTTAAGGAGCATGTTCATGAATTTTACAACTTTAAATGTATATTTGATACATAATAGTTTTTTATATGTCTTTTTCTATAGCATCAAAAACTATCGTATATTTTTTTCAGTACCTGAAAAATAATCAAATCCAAAACCCCTTAGATGGATTCAAACCAACTAAACCATGAAGATCATCAGCGAAAATACATATCGATAATGACATAGGAAACTTATCTCTGCAATATGCTCAGACTATCAAATAACTATCAAGACAACCGTTTACTCGTATTTTAACTGTGATCACCTTGACTAATATATTGTAGATTATTATGTGCTTTAGCTTCCTCTCCGAGAAAAGTTAAATTCCATAATATTTTATAAATTTGATAACCAACAAAATCATTTTGCCCCAAGGCACTAAAAAGATAAATCGTCACCGTCTAAAGGTATTATTTATATTTTTGAATTAATTCCATCACATCCAACTCGACAGGTTGTTACCGTTAGGTAGTTAGGTTTTTTTGTATGATGAAAATATTAACTCCGTTTGAAGTAACTGAGTTCAAATTAACCTGTTGATTCATTAGCCGGGTAAAACTGCAATTTATCAAGATTTGGGATAAATAATATATATATTTTAAACTGTTTTCTATCGAATATTACTTCTTGTGCCTTCTTCTTCTCCGTGTAAATCAACGACCTGTCTTATTCAGTTTTTTTATTGAGAAGTGGACGAACAGATGTTTTTCTATATTTTGGGTGAATTGCCGTTTAGATGACTGGTAGTCGGCGGCCATAGGGGTCATTCTGAAGAACTATAAAGGAAATTCATGATTTTCTCGTTTTCGTGCTAGATCGTCTTCATTTTCTACCTCCATCTTACGATATCCTCGGAGTCTCATTTTTTTATTTTAGTCTTACGAATCTTACGAGCGAGTGACTTACCTGTTTTTTTACAAGATCCGTTATTATGAGACTTAAACTATCCTCCATGGTCTAATTGATAAGATGTATGTTTTTCAAGCTGGAGGCTGCGGGGCTGATTCCCATTGACACGCAAATAAAAAAATGTTTCAACACGGTTTTCATTTAAGACTTGTTTAACTCATTTATGGCTGGTTTAAAGAGACTGCCACACAGCAATCCGTAAGGTTGTACTGTACATACAATATAATTATAAATACTATAGTAATACAATATAATTACAGAAATCCATTTTTGCTAAAAAAATATTAGAAAATATAGCACTGCTAGAGCAACGTTTCAATCTAAAGTAGCCTGTTATTTAAAAAAAAACGAGTAAAATTAGTAATATATAGCTACTTTTAGAACATAGTGCGCTGTTTTTAATTAGTTTTGGTAACAATACTGCCAAAATAAATAAGAACGCAAATCAAAAAAAAATATTTCACTCAATTGGAAGCGAGAGACCAAGCCATATTATTTACCTTTTCATATCTTCTTGTCTACAATTTCGACAGTAATTTTATGTCGTTATATTGAAAATGTAATACTTTTTAGTTATCTCTACTGATTATAATTTTATCTCTGCAACACACGTTTCTACATTATTTCTTGAGATATTCGACAGTTTGCTTAATGTAATCCTTAGAACAGAAGTTGGAAACACATGTCATATAGGTCAAGTCAACATTCTTAACAAAGCTTAGATTGCCTTACAATGATTTGCTATTATTGTTAAATATTTTACACCCACATTCATAATTACTTTGCTTAGTCGTATTGGTACCCTAAACATCATCTCCATTGATCTAATCCCTATTGAGGCAAATAACACATCGAGTCGTCCAGATATTCTATATTACACGCTCTTTCATGTTCGAAACATTATATTGTTCTTTCTTATAAATCAAATAGATTCAAACATTTTTTTTCAAGAAAATAATGAAAACCGTATTAATTTAATGTATCACAATAGTTTCTCAAAAAGCGTTCACTAGAGATGAATTGTGTTCATACATACACGTATATACCATCACATCACACGTCCTCTTGCTGGAGTAGGTAGAGAGGACAGAACGCGTATTCGACACACTTTTTTCGCGTCCTCTTCATCCTTACACTTATCATATAATTCCTACGATTTCTTTGACTTTATACATTTCCTTCTTTAAAAATATCATTAACTTGATTCAATCATACTTTCCTTGGTCTTCATATGTGCACTGTACGAGTATATTCGTATTGTTTGTCTTTCTTAATTTATTCAAATAAACAGAAAAATCGGAAATCTGAAAGAAACGACACAAAACTTGAACAGTAGCATATTTTATTGTACAACAGTTAATAAAATTCACTTCGGAAAGTGACTTAACTGTTAAGCTGATGGTTTATTGATCCGATACAAGTATGAGTTAAGTTATTTAATCATTTTTATTATATTTATGGCTTTTCGAAGAAATGAACCCATTAATATAACGTTTCATTGATATAACTTTGTTGAAAGAATGTATTATATACATAAGAATATGTTTTTTTCTCACTTGTCAATGAACAACATATCCAAATCAATGGAATCTAAGTTGTGATGGTAAATGTTTAAATTGAAGAAAAAAAGTAATTTGAATTTAATTAAAGAGGTGCACGGCCGCGTGGAAACGCTCTGGACTTCGTGCGGAAGGTCGTCGTTTCGAACCCCGTGCTGTACTACTCCGCTCGAATGACACAAACACTTTTTCCGCCTAGTATTCGAGGGTATGAGGATAAAAAAGTTTTTTGATTAAATATTCATTTTCAAATCATACACAGAGATATATAGCCAATCTATAGATAGCCAATCTCTCGTGATCGAGTATGATTGTCAGCCAAACTGCGAATGAAAGACGCATGTGCGTTTATTGGTTTGTTGTGTGCAAGCTATTGCATTTCAGAAAACCCACAATCTTAACAAATGAAACCGAAAGCCGACAATTATTATATATTTCGCTATTTTTACGTTGCTTAGTAGCCTTGTAAGAGTTTGATTATCAGCATATGGGCTATAGAAAACCCAGTCCAGAAGTGAAACCTAGGTCGCCCGCTTGCTTGGTGTAAATGCTAATGTTTAGACCACGACTGCTGACGAAATGCACATTTTTTCCTTAGTACACGCATCTTTACAACATTAACCATACTTTCATCCTTCTTCTGTTAAATCCAAGCTTTACCCCATACGTCTAGGTGAGCATCAACACACATGTTTTATTTTGGCTATTTGTATATTATGTATAATTAAGTAATTATTGTATATTATGTTAAATAAAGGTGACCAGGTAGTTACTAAGGAATAACAAGTGTTTTTCATATCCACCAAACTATATATCATACACCGAAATTGCTGCCTTCGTCATTCATTGTCTCCACATGTCCAAACCATCTTAAAGCACATTTCTTCATCTTCCGAGTACTTAAAACGTATACTTTATCTATGCATTTGTTTCTGATGTCTTCATTCCGCCTTCTAAAATAAATTTCTTTTAAATTCAAGATTACTTCTAGAAAACAAATGAATTTGTTTATAATTTTAATCTTAAGGTATTGTAAATACGTTCAAATTATGTTCAAACAAAAACACAGGTCAGGAAAAAAATACTAAAAATTAAATTCAACGTCCTCTCAGATGAGATGTATTTTTAACATTGGTAAACTAGCTTCGAACAAGACATAAAAAACGTCATCCCATTGCATGGTCAGGAAATAAAATACACTATGGAATTCATATGAAATAATTCTTCTATAAAAAAATAGCAGATGTTTTTTTGGGTCCGTTTCAAGCGTTTTTTTTTTTCTGGTGGCCTTTTTATATTCACCGCGTTTTTTTCTATCGCCTGCAGCGCCATCTTTTTTCTAAGAAGCGCGCCATTTCGGATGATGATGCTTTGTATCCGGCGTTTATCTTTCTAACTATTCTAACCTTTTATCTGCCCAATTTTTCTTTGAATATTTCGTTATTCCTCAAGGGCACATATTTCCGAGAAACTTAAGTAAACGATAAAGCTATTTTATTATTCGATTATTAGTGATGTTGCCGCGTTGTTTATGGGCATTTTATTTTATTTCTATGGTAAAATGACACATTTCAATGGTCAGACGAAAGTTGGGTAACATTTGTCAATACATACTTTGTTTTACTTATTTTTTAATGCTTTAAGTATGTTAACTTTTTTTTGCCTTAAGTATGTTTTACAATGTTGTAACCTCTTACGAAGTAATTGGTACTAACCACTAAATGGAAATTACGCGATCGTTCAACTTTATTATACAGAGCTTCAAAAATAACCGTCAAAGAATAAAACGTTTATTGAATAAATCATTTCTTAATATTTCAAGAATGTTTATTATTTTTTTAATTTATCAATACTTTTATCTACCGAAACCAATTGATTGAAGCACGGAATACAATATAATAATAAAATAACAATTAACATTGCATTATTTAAAGAGCCGACTCTCTTAAAAGGCGTTCTAGCTCGGAATTCGAACCCACATTATAAATATATTACAAATAAAAAGAAAATTGTACAGCACCTGTACAAAGGTTGTAGAATAGGTGAATGGTTGCCGTTCTAACCTCAGATTTTCATGCGTGGCTTCAATGAGTCTCGTTGACAGTTGGGGGAAGAGAAGAAATTCCTTGTTGACTGCTAGAAGTTTGTAAAAATAAAAACACTGTATGACGTTTCAAAAGACGAAAATATATTTTGCTCATTTTTCATCCCTTATGTTTAGTCCATGGCACATTGCAAGCACCTCGATCGGATCGCTCATGCCGTCAACCTACGCTAGATCAACACTTGTCACGTGTTTATCGCACACATGGGCCGTCCAATCACATGTAGTGATAATGCGAAGACCGTATAAAAGGTATGTTTTATTACAAGACAACAATATTGAAGCAACGATTTTCAAACAATTTTACAAGCCATAATTTAACAATGTTTACTAGTAATATTTTTTTTATTACTAATTTATGTGACGCATACGTCCAATATAATAGATATATTTAATTAGAGTGTAAGAATAGGAATTTGGTGGATGCAACCAATACTACCATTGTCTCTTTACCTTAAAAATACTATTAAATCGCTCTTGAATTCTGCACTACTTAGTATAAAACTGGGTATGTTTTATAGTCGTTTCATCGTTATCATTTTCTGTGGATTATTCTATCGAATTGGTTTTGAATCATTTTCAAAACAGTTAAAAAAAATAATAGGATAATTTATAAGCGTCGTTTAAAGAGCTGACTCTCCTCAAGAGCGCTCTAACGCGGGCTTTAAACCCACTATAATTAACAGATTAAAAATATTATTTAAAAAAATTAGATTTTCCAATGTGTGATAGTAACACATTTAGCTTATAGTAAATTATAACATAGCATATGTGTGTAGTGTAATATATAACCATAAATTTCAAATAACATACAAAACTCAATTGCAGGTAGAAAAAAGGTTAAAAAAGGTAAAGGCAACACGGATTCACGGACGCATTTAATTTAGATGTCTATTTTTCAACATATATCGTTGAAAAATAGTTGGATTGGGTAATCCGAGAACCTACCCATAGCACCTGCCTATCAATTATCATTTTTTGTCCCGTTAGGTGTAACGTGAGAATGTTTACAGGGCCCACAGCCAATATTTTGTCACTCTCCTCAGATTATCTCGACATGGAATGATGACATTTCCAATAAATAAGCGATAATGGTGAGATTATCGCACCTTCTCAGACAGTCCATATATGTTAAGATTAGTACTAAAGCACGCGCTTAATGTTAATTAAAATTCCCGCAAGATAGAATACTATGCTATACACATATAATGCGAGTCGATGATAAGATATACATTTGTAAGTTTAGTCTTCAGGCAATCAATGGGTGTAAGTTATTCATGTGGTTGAAAATGGTATAGAAAAAAAGCTATTTTTTAACAAAAAGGAATGAAATAATGTTAATTAAAATTCCCGCAAGATAGAATACTGTTAAACACCTAGGAGTGCTAATAGATAACACTCTCTCATGGCGAGATCAAATAAATAAGATAAGCCGAAGGATCTTCTTCAGCCTTCATTCCCTTAAAGTGTTGCAAAGATTCCTACCAACTAAAACCAAAATTTTGCTCGTACAATCTCTGTTCTTTCCAATTCTGGACTATGCGGGTGTATGTTACTTGGATGTTACAGAGGAACAGCTGGACAAATTACAGCGTCTTCAAAATGTGTGTCTAAGATTCATCTTCAACCTACGAAAGTACGACCATATAACTTCATACCAGAAGGCATTGAACTGGTTGAAAGTTAGAAATAGATGCGAAATTCACATACTGTCTCTATTGTATAATATCCTTAACTGTCCCGCCGCCCCCTCTTATCTTGCCGAAAATTTTCAATGTCTTTCCAATCATGGATTAGCGCTACGCTCAAACAGAGATTGCTTATTAGCCTTTCCAGTTCACCGCTCCTCTTTCTTTACGTCGTCCTTTACTGTCCATGCAGTGAGACTGGAATCAGTTACAAACCAATATAAGACTCGCTCCGTCCCTGGCATGCTTTAAGAAGCGACTGAAAAAACTCTTAATTTCTAGTCAGTAAAACAACGTGTTTCATTCCTGATTTTTCTTTTCCTTTCCTCTCCACCATCCCTTCCTTTCCTTTTGATTGATGATATCTCACTTTATATGAAAAATAATGTCGGGTGACTGTCCGTCCTTGTGGGGTTCATGGGCATGTGCTCACGTATGTGTTTATGGATTTCGTGGGGATGGATAGTCATTTGAATAATTTATGCGACCATGTAACTTGCTTCATTTACCTTTGTCTAGATGGTTGGAAGAGATTGCCGCCTGGCAATAAGCCCGCCAGATTGTATTGCAACAAAAATGTTAAATAAATGAATTTAAGTATCTATTAATGAGTCAATACCGAAATACAAACTCATTCATAATAATAAAAAGATCATTATAATTTGTTTTATCAAACACTGTTTATTCCACTTTTTGTAATGGTATAGTCCTACCGGTTTCAAGGATTTCACCTCATCATCAGGGGACCACAGACAAGACTCAAATAGATTATTTTTATAGCGCCGTTTTGATAGCAGACTCACCCCAAGGGCGCTATAACTCGTGATTCGAACCCACTATTATAGGCAGATTAAAATATTATAAAAAAAACAAGTTGAATGTCAGGATGGGAAATTGGTGACTGCGGACATTATAATAGGAACTATCCCGCATCTGCATACGTTTATAAAAACATATTTGGTATGAAAACCGTTGAAAGTTACCAAGGGTAAACTAACTACAAAGAAATCTTTGCAGTTCTTACGATATGTTATAGTAACACATTCGGCTTTAGGTGGAGTGTAGCGTATGTCTGAAGTGTTCATATATAATCACAAATTTTAATAAGAATTGTTAAAACTGTTTTCACGTACTTTTGAAAGTTGTACACCCCAGCATATGTTATATATCTAGCACTGAAACAGACAAAGGTTGATCCAATTAAAATATTACTCGAGAAAATTAACGTTAATGAAAAAATATAATTAATTCATTTTTTAATAAGCAACCCACCCACACTAGGATGGTTTGTGCTAAATCATTAAATATAATACAATATTGTAATTTATTTTTAACAAACACTGTTTATTCCACTTTTTTGTGACGGTATAACGCTTGTTTGCGCTCCCCTGAAGATGAGGTGAAAGCCTTGAATACCGTCACAATAAAGTGGAATAAACAGTGTTTGTTAAAAATTAATTACAATGTCTTTAAACCTCCACAACGTTAATGCCTTAACTATAAACAACATAATACAAAAATAATATGACTGTAATAATAATGGAATGCAATAATAATATGACTAACAATAACAAAATAAACTGTTTAAAATGACGAAAAAAACACTGTTGTCGGTTAAAATATGTTTCTAACTTTAAATATCTAAACGTACCCTGGGGAATTTTAAGGTAAGTCTTTGATATATTTTCCTTTGTTCTAAAATATAATAATTTATTGTATTCATAAGCAAAGATCTTTTATTTTTTAATGCAGGTTAATCCTCAAAGCTATAGAAGACACGCAGTCTACTATAGCTTTGGGAATATTCATTCGTAGAATCCTTCAATCTTTATAAGAAACAAATAGCTTATGTTTATATCCGTGAAAACCTTCCCATTGAGCAGGTTGTTTACTTGGTCTATTCTTGGAATTAATATATAGAAAACTTACTTGTATTTTGTGTGCCTTAGTAAATTTCAAATAACCACAAAACCAATTATATGATATATGTTTTTAAATTACCACAAATATTTAGAGCGAACACACCACAACAATAACTTTTAAGAAAATGGCATATAAAAAAATAACAACTTATTTTTTTCTTTCTAATATTATGTAACTTAACTAAGTATGTTATATTTGTTTAAATAACTCATAACGATTGCAATAGGTAACATATAGGTAGGTATGATAGCAAGAAATTTCAGTCAACGAATTGAAGAACACGTTAGAGCTATAATTATTCTCCTGAATTCGCTGAACACCTGATAACACATGATTACTCGTTTTCACACTCACTTAACATAAATATTACACATATCAAATACATATTACACAATAAAAAGCCTAGAAACCATTGAAATACATAAGACAAACAAACAAAACAAAAATATCTTAAATAATCATTTAAATTTATCCTCTTCTCAGCTTCTTACACTATTTTTCTTTAATACCATAAACAACAAATAGTATAGACACTTTTACTCTATTTTATCATAAACGCCATACATAATGGTGTAATTGAAATATGCTTCAGTTCTTGTCAACTCACAAGATAACGACACAGCAAGTGTTAAAATACAATACATTGTGAAATTAAGTGGAATACTCGTAAACCAAAGTATCTATGTTTTCGTTTTATATATATTTTATTATATAATTAAACTGTTGTGTAATTAAACTAAAAGCACTATGAGTTGGTTGAGGCATGTAGAACGAATGAATAAAGAAAGACTCACAAAAAATATATAAAGAGCAAATGTGAGTAGAAGACGTGGTAGAGAACACCAAGGAAATATGGTTAGATCAAGTGAATGATATTTTGAAAGAAGAAAATGTAAAAATCAGAGAAATTGTAGAAGTTTTATGAGAAAGTGTATGAATGTAAAAGATGCAAAATATGTATGTCACGATAGGAAAATCTAATGCTCTCTCCTATCCACCAACCTCGATATGGAAACGACGTGATGGTATATTTTATGTATGAAAACTTAATTAATTAAACCCGTTCATCTTCTGTGAATTTCGAAAGATTTCTAGTTTGATTCCAAATGGATATATTTTATACTATCAATATGTCTCCAAGAAATAAAAGTATACATTCTAGCTTTATCTTGCCAATCTGACTATCGATTATCGCTATTTCATAAGATATTGTAGCGTACCTACATACCTAAATAAATAAATAATTGTCAAGCATAATTTGTAAATAAATAAATAAATAATTGTTAAACATACAGGGTCAACGACCGATGAACTATTTACAATTGTCACATACTAGAAACGTCAACAATGTTTACTCACAAATAGTATTTACGTTCTGTCTCGCCGTCTCGGCAAATAAATATACTACCCGCTACAATAGTGCACGCGCAGGAGTGAGACAGAGTATGTATCGCGAGCACATTCACTCACTACTATAAAAATACCTACTTGTAGAGAAATAAAGATTATTATTCATCCAACTGTCAAGACTTGTTATTATTTACCCGCTATTCACTTCCGCTTTCGTCCGCATTCCTGAGTTTTATATTTATTTTAAATACATATCAAAATCATCACGACGTATCAAGATAAGCAACTCGCTACAATATAATAAGTATTTAACATCGAATATACAGTCTGGGTCGCAGAGAATGGATTTAAGAAAAAATAAATCTCAACCTATCTAAAGACAAACAATAAAAAATAATAAAAAGCGACCAAGAAAAATATCTATTATTTTTTTTCGTTTATATTAAGTTTTCGTTGTATACAGTAAAACCTTACGGATTTATTGACTTGTAGCAATATATTCCAACCAAATAGAAATAAGTTTTCTAGGACTTACTAATATATGAAAACTAGTTTGATTTTTTGTTAAACAATTGGAAATCACACCCGCTACCTCAGCACTGAGAGGCAGACGTCTTACCACTTACTAGGCAAGGACAACTCTATGTCCCAATCGATAAAACACAATAACATGCCTATAAATCACCATAACATATTTTTAATGTATTAATTATATCCCCTTCAAACCCAATTTATATATTTTTTTAATATATAAATTGGGTTTGAAGGGGATTAATTAGTACATTAATAAAGTTGATAAAATCTAATGTAGTTTGATTTCACAGCCTGGAAAGCTTTAAATAATAATAAAAGATAAATAAACTATATAACAAAAGAACAAAAGATAAATAAACTGTATAACAAAAGAACGAAAGATAAGAACAAAAGATAAATAAAAACTGTTTATATAGCCCCGTTTAGAGAGCAGACTCTCATCAAGGTTGCTCTTACTCCGGATTCGAACCCACTATAATAGACGGATTAAAAAATATAAACATACGAGTATAAGTTGAGTGTAAGGATAATAAGGTGGTAGCTGCGGCCAATAGATTATGAACTTCCTAAAGCTGCTTCCTAAAAAGCCACCCATATATCACACACTATGAGACAGATCATTCCACCCCACAAGATCAACAATGACAAAAGCACTTTTATAATACCTCAGCCTATTGCATCGATTTGAAACAATAAATTTATTAAACGACGAAGAGGAAATCAACCTCAAAGTTCTTCTATTGTTTATGTACACAGTTATCAAGAATGTTTCCCGTTCTTTGTTGATACTATATTACTCGTACATTGTAATGGCCATATCCCTTTTGTTTAGTATTCCATATCTCTTAGATAGTCGCATTCTTTATGAATTCTCCAAGATAGACGTTGACCGTTACCTCGGTGTCCGTGTCCATTCCCCGCAAGAAGCCGAAGGTCTCGGTTCTCATCCGGATTGGAGACGAAGAAGTATGCCCGGAGCGGCAGGCTCGCGGCATACTTTCTGTATTTCTAGAATTGCCCAACGGGACTTAACTTATGGATAGATCGGGTCCGGTAGCTGCTAGGAATTGTAAGGGGAAAAAGTCACTCGAGTCCACTGCATATCTGTATCCCGGTTGAGAAATTCATTAGTAACTGTTAAAAAATAGTCGCAAACTATTCTTCCATAATAGGTATGTACTTAAGATTTGTGCCACAATATTTTTTTAAATCACAAATTGAGGAAAAAAATATATTCATTTGTAAATAAATGTACATTTTTTTAAAATCGATTCTACGAAGAAAACATTTTTGCCGAAAATGGCTTAAGAAATTGCTTGATTTTTTGAGTGAAAATCCGAAATTGTGTGTTTCAATTTACTTAATTTTTTTAATATGCTAAGATGATAGTCCACGAAAGTATTTTAGTGCCAACTTTGATGAATGGGAATGAAACGTGGACGTGGAAAAACACTGAAAGGAATCAAATACATGTTGTAGAAATGCGTGCACTGAGAAGAACACAAGGAGTGTCAGTTAGATAAATCGTAGCAGTGGTTAGATAAGTTATAGGGATGGAAAAGAGGCGAAGGATGAGTGTTGAGATGTGAAAGTATGGCCCTCTTTCATATATCCCTACCCCAACAGGAATATTACGTATGTGTGTATTAATTTTTTAAATATTATAAAAATTATACAGTTTTATTGTACCCCCGTAAACTATTTGTTGAGCAAATAGTTATGAGGGAGTGTTGTGTTATTCGAGGGATGTGTGACCGACCAACACAATGTTTGAACATCTCTAAGGCTTCAAACCTATAAACTTTTTTAAGATCTCAAGTGCTCCTTACCTCATTATTTTTTCTTTTAGTTTTATTTGTATAATAAAGGTAAATTAATCACACGAATCTAACTAGAATTCTAGCTAGAGTGAATCGCCTGATTCTTACCAGAATGTCGTGTTGATAACACAGTACATATTATCTTAAGAGAATGATCGATGCAGATGTATCAAGAGTGAAAGAATATTTTCCAAAGGAATGGACTATGACATGGAGGATTTCCTCATTTCAGTGGATCAAAAGGCATTCGAGGAGTGTGATTGCCAGTTTCGAAACTCTGGAAAACACGAGATTTAAAACATGTTAAATTTCTTCCAAATATATATCTGAGAGTAGACAAATGTAAATAAAGCAAGTTACATAGTAGCAAAAATAATCCAAATGATTATTTATCTTGAGGGAATTTATGAACATGCACATATACATAATAAAAGTAAAAATGTCGTCAATCAAAAGAAAAGGAAGAGATATGTTAGTGCAAAGGAAAGAAAAATTAGCAATGAAACGCTGAAAAATATTACTGAAATTAAGAGTTTTTTTCAGTTGCTTCTTGAAGCATGCCAAGACGGAGCGAGTCTAACATTGATAAGATAATGCCTGAGTGTGTGGATTTTTACGATATGTTTTTCATTTCCATTGCATCTCAAGTAATTAATAATTCTAAGGATTGACTTATATTTATATTTTCTCTATTTTGATTGATGCGTATAAATAATGCGTGTTTAAATTATAATAAAAATAAATAATAAACAAAATTTGAGTCGAATCACTCTTTGCACTCGCGTTCTGCAATAACTCAACTCCATCTTAAATTTTTGAGGTAATAAATAACCAATTTAGGTGTACATGAAGCTACTTTGTATCGCCGTGAAGGTTTAACACTCTCACTGCTCTACGTTTTTTTTTCCTTTAAATAGTTGTTTTCAATTTCTTAATATTTTTTTTCTCCAGCTTACATATTTATTTATTTATTATTACACATGACAAGAAATATACATCATTTGTGAAAAAACAACAGGTAATTTAATTTGGACATACAATTTTAACATAGAGGGAAGAATTATAACCAGCCATTCCAACAAGCCTTAACTAAATTCTATATGATGTGATCTAATAGAACGTAAATATATACATACGAGTATATTATAAAAATAAGCAAATTCACATTTTTTATATTGGCAACGACAATATAGTAGTTTCTATTTTTGCACATACACGTATGCAATATTATATAGTATGTTAATTCAATATTACAAATAAACCAAAACAGTGTTTTTTTTTCGGATTCATCTTTTTTTTTTAACTATAATTTAAGCTAGATTGGGGATAAATCAGAAGGGATATTTAGCGCTTTTTTTAATTATTTTATTTTATTTCCATGTCATGCCTTGTATGTGTTGACATTGTACAAATGAATGTGGCGAAAAAAAAATTGTCTGTGAAAAAAAACAACAAAAAAATGTCTCAATTCCTGGTAGAATACGAAACGGTTCACACATTTACATACATTGAGATTTTGTTAATATTAAGTGCCTCAGGTTATCGGACCTAAATCCGGAATACGACATTGAATAAATTACAAAAATATAAATTCTTTGAAGTGTTTTTTCATATGAGTATATACATATCATCCCACCATTTCCCTGTCGGAGTAGACAGAGAGGACAGAGTTCCAGCCTTTTGAGCACTCTGTCCTCTCCCTTTTCTACATCCATAGACCTTCTCACTCTACAACTCCTACGATTTCTCTGACGTTCTACACTTCATTCTATCCAAATATCAATCAATTAATACAATAATACCACGCCTTCAACTCAAATCTATTTGTTATATTAGTATTTTATCACCCATTTACTCTATATGCCCAAACCATATCAGAGTGATATTCTTCATCTTAATCAACACATCAGTTTTAAGTTCATATTCATCCCTAATACTTCACTCCGTAATCTATCATATATTGTTCCCCCATGCGTTCTTCTCAGTGCAGGTATTTCTACAGCATTTATTCAGCTCTTTTCAATCGTTTTACACGTCCACATTTCCCTCACACACATCAAAGTTGGCACTTTAACACTATTGTGGACCTTAACGTATTTTGATACTGTTCAATTTGAGTATTTATGTTTTAGTGCCCCATTAACTTGGTTTCCTTTCACCACACGCCGTATTAATGAAATATTTACACCATTCGAAAAATTTGTAAACAACATAATGAATTGGTGGCCTAGTATAGATCAACATGGTGATTAAGGACTACGAGTATGAAAGCAGATCCCAAATATCAAAGAGATAGATAGGATAGGGTAGAAAGATGAAGAATCGGAAAACACAATCTGTTGAATGATACTGGCAATTAGAGGGTTGATAGTAATTTAGCAGGTATCAAGGCACCGGACCAACAACTCTTCATTATGTTATTTCCCTGATGAATACTTAAACTTGTTTTAGCAGGTCGTAAAGCATCCCAATCGGGTGCGCTGAATATTAAAAAATGATCATCATGAATAATGTAATGAATAATCGATTTGAGAAATTTATAACTTTAAGAGAGAAAAAAACAACACGAGCGGAAAATCTGTACAGAAATTTCGCCGAATAATTATTTTGAAAAGATTATTATAACTAGTAATAACTCGCCAATATATTTTTTTCAATATGACGTTATGCTTGTTATTTTACTGTTTTGTGTCGTCATCGTATTTCTGTTTTTCTAGAGTTAAGCTTGCTCGTTGTAATTAACGCGATCGTCTATTCCTTTTAACATATGTAGCTCTTTTTACAGCTATCTTATAATTTTGATATAAAACAATAAATCTATCAAACATTAAATAAAAAAATTGTTATGCGGAAATAATCAAACATTTACATTTTAAGATAATTCTTTACAAAATTATGAGTTAAAATTATTGAGTTCTGGAAATTGATGTAGAATTTGAATGAATGGAAACTCAGTACAGAATATATATCTTATTAATAGAAAATGTTATATAAGCTTTATTTATTTATTTATTTACATAGCAACAATATAAAGTGAATGAGAATATGTGAATTTTATAAATGTTCACTCATTATAAGAATCAATAATAATCACTCATTATAAACTACTTTGACGTTTTAACATTTATATTTTAATGTTCAATTTTAAGGTCATCTCTTATTTATAAATAAATCATGAGCTATAATTATTTTATATCTTATGCTCATGTCAAGAAGTGACAGCTGTCAAATAATATTTGAAAATACAATTTTTACTTTAACACTATTTTAATTAATCAAATAATAACTATGAATCCATAACTATGTCAACACCTGTTGTTACACACGGACTTTAGTACAATCGATTTTATATTGTTGGATTTTACGTTCATAGAGGTTTATTATTGATAATTATTAGAGGATGTTTTAGATTATAAACAAAATACATTACAAAAAAGTTTATTTTGTGGTTATCTTAAATAGAGTTCTCATTTTAAAACACGACAACTTCCGTAACCTAGTTGGTAAGACGCTTAACTTCCGCCCGGAGGGTTCGATTTCGATTGCCGATCGTACTCAAAAAGAAAATATAAGAGAGTTTCCTAGTCTGATAAAAGAGTTCGTCTGGTAACAATACTCGTGCGTACCGAGTACGAGTGCGATTGTGGTGGCCTTTTCACATGTGGTATTAATGACGAACCACTAATATCATGCCTATTTAAGTGACTCTTAAATAGGCATGATACTCGTGGATTCGGGTTGTCTCCAGGCCCAAGATCTTAAATTTGTTCAAATTTCCAATTCGGATATGTTGAATAGTACCATACAGATGAAAAATCATTTCAAAACAAACTATCTACTCTCATGACTTTATATTAGTTTTTATTTTTATTTTGAACCAGTGACCTTCTGCACAGTTAACTATAACCCCAAAATCTTCCAACATATCACGTCTTTGTAATAACTTAATAATAAAGAGAAAATGAAACAGTTAAAATGTTTATTTGAGAGAGAAAAATACAAAAGTGCAGAGGTATGTGCGAAGGAAATTATCACCGAGGCATTTCCGCAATTATTTTGTCAATTTTTGTACGTCGTTAACCCACTAACCTAACGCATCCGACTTGAGACTCGTAAAATAAAGGATAGTGCACACTGCACACCGAAACAAAATAAATGTATCTTATTTTAGAGAAAAATGTTAGCAAAAAAATTCTATGTTTCATTGCATGCATAGTTATACTAAGATGAATTAACTATATTTGACTGCATAACTTATGTCTTTTTTAAATTTGAATATATTTAAAATGAATTTCGCTCAAATGAGCTTTGTAAATATGTTCGATACCTTTCAAAACTATTTTTCTATCGCATATAAATGTTTTTCATAGTATGTACCCTATTTTTGGGTTCCAAATATCGTCAGTTTGACAACGTCGCAGCTATTATCTTCAGGATTCGTAGATTGAATTAACTTGAACCGTCAGTGACGTTTTAAGTTAAGTTAATTGTCTATTTATTATTCATGACTATAGCCTCGCAAATTATAACACAAAAAGCAACACAACTCAGATCAAACCAACACACAAAAATGTAACATAAACTCAAAAATTTAACACGAAATAAAAACTGAACACTCTTACGGTACGGTAAAACTATGTAGCATACCATCTGAAAACCAAAATACTCTAAATCTGTCGTTTGAATTATTATTTAAATTAAATTTAAGTTCATTTTTAATTCATTATTGAAGGTCTAAGACTTGAAAGAAATAAATTAAATATAAATAAAAAAGAAAAGAAAAGTAACACAACCACATCAAAACAGCCATGAACACACAAATATGTAATTCATAATAAAAAAGAAAACAGAAAAACTTGATAGTAAAATCAAAATTTCGAAACTCCTACGCAAATATGTTACAAACTCCAAAAACCCAAATACTCGAATCGACTTGTTTTACTCCTGTAGATTCAACACATACTATATACCATAATAAAATAACATAAAAAAACGTCAATTTCATAGTTTGAAATTTTTTTTTAAACTGAGTAACAATTCAGTAAATTTTCTGTAAGGTACATACTCGGATGTTAGCAATTTATTTATACGAAATAGTTATTTTTTAATTGTTTAAATAACTACACATAATAATATGATTAATAGATACTTCAATTCTTGACAACTCACCGAATGATGACTCAGCAAGTGTTGAAATGCATTGAAATGCAAGTAGAATAAAACAAGACAACCGTGTTTTAATATTGTATTAGTTATTTTTAATTAATTAATTTTACTTTTCGTTTGATGTGCTACATATTTGTTTTGTTAGTCTTTCTTCATTCATTCGTTATACACGACAAAACCATTTCAAGTTAATCTTCTTCATTTTACTCAACATTCATCCCTAATCACTTCATCCCATATTCTGTCATACATTGTGATCCCATGTATTATTCTCAGTGCACACATTTCTACAGCATTTATTCAGGTCATTACGTCGTTTTTTACAGCCACATTTCACTCCCACATATAAAATACTGTTATGAATTCATACTGAATTTTATTTTGAATATGGATAATTCTTTAATTTTATTTTAAGCTCAAAAATAATACAAAATTATTCAATCTTGCTGTGTATTTTCGTGGGCATATGCTTACGTATGTGTTTATGGATTTCGTGGGGATGGATAGTCATTTGAATGATTTATGCGACCATGTAACTTGCTTCATTTACTTTTGCCTGGTTGGTTGGAAGAGATTGCCGCCTGGCAATAAGCCCCGCAGATTGTATTGCAATAAAAGTGTTAAATAAATTGCAAAGTGTTAAATATCATACGTAATTTTAGCTCCACGATTTAAAAGAAGCGTTTGACTGTGTGCCCATGTCCTAAAGTTTTTCCAAAGAGTGAGTGCCTGTGAAAAATTATAGCATTTTCTTAAAGACCGTTTCGTAATAAGCGACTATTTGCCGAATTATTTTAGAGAAAGCGCGACGGATCCTTCATGGTCACCGATTTCTAGGTTAAACTATTTCATACAAAACATCACTGCATGAAATTATTCACCACTGAAATTATGTATAGCATCCATTGGCTCGATTTAAAGTGTTTTTTTTTTCTGTAGCCAACCGCCTTCGTAAATAAATAGAAATCAAAAGTTTACTCAAGTTAATTTTCATAGTAAATTTTTTTCAAGAATTCTTAGTCTTATCACATAAGAAGTGGTTTCGTTTGGTGTAGCCGTCGTTAATGTTGAATTGACCAGGATCACCTTTCAAGATTCTGGAAAACAAAGGTTCTTGAATGTGGATAACGGATGTATAATTTTTAAAGTAAATATAAAGCATACCTTCAAATACAATTTCAGATTTATCAAACAAAAAAAGTTATAAATTGCAGATATATAACATAGTCATATATTGTATAACACTTTCGTTGTATACATTACAACCTGGCGGAATTATTGCTATGTAGCAATATCTTCCAACCAGAAAGGTATTAATGTGGCCTTAAGTGAAAACCAGACTGGAATCCTTTTTAAAAATCTGGGTTAGAACGGAAATTGAGCCCGCAACTCCAGGGCTAGAAGACACGTGTTTTATCAACTTGACCATGGAGGTCGCATGATCAACTAACTATCTTATCCCCAATTTTTAAATATAAAATTAATTTTAACAATTACTTTGTAGTTATGACTACCTCATTTATTGTATCTACATGTTGGTTTAAGGTAAATAACTGAATTTATTTTAAGGTTTTAAAAATATATTCTTACTTGTGAGTGTATTATTTACACTAAATGCAAAAATACTCGTAGATGGATCTCAAAACGTCCAAAGTCGATAATACAGAATTCTACACTTCGTTTTTTATATCATTAGGAACACAAATATACTACAAAGTTCATTTGAACTATGTGTCCATTATAATGGACACTAGATCTGAAGAGGTTAAGATAAAGTTCTGTGCATTTGTTTGTAAGACAAAGTTGTATTATATGCATTTTGTAAAAAACACTTGTGTTGTAAATTAATCAAAGAAATCAAAGAAAGATAACATAATATATTTTATTTTATTTACTTATACCTGATTTTGAAACGCTAAAAAACACTCAACCCATTAAACGATCGACGTTAAGACGGTATTACGGATACATCAGAATGTTAATAAAACCACTTATTGCCTATCTCACACCTAGAATCGTCTCGTATTAGACAGCGTGTGAGGCGGCCTTATGGACCCGGCAGTATCGCGACGGATAAGCCAGTGTCGGAATGTCACCGAGTTATTTTTTTATCCTTTAGCGGCGCGGCGCAATGGCTGGCGGCATGAACGCGGAAACAGATGCTGTACTCCGGTGCAGACGCCGTTGCTTCATCTCAGCTGCAACATGTTCGAGTACTCTATGGGTGACTTGCGGGACGAATAACAAGTCTGCAACAGTGCCAATTCAACTTTATCTCAATCTATACCTCGTTTTGCTTCCCCTTCAATTAAGCAAAAATTATAATCGAGCAGTCTCTGATGTTTCCGATTCTTGACTATACGGACGTATGATATATCGACATTCCTGAAGAGCAGCTTGACAAACTTAAGCAAAGAGAAAAATCGTAGAAGGTGTATGAGTATAAAAGAAACGAAATATGTGTATCGCGAATCAAAAGTTGGGCGTCCTGTCCTCTCTACCTATCCCGACAGAGAAATGGCGTGATGGTATACGTAGAAAACCTACATCAGTGTTAAGTTCACATTCATCCCTTATCATTTAATTCTGTATTCTGTAATACATTGTCATTTCATGTATTCTACTCAATGCACGCATTTCAACTGCATTTAATCAGTATTTTTCTACATCAAAGTTTCATTCTCATACACCAAAGTTGGTACTTGAATACTGTTATGGACTATCATCTTAGCAGATTTTGATACTGCCTAATTCGAGTATACATGTTTTAGTAACCCATTGACTTGGTGTACTATCGCTACTCTTTCATCATCTTATAAAATACTACATAAATAATTCCTTAACTTAATGTAACCTTTCATTTTTCACCCAATATCGCATTTATTTTCCCTATAACTTATGACTTGAGATTTGACATTTATTTTCAGATCTTTCTCTAAAAAAATTTATGTGATAAAAATATATTGATTTATAAGAAAATTTTAATTCCAAGCAAGCCATAATTTGACGTGTACTGGCCTAGACTCAATCAATATACCTATACTCATATAGGTACATTAATCATGCACATTTGAAATACATAATTAACATTTATATACTTCATATAACCTGTCCAGACGCCCTTGCGAAATACGACAACTTAAATTTGTATTTCTTTAATACATTTCTACAATACATAAAAAAAATTTATAAAAATACACGGTTTAAAATTATGTATTTAAATGATAATAACGGACCTTTTACAAAATTTTAATATTTCGCATAAAAGCGATTAAACAGACGAATAATTTTATCAACAGACAAACATTCGGACGCACGTCAGTCCTATTTAAATATTGTATTTCCTATAGAGATATCATGCTTATGCTACATATATTGTGTATAAGATGAAATGTTTGATTTCTCTAACGAAGAGCTCAGAAAAGGAGATCGAAACTCCAGCTAGGATATTATTGTAATATCGAATTCGCTAAAATCACCAAGTAAATCTTTTCATATTTTTGTATGTTCATAAGGCACGTTTCCTTTATCTATATATTTTTGTATTTTTTTTCCTCTCTCTTACCTTCTATATACGTGTACATACTTCTATATTTTGTAGCCAAGGTACTCTGTCACTAATTCATGTAGGAGCGATAGTGAAATTTGTGGGAAAGTTTCATGTACTGTGCTTAAAGTTGCTTATAAATTTCGATGGGCCGAACATTTTGTGCATTCAGAAAACGAATGACACTACGCACTTCACATTTGGCGGGATTTTCAATGGGCGCAGCCATTTTGAAAGGTTACAGAATAAAGACGCACGGCCGTTCAGCAACAAAACTCGGCTTGCACTGAAGCGGGGGAAGGAGCTAACTGGCGCGCATACGATCGCGGTGGTGGGGGATCGCCGCAGGACGTGGTGCGCAATCATTCTTTACTTTCTGGATGCGCCTAGTATATTACTTTCTTCTCGGTTCCTGTCGGTTTTTCCGTTTTCCTGTCGGTTCAGACAGCGAGAAACTATACGGTTTTCAGTTTATTTACATCCATAAACATTTTCTTTGGTTAATATATGGAATTATATACTTCAATTTATCTGAATTTTAATATATTTTTCATTCAAATTTTTATTTCGCTGGTTCATCCACGATTTTCTCTGACACACCTCTAACTTATTTTTGCATTGTATTAAAATTTCGTTGTATACAGTACAACCTAGCGGGCTTAATACAGTGTATTAATCTTTTCCAACCAACCAGTAAGATGTTAAACAAGTCTTAAACGAAAACCAGACTAAAATATCTGAGTATCTTCAAAAATCGAATCCTCAACCCCTAAACTAAAAGATAGGTGTTTTATCAACAAGGCAACGGAAGTTGTCAAGTATTACAGAGGTCGCAAGTGAAAACTGGACTGATTTTTTTTACAAAATAACCCCTTACTTGCGAACCCTTTGAGACTTGTCAAAATGTTTATAATATTCTAGTTTCATTTAATTCAACTTATAATCGTTAATATCTAATATTTCTTGTAATAAAAATGCCATGTTTTTTGCATTTTATTACATGTATAGGTTAAAAGTTTAAAACAAATGGATTGCACAGTTACGAGTACCGATTTATCCAAGATCTTGGCGATGGCAAAAACAATGTGACATTTAGAATTGCGGCAATGTGCAGTTAATCTCATATCCGTCAAACGTCCGATTCCAAGAAGGGCCTTACCAGTCAGGCCGCTTGTGAGGTTAAACTAACGGCTAACTTTTGCACAGGCCGGGGCTAACTAACTAGTGCTCTAATGTCATGCCAAGTCTACGAGTATATTATCTGGGACAAGAATGCCTTTACCCTTTCGATACTTTAATAGATAAGGAAACGGAAAGATGTTTAGGATAAGATTCTCAATTATGTATCAAACTTGAACGTGTTGCTTGAAAACTATTATACTTTAATCTCTATACTTATTCTTAATGATATATTTATACTCAAGAAAATGTAGCATGGTCCCTGTGACGTTTGAAATGTTATGTCTCAAAGGGATGGGGTAAAATCGTTTTTTTACAAATCGAATCGTTTTTTTGTTAATCGAAAAATTGTTTTTCTCTAAACTGACGTTTTAATTCCTAATTTTCATTATACTGACTTTCTTATGTATTGTATGATTTCTATATATCTTTAAATAGGTCAAGATCCACTATGAATGGATACTAATTACGAACATTTAATATTTTGTATAAAAAAAATCAAATTATCGTATACCCCATCAAATACTTTTTCATTTTTTTTTTGCTATCCACAGAAAATAATTTAAAAATCACATCGTCTTAATAGAATCGCAAACCGTAGAGTACAACTACAAAACAATGTTGAAAACATACCATTTTTTGAGTATAGCGAACCAATTTTGTGAATTTTATTGGTTGATAGCATACAAACAATTCATCAAAATCTGCTAAGATAATAATCCACAACAATATTTTAGTATCAACTTTGATGTATGGGAGTGAAACGTGGACGTGGTAAAAAAAAGCCATATAAGTGCTGTAGAAATGCGTGCACTGAGAAGAGCACTAAGGGTGGCAATGTATGACAGAATACGAAATGTCGTTATTAGGGATGAATATGAACTTAAGGCTGATATTTTGAGTAAGTTGAAGAAGGGCACTTTGAGGTGAGTAGGATTTTTTTTAACCTGGCGAGTTTATTGCAATGTGGCATTCTCTTCCAACCAACCAGAAAGATGTTTTTATAGGCCCTACGTGTTAACCAGACTGGAATCCTATTTAAAAAAAATCTGGGTTCCAGCGGGGATCGAACCCGCAACCTCCTGGGTTGGGTGTGTAGAACGAATAAATTATGAAAGACTAACAAAACAAATATTTATTTTTATTACACATGACAAGAAATATACATCATTTGCGAAAAAACAACAGGTAATTTACGAGTTATTTGGACATACAATTTTAATGAATATACACCGTAAATGTGAGTGAAGGAGTGATTGAAAAAAACAGAAGAGGATAGTTGGATCAAGTAAATTATATCTTGAAAGAATGCAATGTAAAAAGTCAGCGAACTCATAAGAGTTGTATAAGAAGGTGTATGGATGTGGAAGAAGCAAAGGATGTGTATCGAGATAGAAAAGTTTGACGTTCAGTCCTCTCGGCCAATTCTGAAAGGAAAATGGCGTTATGTAATTACTAGACTCGACTCTTATTCTTTAAGTCGGATTTGAAGATCCTCCTATTATTTAGTACCTTTCTGGACAAAATAACAAATCCCTTACGGATTTTAGACATATCCTTCAATTACATTTAATATTGTAAGATATTTCTTTTGCATTTAAATAAGTCACTATATAATGATGACGCTGATTTATTGTTATAATATTACGTTGTAAACAATTTTACAGCTGTCTGTTTCATTCAGATAGATAACTCAAAATCTTTTCCAAATTAATACAACAAAAAGTTATCAATACAAATGAAAAATAAATTTATGAATGACATAATTCAGGAAAATAAAAAGTTTATAACAAAGAGTGCTTGTACTGTCGTGATTAGATTACCGATTCGATGAACGGACAAATCAAAAACAGTACTGGGTCTATGATGGCGGTTTTCTGAGGTGCCCAAAATAGGAAGAAATATAGGATTGTCATGGCAGGCCTAGACAGACGAATCAAAGAGATCACGACCCTAGGTAATGAGGCTGCGACCTGACGGAGAGTACTGTCGTGACCGTCCATCCATATTATTCCGGCATCATTTATCCGTCCTTCATTTAATATTTACATACAATTTTTTAACATCTTCATTGAAATGATATGATACATAATATATAACTTCTTTCTAATTACTTACTCCTTCAAAATGTGCATTGTAAGCAATTTCTTCTTTCATATATAATTTTATTATTTACACCATCTTGAAATAAAGTTGTTTTCGGTGCCTTATTCACGAACTGTTAAGAGCATCACCAGTCGCACACGGAATAAACTTATTGATTGATTTCTCTGATATCGATATCTCCCACATTCGGTGGATAAATTAAGGATTAAACTCCTTAATAAACTCTACAAAAATAAATAAGTCCCTTCACAAGGAAGCATGAGTATCATTGTTCTTATTGTATTTAAAGTTTTAATTTTTTTCTTATTATATGATGTAACTGGGTTTAACCTGTATTAAATGTAAAATAAATAAATGTTACTACTTCTATCTTAAAAATTAAACTACTTAACAACAGAACAACTTATGTTTTCATATTTTATTATTACATCTTCCTTCAAAATATGCAAACTAAACGACTTCTTTCACTATTTACTACTTTTCTTTGATTGCGGTTTGTTTGATTTGGCAATGTGTAAAGTTGTTATAAACTCCATACCACAATGCTTCGTTAGATGCTAAGCTAGATTTTACGTGACTCGTATACTAGGTGACTTCATGCCTGGCCACACCAAAGTGCTACGCACAAATTCATTTAACAGTTGGAAGCGGTTGAGTCAACACACGATGTCACTCTAAAAACTAACCAATTTCATTATAACTCACCATCTTTATTTACTTTCTGTGCAACTTCATTCCAAAGTGATTTTATTACAGGTACATTTTTCTATAATTTGCTCGATGGGTTCCGCTAAGGCTCCCTTTTATACACAGCTGTCATTAAAACTTCCGCCATCTTGTAAATGAACCAAAACGTCTGTTCGGTAGGAGATTCATTCGATGACTAATCGTCATGCAACGTGGCGCGAAGCGTGCAGTGTGGCCATTGCGATAATATGCGGTACGTTGGTTCGCTAGAATATGTCGCCTAACTCGCACATAGCTCTAAGCATCAAGCGAGGCTCCTTCCTATGTGACCGAGGCCTAAGCTTTAACTAATCATTTATTTGTAATGGTTGTTGCGTTTATTAAGTACTTCTGACTTTTCCGTTCATCCTTTTTTCTTACGAAAACTTCTTCTGGTGTATCTTTAAATTGCTGATAGTTCGTTTCTAAATGCCTTCTTAATTTATTTGGTTTCAGACATTCGTTTGAAAGGACAACATAAAAAATTGGCTTCGGAATTCCATCCATTTCTACGCCAATAAATCCAAATTTTATACTACTTGTATCGTATTTCCTTTGTTAATTTTTATACATATTTTTACACAAACGACTATTATTTTCCGTTTCAAATGCGTTTATATCGTGTCTTGTTTGCTCATTTCATAAGGGGATAAATTATTAAGAAATCTTGAAAACAATTCAATAAAAAAGTACACACACACAAACAATAAATAAATATTCATTAACAAAAATAACAGAACATGGACAATCTCACAAGAACGATTAGCGCGAACTGACGTATCAGTGCATGCGTGTGCCTGTCAACAGCGCCATCGCGAGGGTGGAGCAATAGGGGCGGTCACCCCGGGTGACACATAAAACCTTTCGCGCCCCCCAGTTAAGAACCGCTGGCCTATACCATTGATACAGTCTTTTGATATTCCATTAAGTCGTCATCATCTACCGGTGACACTGTGACCGAAGTGCAACGGGAAGGAAAGTCAGTCAGTGGGAATAGTTCACCGCATTCATTTCCATGCAGCTAACGGATGTTGACGTGTTCGCGGATCAAGTGATCCGGTGCCCTCACGACAGTCGCATGCCTCTTGCGGTGCATTGTTACGCATTGCAGACCTGCACCTGTCATTATCTTGCGGGGAGAACTCATCGCTAGCTGCATGCGCGTCTAGGTCAACCGTAGACAAACGGTTAACCCATTGTACAGATAACATTTTTATATGTAACCATGTGATGTGATTATCAATCGAGTTAACGCAAAGACAAGCCGTTACATAAAATACCGTATACATTTCAACGTATTAGATTGTCCGGATAGTAATTTCGTATTTTTATGTCCATATTACATACATACCAACACGCCATTTCTTTGTCGAGGTAGGCAGAAAGGACAAAGCGCCATGACTTTCCTAACTTGAGACATATCCTTAGCCTCCTCCACATCCATACATCTTCTACTTATTTATGTAATTTTTTTTAAATAGGTATGACCGAAGTCATTAATAACCTTGTACCCCCGAATACTAGGCGGAAAAAAATCCTGTGTCATTCAAAGAGAGTAGCACAGCGCGGGTATTGAACCGGCGATCGCCGCACGGCCACGCACCTCAGATTCAAACGCTAAATTGCACTAATTCTCGTGGACAGTGGTTTTTGATATTTCAATATCTCAGCAAACTCTTGTGTCGAAAAACTCTTGTTTTTCTCAATCAAAACGTTGATTTCGGTGGTTATCCGTCTTCCAGAGCGAACATCTTCGGTGGTTATTCACCTTCCAGAGCGAACATCTTCGGTGGTTATTCACCTTCCAGAGCGAACATCTTCGGTGGTTATCCGCCTTCCAGAGCGAACATCTTCGAGTGTCGTATTACCATTATGATTTTTTCACACATTTGGATTTGACACACGTAATCGATTACAGCATCGTTGCTTTACCCTGGACAAATCTTTATGTTTTGTTTATGTCGGATTTTTTCCTTTGTGATAGTAAACAGCATCAAGCACCAAAAAACATATTTTGTTTCATAATGTAAAGAAGCTAAAATACGAGTAAACACAGTCACGCAAGCTAAATAATAGCTAAACAATGCGCTATACTGTTATATTAACTTTCATAATAATGTTCATTCAGCGCGTTTGGAATGAAGTTAATAACGAGAATTTTGTTCTAACGACATCTATCCGATAAATACGAAACTATGTTTCGGACAAAATATTAATATTCCCGAGTTCATTGACTGTTACACTAAACACTTAATCTTAGATATTTTTTTACTGATTTGAAATTTGTTTGTAAAGTTAAATTTCGTTTAAATTTGTCACAACTTCCTTAAATAAGGGAGTCATGTGGTTTGCGGTATATGACGTTAAATCATGAAATTTTAAGTTTAGAAATTATATTATTATATAGTATTTAGGCTGGACTATGAATTAAGATCACATAATGATTGATTATCTTTTGATATTTAGAGTTCATCGTCGCCCCTTCTTCTTGTCATTCTTAACTGTCCTTGTCGTCAGAATTCTAGAGCTGATTCTAATTTGGGAATCGACCCTACACTCCTTGAAAAACAACCTCCGTTGGTAAGATCCTTGTCATTGGAACCGGAGCCATTGAGTTTGATTCTCATTGGAACCAAATTTATTTTTAAAAAGGATCAAATTTCATTTTACTTAAGGTTCATTTAAACATCTTTCTGGCAGGTTGAAAATGATTGCCACATTACAATAAGCCCGCCAGGTTGTACAGTTTATTATAAAAAATATTGAGTTTTATTTTATTTAGCAAATATGGCTTCTGTTCTCCTGTCAAATCGTTGAATATAAACAAAAACATTGCTTTATGACAATTAACCTGTCAGGTACTTGGTACAACGCCAGTGTTTTATAATACTATAATTTCCTGTTAGGGTAGACAGAGATCGCCAAGTGCCAGACTTTCCCATCTCAACACACATAATATATCACCTCTTCTACATTAATACACTTTCTCATACAGCTCTTATGATTTCTCTTACTTCTTACTTTTCCTTCTTTCAAAATATCATTCACTTAATCCAACTACACTGTATATTTGTTTTGAAAACCTTTCTTCGTTCATTCGTTCCACGTGGCCAAACCATCTCAGAATACTCTTCTTCACCTTACTCAAAACACCAACCTTAAGTTTACATTCATAAATTATATCATACATTGTCATTCGATGTATTCTTCCCAGTCCACGTATTTCTGCAATATTTATCCAGCTTTTTTTTTCAGTATATTTCTATGTCTACCTTTTACTTCCATACATCAAAGATCGTACTAAAATATTGTGAACTATCTATCATCTTAGGAAATTTTAATACTGTTCGGTTCAAGCATACATGTTTTAGTGCCCCTTTATTTTATTTTCTATCGCTATACATGGTTCGACATCCCTCATAATTATTCCATCTTCTAAGAAAATACGAACTAAATAACAGATTAAAACCATTATAAAAAATAAAATAAGAAATATTTTATAATGGAAAAACTGCAGATATTGGATTGGATACTTCTCCGCATCTGCATATTAATTGCTTAAATAATAAAACACGAATCTAGCTTTTCAAAGAATCGATCATTCTAACAAACCGAATTAACAATACTATACAGTTATAGTAGTACTTCTACACATGCAAAGTAAATTCTCCGAAAACCAACAAAGATTAGATACGTCAATTTGATTAATGCATTTTAGTGCATTATAATAACCTTATTATTTCCAACAAAATAATAACAAGATCGACAAATTCCCCTTAAAAACCTTTCAAATATCACAATAAAGTAGTAAAAGACGTACAAAGTGTAATAATATCTGAAAATCGTCCATTCATAAAAATCATCTCGAGCCTTTTCACTGTACTCTGTTCAATATTAAACTTTTCGGGTTTTATTGTAGTATCGTTTATTATGAACTGCGGTATTGTGTCAAGAAAGCTTCAGCTACCAGAAGTTTATTTATTTCTATGGAATCCGAAGTGCGTCCATTTTTCATAATTCAGGTTGTTTTGATAACGCCGATCGATGGGTGTCTTCGAAACTTGGCTTGATAAGGTTGAAATATTTTGCGAAACAGGCAAAATACGTGATGTTTGCAAAAAATACCGAAAATTATAAGGACTAACGGTTTTTGCCCATAAATTTATGTGTTTAATATAACATTTGGCACACGTTTGATTTAAGCATAAAGAAATTTTAAAATTACAAATTTTTATTTTTTTATTTTTACGTAATGTATGGTACGAGTATTTCGAGCTATTTAATTTAATTAAGAACATATACTTCACTTATAAAAGTCATAATTATTTTTTTTGTTGTCTTCCCTATAGCATACTGAATTTATTTTGTTTACTTGTTTTTTTATGACTGTAGTAAATAAAAAACTTTAATATATTTTGAAAAATTCACTTTTAAAGTTTTTGGCCGACTTTTTGTGAAAGTGAGTGGATTTTTTCAAAAATTATTCCCTGGTAAAAAATGTTGGCTAGCATAATCACATTAAGAAGTGACAGCTGTCAAATAACATTGAAAAAATAGAGATGTCGGATAATGTTTTACTTAAATTTATTATTAAATCGTATAATAGTACCTATTTTGATATATACATACATGCGTACGTTCAACTGATCTAATGTTATTTACCTATACAAACGTACGTTCAACTGATTTAGAAAGAATTATTTCACAAATTACTAATAGTTTATTTAAAAAAAACTTGAATGATTGAAATAAGTGCAAACTCATTGTTATATTTAATTGGAAATAATTTATGTCAACAATTCAATAAAATAAAATAAAATAACTAAAAATAATTAATAATTTATTCAGTACGATTTTAACTCAAAGGTGCTTAATTTACTCAGTACGATTTTAACTCAAAGTCGGTTAATTTATTCAGTACGATTTTAACTCAAAGTCGGTTAATTTATTCAGTAAGATTTTAACTCCAAGTCGCTCAAAATTGAAATAAAGTACGTCAAGAAACTAATATTTAAGAATTTTTATGAGTTTTTGTCAATGACTTAAAAATGTATGATTTAGTCAATGACTTAAAAAATCGAGGGGAAGGTATTCAACAAGATTTTTTAATTCGCGTTATTTGAGAGCTTATTATATTGAAACATAGGTGCCATTGAAGTGATATTTGGTTACGGAATAGCGCCAAAAAAAATTTAAATGTAAACGTAATTGACAATTTTATAATACTTAAGGAAAATCTAATTATTCAGTGGGTTGAATCTAAGCCTTAATTATCATTTGTACAACTAGCAAAAATAAGACAACCTCCGTGGACTAGTAAGTAACACGCCTGTCTTCCAACCCAAAAGTGTCTGGTTCGAATCTCATTGGAGCCCAGATAAAAAAATCTGATTCAGTTTTCTTTTTGGGTAGTTGGAAGGGATTGCCATATGATAATGAACCCGTCAGTATGTACTGTATATAGAATGTGTAGTGCATTACAATACAAAAATAGTATTAGTGTATTTGTACTATGATAAACCAAAACATAATTTAATTTTATTCATCAATCACAATTCGTAATTTTTTTTCAGACTATGCGATCAGCTCTGTATAAATATACATGTACAATTATCCAAAATTCATTGTAATAACATAAGTCTCATCCTCTAGAAAAAAAAAATTTTGTTTGTCGTATGTTCTACAAAGTAAAATCTGTACTTTTTAGAATGTAATTTTTTTGCTATTAAATTTATATTTTAACATTTCTACTCCGTTGCTCTGCACTCCGTTAAGCACTTGTCTCACGCAGTTTACTCTCCTGTGATGCAGGCAGTGCGAACAAGGTTTGTTGATAACAATAAACAGGAAACATAAATAAAATAGGCGAATAATGGACGAACTAACTTCGTATATCTCAAGAAAACCCTCCGCAATCCGACAATGGCTCCTGGATTCTCCAAGGGGAGGTGAAAGGAAGCACAAAGGATACAAAGATGAGAACCGAAAGTTGGTGTGTGTATCAAAGGCTAGACTATGGTGTTGTGTGTGTACTTTGGAATTTTGTTACTATTATAATAAAGGTTTTTTCTAAACCAGTTCGAATATCACCATGAATATTGTTGTCAACCATATAAATAGTTTATAAAATTCAAAATTGGGATGGGACTTCATCGATGGCGATAAATTAAGATTAAAAAAAATAAAGTTATTTATTAAGATTTTTATACAAAAATTAATAGAATTGAAAAGTTCTTGAGAATAACTGATTTTTTTATTTAAGCATCAAAGATGTCTTTAAATCAGGCTTAAAGGATTTGCCCCTGACGTAAAATTATAAGGTACTTCTCTCACTTAATATTTGTATGCATATATAATTCAAACTTCACCCATTGTTAGATAGAAGATACTCATTTGATGATGTTTTTAGACATGGTATCGCTGTATTTTACCCCCCACATTATTCAAATTAAAAAATGTATTTTTAAAACCAATTACGATATCCGCGGCCTATTTAATAAGACGCCTGCCTTTTAACCCGGTGGTGCGGATTCAATTCTCGTTGGAACCCAGATTTTTAATAAAGGATTCGTCAAGTTTTATTCGTCAAGGCCTCTTTAACATCTTTGTGGTTTATTGGAGGGAATTGCCACATAGAAATAAGCATACCAGATTGTTCGATGTATAAAGACATTGCAATACATTATTTATAGTTGAGACATTAACACTATGGAGGTTTAAAGACATTGTAATGTCTTTAGTCAAGCACTGTTTATTCCAATTTATATAACACAATTTACACAAAGTATCACTGTTGCTTACTGAAATTGTCTTCTGCCTCCCTCCACCCACAATCCCCAACCGTTTTTTACCGTTAAAAGCATGTATGTCGGTCACTATATAGAATAAACAGTGTTTGACAAAACAAATTACAACAGTGTAATACAATATAATACAAAATTTCCTGGGTTTCGTTATAATTTTTTTTAGAGATTTTAGAAAAATGTCTACTGTTTCCAAAATAAAATAATGTTAAAACTAGTCTTTGAATTATTGATTGATTATATAAACTAATGTTACGCTATTGTACTAAGAATTTTAGACTATTGAACTAAGAATTAAGGAATTTATTGTTTGATTGATCAAACAAATCTTAACCTTTTGAACGTGATTTATAAATAGAATTTACAAATTTTATCGATCTCCCATTTATAAGAAATTAACCAAAGAACACAAATATTTACCCGAAAGATTATCTTGTAATTTTTCAAAGATCAACAAACCTTCAACATGGCGCATATTCAGGTAAACGATTATGTATTTGAAGCATTCAAAAGAGTGTTAATCCGAAGTGCACATTCATACCGGCCATCCTCATTGTCGCATTCCGCCAGCGTGACAATGCCCTCGAATAAACGAAGAAGAAGATGATCATTGTTGCCCGCAAACAGATCTAAATAGACTGGAAGAAAAGAATTGCATGAAAGGACGAAGAATCATTTTAGATACATTTTTCACTTCAATGTGTGACAAAATTGCAAAAGGATATTTTGAAATTTATAGTTGTTTATTTGAGTTTGACAAGAAAGTTTTTCATTTTCATTTCCATTTTATGACTATAATTTTATTTGATACTGCGAAAATTTATTGTTTAATTTTAGTATAAGTACGATGGACTCTCAATCGGGTTGGGGATTTAATAAATAAAGTTAAAAACTCAAAATTTTTCAATATTATTTGAAACAAAAAATAAGTATTCAATCGACTACATAATATGTACCAGAAAATTAAACTGGCGAAACTGATAATGTGAGGTAATTTGTTTTGTTAGCCTTTCGTTCCACGTGACCAACTCATCTCAGATGACCCTTCCTTATCACATTCAACACATCAATCTTAAATTCATATTCATCCCTAATCACTTAATTTTGTATTATGTTATACATTATTCCCTCATGTATTCTTATAAGTGCACGCAGCATTTATTCGACTATTTTCAGTATTTTTCCTCGTTCACGTTTCACTCCCATGTATCAAATATTGTACTAAAATACTGTTATTGGGAATTTGATACTGTCCGGTTCAAAAATAGATAATTTAGTGCCCCGTTGACTTCGTTCCCTATCGTTAAAAACGGTTCGATATCCCTCGAAACTCTTTCATAATCTATGAAAATAAAGTAAACTTTTATTACTCACCAGTATATTCACATTAACTTTTCCTTTACACTCAAATAAAATCTGAAAAATTATCGCTCACCGGCTGCGGAATGGTATAATTGTGAAACTATGGGCCACATAGTAAATGAATATCCTATATACTGTTTCCTGGAACTCTTGCCAATGTCGATGAAGTGACTCCCGATGCAGATAAATAATTAGGAAGTCTGTCCTGGATATTGTACGAGTTTTACCCATAATACAGAAGGAAATCTTCTCAAAGTTACACTTAATAATAATAATAATTAAAAAAAGAAGGAATATGCATATAGTATCCTTTACAAAGAAGGACCTCTTCAAGGACACTCTAACTTGGGAATCAAACCAGATTATTTAAAGATTTAAAATATAAGAAGTTGTGGGTACCAGAAATAATTTTTATATTTTAAAAATATTATATAAAAATTTTGTAAATTTGAAATTATTTAAAAGATTATTTAAAGATTTAAAATATAAGAAGTTGTGGGTACCAGAAATAATTTTTATATTTTAAAAATATTATATAAAAATTTTGTAAATTTGAAATTATTTAAAAAATATTAAAAAAAAAATTTATGTATATTTTTATATTTAAAATAAATAAGGATAAGAATTAAGGTTATTGGCGTATTTTAAATAGCAATTGAAAAAACTCCTATTTTCAAGTCAAGTAATGTTATTTGTTTCGTTCCCGATTTACCTTCTCTAATCAATAGTCCTTCCTTTTTCCTTCGATTAATGATATTTAATTTTTGTTATTTATATTGTTCGTGAATTTTGTACGAATTAGTAAAGATTTGAATAGTTTTTGCGGCCATGTAACTCCCTTTATTTACTTTTGTCTGATTTTTGCTACCTGGCAATAAACCCATCAGATTATTATGCAATAAAGTGTTCAATAAATCAAGGTGTATTAGAAAATTCACTTATGGGAAAGTACAATTAACTCGGTATTTAGTTGACTTAATCGTGCTTAAGTCAATTATCTAAATTGGTTTTCCTGTACGGTCTCAATCGTTGGGAATATTTGATGAAAAAACCAAAAAGTATTAATAATTTCCGAGTCTATATTAATTTCAACAACGTTCATATTAATTTTATTATTAGTATTTCCCACTTCTTATCACCATTGGGATATCCTGATTTATTTAACACGTAATTTTTTGGTAAAACTAATTCGTTATTATTATAGATAACGCTGAAATATGTTTTCACGGATGATATACATAGTAAAAAGCCATGTGCGTTTTTCCAATGTACGACCACAGAGTGATAGAGACAAAAGCTCCTATTCAAATCTGATGTCCAAATTCATAATCCGACTTTAACACTAAATACTAAAATATTTATTACTTTTTACCTGAACAAATGGGTATGTCAAATTAAATTTCGTACAAATTTGTCGAAGTTTCCTTAAAAGTTTTAAGTGATTTCATTGCTTCACTTAAGTTTAGAGCTTATGAAGTCTGACTCTGAATACAAGTCAAGAAATTCTAAGGCTAGAAATTAGTAGTTAGGACCTAACAGCGCGATTGAACGCCAAAATGAACGCTTTATTAATCCGTCAAACGAAATCGTCTTGAAACTTGCATGTCCTTGGTTTAATTCACATAAATGATAGAAATGTCAGCCACATATGTATGTTAGTTTTAAAATCCATCACAAAATTGTCGCCTAAATTAAGAAGAGTATAGAACTACAATGAAATTATATAAAAATATCAGTTTTAGGTAGGTCGCTTCCCTTTTTTCATGCATAAAATGGGTGAAGCAAGGTCGGCGCCAATCTTCTAATTATAGATATATACTCTTCTAAATTTGGAGGACCACTCCGTGAAGAATTTCAAATTGAGGTGGCATCTTTGTCACTCTATAGGCAGGCTTATGAGTTGTTAAAAACTAAAATTAATATTTGAAATGAAAAGCGTGGAAAGAAAATAATCAATGAAATCGTGCAATGAAGGGGGGAAGGTAAAGAGCATGAAAACAGAACAGCATTTATGATGATATGTATAAGTATAGATGAGGTAAAGGCTGGTTGTATAGATAGGAAGATGTTATGATCTGTCCCTCTGCCTATTCCAGAAAGGATGTAGCATGATACTCGTAATATGTATGAACAATGTTTCTTCTAAGTCGTGCTACTCAGGATGGAGCGTCGTGGTTCCCCGATGATCAAGAACTAAGTGGATAATTCGCCTCCACTCCTCCTGGTCCATATCTATGATAAGTACACCACTCAATGAAGTACTGATCGTCTCATTGCTTTGATCTATTTCCTTCCTGGAGATTGTCGCCGTCTTTGCTCACCTCCCCCTCAACACTTCTAGTCACTACCGGCTTTTCCAAACTGCCTTCATCTATTCTAGCAACATATTTGAAGTATGATAATATTATCTTCCTGCATGTCGTTGACGGGCCTTTCCTTGATCTATAAACCCTTGAGGATGAACCCTTATTTACTGAATTGTAAATAAATCTTAATGACTAGGGTTGAGTCGGGATTCTATGAAACCATTTTTTTGGATCCGTTTCCAAAAAAGTATTGTATTGTACTGTGCTACGCTTTCATTCTATACAGTACGACCTAGTGGAATGATTGCCTTATAGCAATCCCTTCCAACCAACCACGAAGAAGTTATAACGCCTTAAGTGAAAACCAGACTGCAATAATTTAATAACAATCTGGGTTCCTATGGAAATCGATCCCACTACCTCAAATTGGGAGGCAGGCGTCTTCCTATGGAAATCGATCCCACTACCTCAAATTGGGAGGCAGGCGTCTTACCAACTAGGCGACGAAGATGCCAAATGTACAAAATGAAATTTTCCCACAATCATCATCATCATTAAAAAAGGATAAATAATCGCAGATAATATCGTCTATGGTGGTATCTTTCCCAAATACAGGATACAAAGAAACACAATGTTTGATCTAACACGCTCACTCAAAATTGCGCGACTAAGATGCCAAACTAGGCGACGAAGATGCCAAATGTACAAAATGAAATTTTCCCACAATCATCATCATCATTAAAAAAGGATAAATAATCGCAGATAATATCGTCTATGGTGGTATCTTTCCCAAATACAGGATACAAAGAAACACAATGTTTGATCTAACACGCTCACTCAAAATTGCGCAACAATAGTACAAAATCTTTGATCGGCGACAACAAAAATCAAAAAGAAAATAGCCCAAAGCTATGAAAGAATGAAAGGTTATGTTCAAATTTTCGCCATCAAAACGTTACCCGATGGTATGTTTCGAAGAAATCAAAAAGGTCTCCATTGTTATAATTTACGCTTCCATATATTTCCTTTTCTTTCCGCAAAAAAAATATTTACTAAGCAATTTCTGCACACACTCCATCGGGATTTCTGTGTACAAAAAATACCTTTTGTGATTCGTGAGAACGTCTTAGCGGTTTCTTTTCTTAGCTATCAACATTTTTTCATCTACTTTTGAGTTCCCTGTGTCCCCTCGGTAGTTCCGTACACATAAATCTCCCGAGGAACCCACCTACAATAACAATAGCCCAATCGTCTTGACCTTGAAGTGATATTCTTTTTGCTTTGTTGATATTTTCGCGCCGTTTTCAGTAGCATTGTTTGCGTTAAGGTTTGTCTGCGTACGTTAAGTCAAAATTACTAGGAATAAATATATTGCCTCGTTTATTAACTATGCTTGCTTGGAAATAAAGATGCATAACCCCGCGGTAAAGCGCTATACTTCTGTGAGGAAGGTCGCCGGTTCGAATTCCACATTGTGCTACTCCCCTCGAGTGACACAGGCATTTTTCCCGCCTAGTATTCGGGGAGTATAAGGATAATTATGACATCAGTCATATTCTTTCAAAAAGAGAAAAATAACAAGCATGTGTGTTCCGATCATCTCACTTCGGTATGGCCGGTGAGTTTGTTGGTGTACAACGGCTCACTTACTTTAAAAAACTCGGCGGCACAGCTTCGCTTTCCAACTGAATAATTGTCGTTGGAATGACGATGGGATCCTCGACTACGGGCCTTGCAATGATGACGACGCTTGTTGGAAGCAGCATCTCCAAATATAAAACTTAAAATAGTACAGAATGAAGCTATAAGGACTGTTTTAATAATTTTAGTAAATACACGAGAATTTAGGCTATACTTTGTAAGTATGTAACACATAGTGAGATACAGACTCTCAGTGAGATACAGGCAAAAAGATAGTTTACTGGGGACACGACAAATGAAAGGCAACAAACCCAGATCCATTAAAATTGTGTGTCCAAATTAAAAAAGCCTGTTGTTTTTTCGCATATGTATATTTCTTGTCATGTGTAAAACAAATAAATAAAACTAAAATAGTGACGACCATCGTGGTTATATTAGTAATATGCTAGACCTCCGCCCGGGGGCTTAAGGTGGATTCCCGATAGTAAGCAAAAAAAATAATTCACCAGTCTTGTAAAATGCTTCATTTGCGGTAGTATTGTCAATACAAAATGCGAATATCTTGCCTAATCCAATGGTTATATGACCTGAAAGTTCGATTAATGGAATCGAAGACAATTTTGTATCTAGGTCACACTCTTATATACATATATTCATCATTAGTTCAAGTGTAGGGGAACCTAATTCGTCCCTAGATACAGGATGGGTGGAGGATGAACCAATGCATATTCCCGACAAGAAAAACAAAATCATAGCCAATCTTGAACTTACATTTTGTTATGAAACAACGCCATACAAGCCATCCATATATTATTATGATAACAAACTGTAATCTACGTGCCTAAAAAATCAAAAACATAATAATAATAATAATAAAAGGGCTATTTATACAGCGCCGTCTCGATAACAGACTCTCCCGAAGGAATTCACACCCTCTATTATTGACAGATTAAAAATACTCGTATTGCAAAATAAATATATCTAATTTGAGTGTGAAGACATGAAAGTTGTGGCTACGGACATTAGATAAGGTACTTCCCCGCATCTGGATATGCATCCAAAAAATATATATTTGGTAAGAAAACCGCAAAAAACTTACCAATAGAAGACGAAATATAAAGAAACCTTTGTAGATCTTCCGATATATGATAGTAACCTATTCGGCTTTCGCTGTAGTATGATGTACTCTTATGTGTATAGTGTTCATATAATATCATAAATTTGATGTCTCCCGGTCGGGCTTTTCAACATGCCCACATCACCCATTTAAATACATAAAAGGTGATCATACAAATGGGAAAATGAATAATAATAGAGTACTTTTATACGGTGCACACGATTAAACAAATACACAATGCAAATATAAGTGGAACGCAAGGAAAGACGAGTGAAGTTGGATCAAGTGAATAATATTTTTTTTTTACTTTGAGAGTGAAAGAAATAAAAAAAAGCTATTTGAAAAGGAATATTGACGACCTTCGTGACCTATTTGGTAAGATCTCTATATTTTAAGAGGCTAACTACCAGTCATGGGGTTGCGGGTTTGAATCGCACTGGTACCCGATTGTTTTTTTAAATATTCCAGTCTCGTTTTCACTAAAAACCTCTTTAAAAATATTTCTGTTTCGTCGGAATAGATTGCCACATGGTTTTAAACGTGTCAGGTTGTTCAGTGTATAAATGAAAGTATAATAAAGAACTATAAAACTATATGCACTCTGATATGGTTTGGGCATGTAGAACGAATGAATTTATAAGATAAAGGCGTGTGAGAGGAAGACCAAGGAAAGTATGGTTAGATCAGGTAAATTATATTTTAAAAAGGTAACGTAGAAAGTTAGAAAAATCGTATGAACTGTATGAAACGTTGTATGGATGTTGAAAAGGCTAAGTATGTGTGTTCACATAAGAAAATCTCGCGCTCTGTTCTCTATACCTTCCCCAAAAGGGATATGGTGTATATAATATGCACATATGTATGAAACAATATGGATTATCTTTATATATTCCATGTGTATTAATATATCAAGATCGAAAAAGTCGGTTTGCTGTTCTCTCTGCCTACCCCGACAGAGAAACGGTATATATTTATTTAAAAAAATTAAAGATATTTTTCCACGAAAGTCTATTAAGCTTTTATCAGATAAGTAATGGTTTTGCAACGCATTAAACATTCCTTTCAAATCGACGATGTATTATAGACTCCGGACCGAGTAGGAATTGTGACGGTCCGGGACAGAGGATAATGGTCGAGCTGATGATGAAGTGTGGACTGCCGAGACATTCTGCCCAGTCAGCCACGCCTTTGCAGCATGAAGTCAAGAAAGAAATGGAATATCCATCTATCTTCCGATGATATCCGCCCACCGTTTCTTTCACAAATTATACAACAATATGTAACAAAAAATCGACCAAATTTTGTAACTCTTACACGAAGGGTGGTTCAAATGTTAGCTGAAATTTAAACCACTACATTTAAAATCAACTATGAGCACTCCAGAAAATCAAACAAACATGTATTTTTAAATCTTTCATATATTCATTCTTAATTATACGCAATAGGTCGGTTTTTACCTTTTACTAAAATAAAATATAAAAAATAAATATTCTTTCATAAACATTTTATTTCGTTCCTCACCACCTGACCACCACTCACCACCACAAGAAGATAGATTTATTTAAAACTGGTAATGAACTCAATATATGTAAATAACAGTAGTACGTTTCGAGAGCTAACTCTCTCATTATTCAACAAATTACGTCTGGCAGCTATAGGAGCGCCCAAGTGAATCATGTATAACACTTTCTTTATATACAGTACAACCTTGTGAAATTATTTTCATGTAGCAATTTCTTTCAATCTACTAGAAAAATAATTATGAGACCTTATGTAAAAGCTAGATTGAAAGATCTTTTTTAAAAAAAATCTGGTTCCAGCGGAAATCGAACCCGTGACCTCCAGGTCAGAATACAGGTATCATAACAACTAGGCTACGTAGCTCGTCGTGGAGGAAAATAGCTTCGGGATAGGAGGTGGAAACACGTGTAGCGAGGATAAATTAAATTAGTGGAATAACGAAGTTATTTACTGGTAAATATTCTAATATAGAGTACCACAAGGCTTAAATCGAAACCGTTGATTAAAAAGAATTAAGTTTGCTTTGTTAAAAATCATTAAACTTACATTATTCATTTTTATGACACCGTTTAGTGACCAAAGATCAATTATTCTACGGGAGCCAAAGATTCAATCTCTCATCATCAAATAGCGTAAATAAAAGATTTTTGAATGCTCCATTGCTATACGCCTAACTACACACTATTGAATGCCTTTTTGCTACCAGTCTCATTGGTAAGACGCCAGTCTTCTAATCAGGCAATGCTAGACGATAGCGGGTTTGATTACCGTTGTCACTCATTTAATAAAGGGTTGATAGTTTCGCATGTGCAAGATTACTTTAAATAAACCAAAAAAAGATGTTTTATGAGCTGGATCCTTTGGAAGTCAAATTTGTCTTAGTACATATTGTAGATATATTTTCATCAGTTTTGAACTTACCAGACTTCAAAAATCAGCTTAACTATACATATAACGATTGAAACGATCTCCATGACCTAGTTAGTAAGATGCCTGTCTACTAACCCAAACACTGATATTTCGATTGCCGTTGGAATCCCGATTTTTCAAAGAATAATTGTATCTGATATGGCAAAAAACCCGCCAATTTGTACTGTACATAACCCAAGTACTCGTATAATATGATACAATTTACCATAATGAAGTTTATATACCTATGTGTATACAATAGATACGATTTAGTCAGTATTCTAAACTTACAAATAATATTTAAAATAATCTTCTTAACTATTGTAGAAAATAATGGATCCTAAAAAGAATATTAAATCATATCATCTGAACATCCTTAAAGGACGACAGCAAAATTGATTCACGGAACATAAACGTTGCCCTGAAAAGAGATTATTGTTTGATAAATCACAAAATTCATCCCCCTCACCAGCAGTCTTGATTGGGGGCGGGGAGGGGGTCATCCATTGTTGCCTTCATTTCCTCCTTCATCCTCGCTCCAGGTAAAGAATAGAAGGAGCGGAATTTCTTCAGACCCTGTAAAGATCGAGATCTTGAAGTTTGATAAAGTCTTTTTATATTCGTTCACGGAATAGCGAATCCCGAATTGATTAAAAAGGCTTTATTCTATAAAGATTTTTTTTATAACGGTTGTTAGTTTTTATTGCCGCTCTGCTGCTTGCACTTAAGAAACATAGCTTACATATAGATGGGAACTTAGCTTACATAAAGAGTATAGTTTCTTAGTATATATGGATAGGTACATGATTATATATGTTGCCTAAATTCAGATTGAAAAACGATGCAGTGTTTAAGATGAAGAAAGTAACATTGAGATGGTTCAGCCACGTAAAAAGAATGAATGACGAATTTACAAAAAATATCTATACAAGAAGTATAAAGGAAAATCTAGCAAAACCTAAAAAAATATGTCACAACCAAATTAATCGAATTCTGAAATATTTTATAATAGGAGAGTTGGCATCACGCAATGTATGAATGTGGCAGAAGCGAAAAATGTGCAGGATTGAATTAAGTTAATATTTGTTATCTTTGATTACTCCAATAAGGACATGGTACGATAGTGATAATGATGCCTTATGGTCAAATAAAATCATCCAATAGTATCTCCACAACAGTAGAAGTAGGTCCAAAACCTGATGAATCGACGAAATCCAGAAAGGTCTGGCAGAGTGGCGAGAAATAGAAAGAAACAGAGTCGTCGCAGTGAGGCCTTTACCTAGCAGTGGATAGACAATGGATGATAATAATACAAATTTCCAATAAAATTTCTACACCATTTCCTTGATAGAAGTTATATATAAGGTAGTCAATTTCTAATAAGTGGAAAATATTTAAAATGTCAGGGAATTGAAACATTTTATCCCCCTGTTAATTGGATATGTAACAAAAAGTTTATTTTTATCCCTTTTTTCTTTCCTTTATTTCTATAACTATTTCGATACATATTTTTAACGCAAATCAAGTCCCATAATCGTTATTCTTGTTATTGGTTGAGAAACAATAAACAAAACTAATGCTGGTTGCTTGGAAGATTTGCTGCACACCTATAAAGCCTCCTGGGGTATCATGCGAAACCATTATATTGTATTACACTACCGTTGTATACAATACAAACTAGTGGTCTTATTGCCACATGACAATATTTTCCAATCAACCAGAAAAAACGAGGTATTAAGTGAAAACCAGACTCAAATCCTTATCTGGATTACACCGGGAATCGAACTTATGAACCCCAGACTGGAAGACTGGGTTGAAGACTCTTACCGTCTAGGCCACGGAGGTCATCTGTATATATTCGTATATGTAAATAATGCTTATTACCCAGTTTATGCGTGAAACTTGATAACGTCACCTGATAATAATGTATATGATTCTGAAAGATTGATATTTTTCCATAATTAATAATCTTGTAAAATAATTTGCTTGTTCATAAATATCTAAATTCCTCTTGATTAATGAAAGTGAAAATATTTTTTTTCTTCTCTAGATCTTAAAAAGTAAATTATAGAGATTTATATATTTCCGATTCCCTGAAAGCTGATTGGAAGAGATTGCCGCATGGCATTAAGCCCGCCAGATACTTTTGCAAAGAAGTGTTAATAAATAAATAAATATATCTAGATATGCATCATACCATACCATCATGCCGTATTCCTGTTTGGATAGACAGAGAGTAGAGAACGTCAAACTTCGCTATCTCGACACACATTTTTTCGTTTCTTCTACATTCATACGCTTTCGATTTATCTTACTTCTTACATCTCCTTCTTTCAAAATATCATCCAACCATATTCTCCTTGGACTTCCTCAACCACGTCTTCCCCTCATTTTTTTTAAGAATAGATATGACCGAAGTCATAGATATCCTTATGCCATCGAACACTAGGCGGAAAAAGTGCGGGCGGGCTCATTCATTCATTTCACGTACCCAAAACATTTGAAAGTGTTCTTCTTCATCTTATTCAACACATCAGCCAGTTCACACTCATTTCTAATCACTTCATTCCATGTTTTGTCATACATTGTGACATCGTGTATTCCTCTAAGTACAAGCATTTATTCTGGTATTTTTGTCTTGTTTCATACATAAGATATAATAATAAATTATACAATTATGTAATTTAAAAGTAACGTATGTATGTATAAAAAATAAACCTATTCAACAAAATCACATTTTCAGTTACTTTGGAGTATGGAACGACTATGCGTTATTCACATACTCGTACATGCGAGTTTATGAGAATAAAAGTTTGTTGAAATGTGCAAAAATATTCATCTCGTAAAATTTATATTTCACGGTTAAATTCTGACATAGGGTGAGTCGGGGTAAGTGCACCATATAAAATGAAATTCGAAAGTATCCAACCATTCTCAGGATCATCACATTGTTTTCTAACTTTTATACGAAGGATTTCAACTATTTCATATTTTAATTAGTTTATCACCAGAGGACTCGCTGCTCTTTTTACTTAATTTTTAAACATTTTCTCGAAGGAAGTCCTGACAGATGCACTTACCCCGTCTTCGGGATAAGTGCATCTGTATCTTTTGGTTTTATTAATTGCTAAGTTCCTGGTGTTTTATCTTCCTGGTGAACTAATTGTTCTGGTGGAAGTTTATCCAATAAGTCCGACTACTTTCGTTTTGCTGGGGTCTTTCGAGAAACTTGTTTCACCCATGTTTCATATTTGATGATCTGTTGTTGTATAATCTGATTTAATCCTCATTAAATCTCAAATGCATAAAATATATTTACTTAATTGTATTAATTTTTTTAATAATTCTGTTTTTTTTAAGCAATGCACATCACTAGTTCCATTTCCGTCCATACAAAAATATCGGGGGTAAGTGCATCCACATTGTAGTTGCACTTGCCCAGTACGTAAAATTATGGGGGAAGTGTATGTAGTCATATAAATTACAATCCTTTTGAATATTTATTAAATAAATATTAACAAAACAAACTACAAATCAAATGAAAGGCACTTGTCAAATTTGAATCTCCTAGCACAAGTTATTGTTAAGTTATAGATGAATTACGAAGGAGCTCCCGATTCGTACGTTGACAAAAACCAATCGTCAAAATTTGAACATTAATAATAATGGCCCTGTGTATGGTACAGCGTTATCTGTCTACTGTAGTGTAAATTTAGTTAATTACAATAGATCTTTATAGATAGCAGTGCTTAAACATAATATTTATGGAAGTTGGAAGGCTTAGATGCACTTACCCCGTATATGTACTTACCCCGATTCACCTTAATCCATTCCAAAAAAATATGTTTTAGTTCATTTGAAATATTGAATCGGCATGTGTCATTTTCATATATTTGCATATACTATGTTCAAGAATGAAAAAAAATATCTATCTGGTAAAATTCCTATTTCACAGTCAAATTCTGACATAATCCATTCCAAAAAGTATATTTTTTAGTTCATTTGAAATATTGAATCATCACGTGTCATTTTCAAATTTGCATATAATATGTTCAAGAATGAAAAAAAAATATATCTCGTAAAATGATTAAATTTTGTAAAAAAAATCTATAATATTATATCACATTTTTTAGTAAATTTGTGTTTTGAATTACCATGTGACATTCTGATACAAGTGTTTATACTCGTAGTACAATATATACATATATTCAAACATGCAAACAATATTTATTCGGTAAAATATGTATTTCATGGTGGAATTCTGCCACAAATACATGTTTTTAGTTCAGATTAGTGTTTATTCAAACATATTAAAATATATTACAAAATCTTCTGCACTTTTCTTTGTATCAAGTAGGAAGCATTCTATTTATTTACTTGTAGATTGTTTATGTTAAAATTTGTATATAAGTTCGAGGAAATGTTTTAATATTATTTAAGTTAACAGGAAACACAAAAAGAAATCGGTCATGATTGAAACACAATATGGCGCCAGTAAACAAAACAACGCTTAGAAGAGGACTATGACCAAGCGCCTCACAGGCAATAATAATAATCATCTTTGTCTGATCTCCGCAACTTGTTACTTCCTTCTTTTGAAGGGACAACAGTGCTTTCCTGGTACCGCGTCCCATTATGGGACAGACAAAGCGGGAGACACAACTGGACGCCTAGTGAATTCCTATAGTTTCTAAAACTTTTTATTCTTCGGCTCCACGAGAGTATTCCAAATTGACGTTTACATGTCAAATCTCTTTGAAGCGAATTTTATGAGACCATTAAAAATATTTCGTTATTGTGAATATAAGAAAAAATATGGTATTAAAGACTTTTATTTCGGAATAAAAAGTTGTACAAATACACTTAATTCAATTGTCTTCAAAGTTATTTTGACTACTTAATTTTTCTTATCAGCATTCAAAATTGTATTTTCAGTACAACATAATTGTTGAAAAATACTTAATATTTTCCAGGATATTAGTGCTACATCATAGATAAGGTCAAAACTTTTTCAAACTATTCGGACCATCTAAAAGCGAAACTTTCATTACAGGTGTCACGACTCCATTTTCATTATCATTTTATGTAACGCATTTTACAGCATGTATAACTCTCAGATCCAAAGGTTATAAACATTACATATGTACAAATTGAACGTAAAAATTCAACTAGAACGTGTTCTAGTTCGCGTGTTAAATTATATTCTGAACAATTATCAATTAAAATAAGTTTTTTTAATTGCAGTGTCCAAATTCATCAGACTTCGTTAAATATTGCTTTGAATACCCTCAGCGATACTTTCTGTAAATGCTGTAATTGCTGAAAATTTTTCGTCATACTTTATTTTATTTCGTTAAAACCGAATTCGTTAAATGCATTCGTTTGATTCATCAAATATCAGAAAATTTCGTTACGTCAAAATGAGATTTGACATGTACATACGAGTATGTATATACAAAAAGGACCCAATTCTACCTAATACCCGTTTTAAGAAAATTAAGGACTTGTAATGTTACTTTGTATGGGCTTGATTTTTTTTTAATTCGTTTGTGTACATGGCATACCTGGCGGATTTGTTGCTATATAGCAATTTCTTCCAGCCAACTAGCTCATCTTGGATACGTATTCTTAAAGTTGTTTTAATCTATGATAAATTTTGTAAAAAATATGTTACTTCAGATTCAATAATAAAAATGCAGAAAAGAAAGGAATTATTTCAAGGGTAAGGAAATAGGGCAAAGGAAAATTAGGAGTTTTTATTGATGTCTCGAACGTGATGACTATCTAGAAAATCTTGGAAGCTCGTTCCACAGTCATCCGAGTGGATCGTAAATAGAAATGTGTAAAATGAAGTGTTGCGTATTGGTACGCCAAGTATTATCGTCCGCCTATTATCGTCCGATCGATGAGAAAATTCGTGTTCTGAACGGAAATGGATTTTTTTTCGCGATGGTATAAAGGGGAATTTTAATATAAAGCACCCAAAATCATGTCAACAAAATGTGAGATCTCTTCCCTGCCTTATTTTAAGAGTATTTGGAAAAAATATTAGACTAAATTTAACAATAAAACTAGCTGTTACCCAAGAAAAATCAAGTGATGTAAATTGATTTCCTGAGCTGAAAGTGCTGAAAATTTTGAACATTTGAAAGTGCTGAAAGTGCTGAACATTTGTTTAGCATATGTAATATAGCATGACGTTCGTTGGCTTTCTCTTAAGTATTTTTATATGTTCCCAAAATATCAAAATCTGCGCCAATTGAGATATAGAATTCATATAAATGTCGAATGAAGTTATAAAAAAACTCACAAATCGAATCTGCCAACTTAAAAAATCATATAAATATGAGACTTTAAGACTTCATTCCAATTGAATTAATTCAATGATATTTAAGAACTGCCTTTTGTGATTTTCATAACACAACACTCCGTAATCAATATAACAATTTCATTGTTTACAGTACAATCTGGACGGTTTATTACCAAATAGCAATATCTTCCAACCAACTAGAAAAATATAGAAGCCTAAAGTGAAAACCAAATTCGAACACTTTGAAAAAAACTGGGGTACCAATGGGAATTAGAGATTTATTAGGTATCCTCGTAAATGTTTAAGAGAGAATTTTTAAATATTACGTGACTCAAAATATACTTCCATCCTAATTTTTCTTTGTTTCCCTTCCTTATATTACGTTTTTTTTGTAAAATCTATAATGGATTAACAGAGTTTAAAGTATCCAAGATAAATTGGTTGGTAGGGAGAAATGAGTGTATAGTATTAAGCCGACCAGATATGCCATATTCAAACAATGTATAAAAAATAATAATAATATAAAAAAGAACCGCAACTCCCGGGTGGAAGACAGGTGTCCGGCCAACTAGGCCACAAAAGTCAAGATTTCAAGAAAATTTCGTTTTTTTTTTTAAATGTAACCATGTGTCAAATTTTAAACAAGTGTCGTTTTTTATAACTATCAGGTTTTTGACTGGCAGGTAGATGTAATTGGAAAGTGTGTTCCTCCTTCCTGACGTGAAGAAGGTTGAAGCTTGGAAGGCACCCTGTGGATAAGGAAACGAGATCTGTGAAGACAGAAACGGGCAGCTCGTGACTGCGTTGACCTTGGTTATGTATCCAATACCTACCTGACCAGAATGGGGACTTAAACTTCAAGAGCAAAAAGGAAATCCAATTAAAATTAAAATTTATTTTATTTTAAATAATAATACGACTCATTTGTTTGAAGAGTATTGCCTTTCTGAGTTTTGTAACGCGTGGTTTGGCTTACGATGCCGATATTTCGTAAAGGTTAGTAATTTCATCTTCAGGGCTTGTTTGTGATCAACTTCGTCATGAAACGTTTTCGAAACGTCTGATTCATAAGCCAAATCACGCGGTACAACAATTCAAAAGACCTTATACAACTCCAAAAGATCTTATACAACTCCAAACGACTTTATACAACTCCAAAAGACATTGTACAACTGATACAAAAAAAAAACGAAAACCACAAAACTTATTTAACAATACGACTGTTCATGTGTTTTCTATAAAAAAATAGGAAATTATGAGGAGTTTTGTGTTTTTGTAAGAAATTTCATCTCAATAAACAATATTTAAAAAAAATCTTTAACTACTATTACTGTTCTATCATCGTCCCCATCAAGCCATGTCACTATTTGAATTTGCAGCGTGAACAAATATCCCATTCATTCTATCCTAGTACACATATTTCGCTTCTGTCACGTTTGTAAACCTCGTAATGTCAACTCTTAGAATACTTTTGGTTTTCACTCTTCTTTCTTTCAAAATTTGATTAATTTGATTGTGCCCGGTTCTTCTAGGTCTACCCTTATTTCTCGTACCTTTGCTACTTGTCAATGAATTTCATCTCAATAACCAATGATGTAAAAGCTTCATTGAATATATTGAATTTCTCTTAATAATATGTCTAGTTGGTAAGACGCTGGTCTTCTACCCAAAGGGTTCGAATTCGATTACATCAAAAAAACTAATAAACTGTCCAGTATGTTGTTGCTTATCCACATGCAGTCATATTTCCAACACGTCCGATGGCGAACTGTGAGCTACTTGTCTACTCAATTGGTCCTATGGTAGTGACAAGTTGGTAAGGCGCCTATCTCAGACAGAATACTGAATAAAGTGATCAAGGATAGATGTAAACTTAAAGCTGGTGTGTTAAGTAAGATCAAGAAGAACATTCTAATCTGGTTTGAACGTGTAGAACGAATGATTGAAGAGAGACTAACAAATAAATATACAGTTCAAATGTGAGTAGAGGGCATGGTAGAGGAAGACTAAGGAAAGTGTGGTTGGATCTCTAGAATGATATTTTGAAAGAAGGAAATGTGAGAAGTAAGATGAATCGTAGGAGCTGTATGGATGTGTAGATGCGCAATATGTGTCGATATAGAAAAGTCTGGCGCTCTGTATTCTCTGCCTACCTCGGATAGGAATTCGGCATGATGGTATGTATGTATCATTGATTTGAACTCGATTTTTTTACTGACATTCAGCACCTTAGCGTGAATTCTAAGAACGATCTGTACTGACGTATTTTATTTGACAGAGCTACCATATAGTATACTCGTATATGTTAAGTGGTTTGTATTATATTATTAATTTGTCTCAATCAGGAATTTCTAGTTTTTAAGCTTATGACCGGGCTCTGTTATTAAGAAAACATTAATCCAATCTATAAACGTTTTTGTATTTAAGATTTGCTCTTTTTACTTTTAACACCAGTGCGGAAGTATTTTCTAATCTAGACATTGCAATCTCCAATAAAACAGAAATTAGTGCAAAAACTTGCAGTTAATGACCGTGAAAATTTGCACACGGACTATGTCGATTACCTTGGCAATTTTTCACACGATTTGTCTTTACTGTATTTTATTAATATCAAGCATTTTTCTAAATAATATTTTTCTTATGAACTTGTAAGGGAAACTACATTTCATATTTAAAATAAAATTACAACCAAAATTCTTATTATAATTGATTTTTATCAAACACTCTTTATTCCACTTTTTTTATAACGGTATAACCCTACCAGTTTCAAGACTTTCACCTCATCATCAGGGGAACGCAAACAAAACTGGATTCTGTTCGAACTGGACCCACATACACACTTCTAACGGTAAACATTCGGGCTGGGGACTGTGGGTGGAAGGAGGGAGGAGACAACCTCAGCGAGCAGTGGCGAGATTCTTAGAATATATGTGTTTGCCAAATATTCACCCCGATGTTTTTTTCTAAAGTACCCTTCATCATATCCGAGTTATTAATATATGTTAAGAGCATGGTTGGGAAATCACGTTGTTTTCGGCCAGAGTAATCTAGCCTTCAGGTTAAGAACTGCTGGAGTAAACACGGAACTCATAGTTCTTCATTGTATGTGTTTGTAACACTACCAAATGCAAAACGAATTATATTCCAGACTAGTTGTTTTATCTGTTTAGGTCCTTTCGTTTTCTTTTCTTTTAGTTACTATCAGGAATTGCACCCAAAACCCTCCGATGAAAGTCAAGCATTTTAACCAACTAGGCAAAGAAGATCGACGACGAAAGTATTTTTACATTTAACTTAACAATCATTGGGCGTTTATGTGTAAAATGTATCCAAGCCACAAATCAAATTTGATGGTTTATTTTAAACTAGCGGTTGAATGTGATTTCATCCTGGTTAATGTGTATTAGAAAAGGGGAAATATTATTTGTTATCATATTTTTAAATAGCAAAAAACATAATGTTATATCCTCGCTTTCAGTATGCATCAGGCTACTTCGAATAGCCATGAACTGTGTAAGTACAGCTGGTGATCCGTTTGAGTATGTCTCAATTTTTACTACTTTTTCAGTTTTAGAAATGTTTAAAATTTGCCAATATTATGTTGTATAAAATTAATTATTGTAAATTAACTATAATAAAATACAGAGATACACACTATTACAATTTTTTCTGTAGGAATAAATATATCCTACAATTTATTTATTGGTAGTTTTTACAAATCCTTTAACAATTTTATATGCAACCACAACAATTTCTCTACCATTGAATGCACTTATTTCTTCATTGCTCATCCTCCTAAATAAATAACGTTTTTTTTACGTTTAAACCTTTCTCAAGGAATGAAACCTACATATATGATATATGATCAAAACTGATCAAAATCCATTTAATAGCTCTCAATATTAGAACGTACACACAGACATATCAAGCTTTAGTGTATTAAAGATACAGATTTTTGAACTAAATCCAGTAAATGCAAATATCAAGTCAGTTAAAGATGTATTTCATGAATACATTCTGAACTATTTTTTCAATTCCATACAAAACAATGATTGTTTCAAGTTTCCTTAAATATTTCCTAATATGTAACATGTGGGTCGGATCCTTTTTGAATACAAACGTCAAATTTAAAATGGACAGAGATCTAGAGATAAATAGAGTTTCGTTGTGAGTTTGATTACGGATCCATATCAAGATGATGTTACTCCATTACGTTCTGAATTTTATATATCTTCAAACTAAAACTAATGAATTATTTATTTTATCAATGTTTCGAAACTTCCTTAATAAGTATTTCCAAATTTATCTTAATTTTTCAATGAATAAAAAATTATTTCATCATATCATTTAACCATCAATAAATAAAAATAAAAACGGACGTATAGCATGAGTTTTTGAGATTTATAAATTTCAAATTAGACGTTCCTATAATTGGCATTAATTTTAACTATCTCGAAAGAACATTAGCACACTGAGCAAAAGAAGAATTCTTAACGCTTTCCTTTTTTTTTTCAATTCGCACTTAAAATACTCGTATCCTGAGTTGCTTGGCATTTTCTATATTAGAGTTCCTTTTGTACATTATCGCAATAGAGATATTGTCTAATGTAAACAAGTACCTTTAATTACCTGCAGAATTTCCTTATATATAGAATGTATCATTCGGGAAATCAACTTGCTAAAATTGCCGATATAATTTATCAGTCTTTTGAGCTATAAAAGAAAACTTGTTAAGTATTGCAGAACTTATAAAGTGTTGAATTTGTGTTGAACTATTATTTTTGCATGAATGTTAAGATTGACACTTGGTTTGGTGAGGTGTGGGCAGCACACTCGAGACGATCCCATATCGAATAATCACCTGCGTATATTATAAATTTTTATATTATTTAAATCATTTTCTTTGTGTGCTTGCTTACTTATGTATTATTTTAAATATTTTTTTGTGTAGATATGTCTTTTTATTTAATTTATTGAATTGTTATAAATAGTTTTTTTTTATTTTTAGATATTTTTCTTAGTTGATTAAAAATAAATAAATACATATTCTTTGTAATCTGAAACAATCGTTTCAACAATTTTGACATAAAAATTACAGGAAGTATATGATTATTTACTTAAAATTTATCACTATTCTGAACGTCCAGATAACAATAAAAGAACAATTTAAACTTATGACGTTTTCAAGACGTCATCCCTGATGCATGTCCCCCACTGCACGCTGCAACGCTGCAACGGTCCTTGACGCGGGACGGGAGAAGTAACGTGATTTGTGGAGAGAGCAGGTATACTTCCTTTGTCCGGGATACTGGCCGAGATATGTGGACCAATTTCATATAAGAATCGTTCAAAAGTGTAGCTTCTCAAAAATAATACTAAAAACTGAATTTTTTTCTTTTAATTTCGTATTCCATCGTTTTGTGGATTGGGTATTTGTTTTTACGAGTATTGATATCGATAGATATCCACGTGATTGAAGTGAATCCACCTGGGGTGCCCGCTTGATTAGAGTAAATTTTAACTGTTAAGCCACGTACGTCCATATGAAAGATACAGCCGCTGTAAAGTTTTCCAAATACCAACACACAGTCATTTCTTATGTTTTTGTAAGTATTTTAAAATGATCAATTTACTTATATAAATATTAAGACTATTTCTTAGCACGCTTACACTTTATTGGTATTGAGTAATATTTTAACCTAATAACCACATTTGTAAAATTCTCGGAAAAAAATAAAATTGTTTTATATAAAAGATAAATGCTTCCTTATGTAGAGAGAAAAATCTTATTAGATTTGTATCTAAACACTGTGTGAATCATTTAAAGAAACTAATTTGATTTTAATGGTATAAATAACTAATACAAAGGACTTTTAAATTATTACATAATCGTAATACACTTTCATAATATAAAATCTAATTTATAAAGTTTATTATTAATCGAAACTTTAAACAAAAAGTTGTAATAACTTTGGTTTTTCTCAACCAAAAATTTCAAATTTAAACAACAATTAATCTACCACAAGTCGCTGACACAAACTTTTCAGAACGTAGTCAAAGATAATTTACAATTGATATTTTTCGTAAATAAAAAATTAGATAAATAAGCTAAAAACTCTTGCGGTGTTCAAAGAAATTAATGACACCTAAAAATCTTGATACTGAAATGAGGATAAATACATATAATAAGACTGGAGTATCTAAAATTTTAAAATCAACTTGTATACCAGTCGAACTGATCCATCACACACCTAAAGATGAATAGTCACGGTTGGGGTGAGATGAGAAGACAAGAGAGCATAGAACTGGGCAGGAACGACGCTCCAGCGATTGGCATTTAACTTGAAAAGGTCTTCTTAGATGGTCCATTGTTACCGATGAATAATGAAGTCAGCTTAGATTGTCATAAATTGTGGAAAAGATACTCCCAAATGAACAGTCCTAGTGAATAAGTACTCATTTTTTACATTAATAGAAGCAATATGTCAGGTTTCTGAATGGTGTATTTCCAAATGTCTTGGCCACTTGGATGATTTATTCTGTTATTTAACACCATGCAATGCAAATAAAATAATTTCACTCTTCATTTTTATTCGCTATATGAATATGCCTTTCCTGAAAGGATAATTTCAGAAAGAAGGTTCCAATACTTACGTACCATCACGCCATGTCATTATTGAAGTAGGGAGAGAAGACTCGTATACCCACACATTCCTTTCCATACACACAACTTGCCTCTTCCACACTTATACATATTGTATAAATCTTCTTATTTCACACACTTCTCAACTTTCCTTCAGTCAAACTATCCTCTACTATTTTGTACCATTATTTCATCGGTCTACATCTTACAGACACATCATTAATTTCAAACATTTATATATCATAAAATATATATTTGTTTTGTAAATCTTTCAGAACTCATTCTCTCGCTATATATTAAAACCATCCCAAGTTTATTCAATTCTACTGATAACTTAGGTTGATTTTTTTGCGTGACACTTGTCTTCCAACTCGGTAATTGCGGATTCGACTCCCTTTGGTACCCAGAAAAATAAGGGTTTGAGGCTGATTTTCAGTAAAGACTTGTTTAATATATTTCTGGTTGGCTGGAAGAGTATGCCACATGGCAATAAACCCATCAGGTTGTACTATAAACAACGAAAGTGTAATACAGTACAATGACTTCCGAACTCGAACAAACAGTCCTCCCTTACCCGATTATTCCTAATCATAACATACTCGTAGATTGGAATGCCACATATTCTTCACGTCTTTCTTTTTTCTTCTGCATTTATTCTATTTCCATTAATATACAGATTAATTGTTTTTCATGAATCAACTTTCCTACTTACAACGCAGAACGCACATGTATGATACAAGTACATAGCAAGCTATAAACGATATCGCTAATTATTTGATCTAAAGCATATAAGTAAGGTACTAATGACGTTTTTATGATATATTGATAAATATTTATCAGTCTACCTCAGTTTATTAGTGAACAATATCAAAACCATAATAAATTTCAACATAAACACAATAAAAATTTAATATTTTTTATTAAATTGTGTGCAGATGAATTTTTACACTCGCCGTTTTCCAAAGCAAGTTTTCCATCTTGACGACTCATATTTCCAAAATATTATCTAACTACTAGGTCCGCGGTCTTTATCGGCTTCATCATCCCATCCTCGTAAATATTTTCTTGGTAACTATGGTTTGTCATCTGCAACTTGAGTTCAGATTTGACAATATCGATGATTTGGAAATTTTCCCTGACGCATGGGTTTATTTTTCTATTCCCTAGGGGAGGTTCAAAACATTGCCCATTCTAATATGTGTCACTTCGAGTACAAAGAATAACTGTTTAGTCAAGTCTCACAGTCATTATAGATATGAAACTTTGTTGAAACACTTGTTTTAAGACTTCGTGACAAGAAAGATTAGAAAATATTTTTAAACTTTCCAACGACTACCAAATCCAACTTTACAATTGTCATATATCCTTAAATAACACTATGAGAATTTAAAAATATAATTCACTTTATCAAACAATATTTTCCTTGGCCTTCCTCTACCTGTCTTCCAATCAAGCGACCTTGATTTGTTTTTTTAGTATTCCTTCATTAAATTATTCTAGATGTCCAAACCATCTTAGAATACTCTCCTTCATCACACTAAATACATCTACCTTAAGCTTATATTTATCTCTAATCACCACATTAAGTTATTTTTCCATGTACTCGTATTTTCATCTCATCTATTCTTCCAAGTGCATGCCTTTCATCTCATCTATTCTTCCAAGTGCATGCCTTTCATCTCATCTATTCTTCCAAGTGCATGCCTTTCATCTCATCTATTCTTCCAAGTGCATGCCTTTCATCTCATCTATTCTTCCAAGTGCATGCCTTTCATCTCATCTATTCTTCCAAGTGCATGCCTTTCATCTCATCTATTCTTCCAAGTGCATGCCTTTCATCTCATCTATTCTTCCAAGTGCATGCCTTTCATCTCATCTATTCTTCCAAGTGCATGCCTTTCATCTCATCTATTCTTCCAAGTGCATGCCTTTCATCTCATCTATTCTTCCAAGTGCATGCCTTTCATCTCATCTATTCTTCCAAGTGCATGCCTTTCATCTCATCTATTCTTCCAAGTGCATGCCTTTCTACAGTATTTATTATGTTCCTTTCAGTATATTTCCACATCCATATTTCAAAATTGGCACTGCAATATTGTCGTGGACTATGTTTTAGTGTATTAGTTATTTCTTAGGCTGTTTAAAAACACATTAAAATGACAGAGAAAAATGTAAAAAATCTTTCAACTTTATTTGATTTAAGTTATATATGTTAAAATATACACTTATACGTATATTGGGTATACATATCATATTCGACAAGTGCATACTTGAAATAAATAAAAATGTAAAAGATTGCTTAGTTAATGATTTTTTCGATGATATATAAATTTGTTGCAACCAAAATGTTTACATTGTAATAAATCTCAATAATCAGTTTTTTTTTCAGTCACGATTCTGTTTTTATCTTTGATTTGTTTATTTAAAAGTAAAATGCACTAAATTTTGTTTTTTATTTTATATTTAAATTCGAATGTAAATAACACACATAAATCAATATTTCGCAGATCTTTTCATCTCCGTTTTATATTTACCTAACAATACTAAGAATACTTGTTAATTACTCGACCAATGATAGTTTTTATAGTCACGATTGTTTTTATGGCGATTCTTATAATTATAAATAACAGGATCCAATGCAAATGTCCGTCCAATACATTATATAATATTAAAAGCCGATTGCTATAGTGAATGTAAATGTGAAGGCCCATAACCCGTGACAAGTACGAGTATAATAGAAGGCATATACAAAATAAGGGATCAGGGTACCAGTCGTTGATGCCACCGAAGATGACTGTGTAAGGCAATTTTTTGCATATAGGGCAAGGCGCTTCAATACCTGCAGCTTGTATGTGTCTTCAATCTTTCTTGGGTACCTGATAACTAGCAAGTTCCTAGGTATTTGCCTCAATCTGCTGCTGATTTCTCCCAGTTGGGCTAAGCATATTTTTTTTATATCGTCTCATGCAATACGTCTTCTTATCTCTCGGACTGACCCCGATATAATAGGTAATAACATCATCATATTTTCCAATAAACTTTTTTTAAATAAAATCATTTTACACTAACATAACCTTGAAAAAGTAATCATAAATAAGCATTGCCTTAAAAAAAGCATCGACAATTGATCATTCAATCATATGATGAATTAAAAAATAAATTTACTCTTAAGATCTTATTATATTAGGAACATAAGTTGTGTCCGTTTTTTTTCCAAATTAAAAATTAGCACCAAAAGTAAAACAAAATGGTAAACGAAAATTTTCTGCTCTACAAGATATTGTGTTTGCTTTTACGTTACATATATTATTTTATTTGATTACAAGCCTTCAAAATGGAATGTCAAGTAGACGAAAATAAGCATTTTCGACACATTCTTCTGTTCGCGTTCAATCAAGGGAATAAAGCTGCCAAAACTGCTCGCGATATTTGCGAAGTGTACGGTGAAGATGTTATGAATTAAAGGACAGCTCGTCGATGGTTTTTGCGTTTCAAAGACGGTAATTTCGACCTGAAAGACATGGAGTGTTTCGGACGACCAGTGAACTTCGATGAGGACCGCTTAAACCATATTATTCATGAAGATTCCCTTCAAACCACCGTAGAATTGGCTGAGCAAATGAACTGTAGTCACATGACTGTATACCGCTATCTTAAATCAATGGGAAAAGTTCAGAAGTTCGGCGCTTGGCTTCCACATGTTTTGAGTGAAAACAACAAAAATCAACTTTCGACAATTGAAACGAAAATGTTCACTTTCGTCTACTTGACATTCCATTTTGAAGGCTTGTAATCAAATAAAATAATATATGTAACGTAAAAGCAAACACAATATCTTATAGAATAGAAAATTTTGTTTCGAATGACGTATAGCCTTTATCATTTGGTTTCGCTTTTGGTGCTCATTTTTAATTTGAAAAAAAAAACAGACACAACTTACGTTAACACCCAATATATCGAACCTGGAACCCAAAAATACGAAAAAGGCCAATCCGTAGGCCACCTTGAATACAAATACACTTTTCATAAATTAATTTTTAATTTAATAGATACACAATACCATACAGCCGTTAACCATATATTTCGCCTCCTCTACATCCATACACCTTCTCATCTTCTCTAACGATTTCTCTAACTTTCTACGTTCCTTCTTTTGAAATATCATTCACTTGATCCAACCATACTTTCCTTTGGCTTGCTCTACCACGCCTTCCACTCACGTTTGCACTGTAAATTATGTTTGTTAGTTTTTCTTCATTCATTCGTTCTTCATTCCCAAAGCATATCAGAGTGCTCTTCTTACTTAATACATCAGTCTTAAGTTCACATTCATCCCTAGTCACTTCATTCCGTATTATGTTATACATTGTTACCTTATATACTCTTCTCAGTGCCCGCAGTTCCCTCTTTCTACTCACATTTTCACTGTATATGTATGTGTTTTGTCACTATTTTTTCATTCATTCGTCCTACAAACCCAAAGCATATCAAAGTACTGTTTTTGATCTTCCTTAATATATCAATCTTAAGTTCACATTCATTCCTAATCACTGCATTCCGTATTCTGTCGTACATTCCGTATTCTTCCATAATTTCCACAGCATTTATTCGGCTTCTTTCAGTCTTTCCCCACGTCCACGTTAAACTTCCATATATCAAAGTTGATACTTAAATTTAATAAAATAAACTAAACACAATTTCTGTCTGTCTTCGCCATAGCCTGATTAATTCAATTTACTACCGGTTTCACAGTCTTCTTTGTCAGGTATCGTTTTTAATATTTATATTGAATGCCAATCGAATGCGTTACACGAGTCGTTTATAAATATGATTTAATAGAAAATATAATATTAAAGCAAACAAAGTATCATTCAAGTCCGAGGCGATTTCCTTATTGATGTGATCAGCCAATAAATATCAAAACATTGTTCATTTATTATTTACAGATCGGCGTTACGTTGTATAATATACAAAGTGGAGTGCCATTTGTATTTCCTGTTTCCTAATTGCGATGCTATCAGATAATTCGGTTTATCAGCCATATAAAATACAATATAAATGGCGATTCCATAGTACTCGTAATCTTGTTACTAGAGGGAAATATTACACTTTGTTGACACACACATTTTTTATAAACATACCATCACGCCGTTCCCCATTCGACGTAGGCAGAGAAGAGAGAGCGCCAGACTTTTCAATTCCGACACACCTTTCGCGTCTTCGATATCCATACACCTTCTCATACAACTCCTACGATTTCACAAACTTTTTATATTTTCTTCTTTCACTGTATCCAAGCACATTCACCGTCTTTCACTCGCATTTGAAATGCATATTTGTTTTGTTATTCTTTCTTTATTCGTTCTACATGTGCCAAACCATTTAAGAGTGTTCTTCTTGATCTTCCGTAAGTTCACATTCACCCCTGATCACATACATTATTCCGTATTCTGTCATACATTGTGACTTCTTGATCTTCCGTAAGTTCACATTCACCCCTGATCACATACATTATTCCGTATTCTGTCATACATTGTGACTTCTTGATCTTCCGTAAGTTCACATTCACCCCTGATCACATACATTATTCCGTATTCTGTCATACATTGTGACTTCTTGATCTTCCGTAAGTTCACATTCACCCCTGATCACATACATTATTCCGTATTCTGTCATACATTGTGACTTCTTGATCTTCCGTAAGTTCACATTCACCCCTGATCACATACATTATTCCGTATTCTGTCATACATTGTGACTTCTTGATCTTCCGTAAGTTCACATTCACCCCTGATCACATACATTATTCCGTATTCTGTCATACATTGTGACTTCATGTATTATTTTAAGTGCTACAATTATTCGGCTCTTTTCAGTATTTTTCTATATTATACAGCGCTAAATTTTCACAGATTTGCGTCGTGTTTTTACTTTGTCGGAAGTAAAAAATCATCTAATCACAAATATTTTCTACATTTTCTGACATTTTTAAAATTTCACAAAATAACCGCTGAAATGTCACCTTTCAAATAATATATTTTGTATTTGTGAGTGAAGTTTGCAACGGGTCGAAAAAACGATGACAAAGAAATCGAGTGCAAAAAGACTATAAATAATATTGGTAAACAATACAGATTGTGCAGAGTATATATCCTGTTTTTGAAGACCAACGTGGCGTAATTGATAAGACACTTGACTTCCGTTCGGAAGTATCGGGTTCAATTCCTGATAGATCCCAAAAATAAATAAAAAAAAGTGTCCCAGATTAGTAATAGAGTTTGTCTGGTAATAACACTAGCACGCGAGTGTTTTTTCCATCACATGCAATGACGAACCGCGAGTCCAGTGCCTATTCCAAAGACTAAACCCGAAGGATCTAGATAATATTGTCTCCCAGCCACGCTCTTTAATGTGTCCTAATCATTCATTCGGATATATAGGTAGCATCTGAAAAAAGAAAAATAGTACATCTGGGTAAAATGATATGTTAAATCTTTTGAGTATAGATTCACAAAGTGGCTCATTATTCAAAAAGGATTTCGTTGCATATCAAATATTCTTTCTATTCAACTACCAATATCAAAGCGGTCCCTTATTCTCGTTTTTTTTTAATTTTCCATTTCACATACTAACGCAGCCTCATTTCTAGGCTTTCAGTATTTTTTACAATAATCCTTATTTACATAAGAGCTTTCACTGCTCCGCGTACAATAATAAATCTGGTCCCAACGGAATTGTCTATTGTACCGAAGATCCGTTAAAGGCATTGATGGTATGAATGACGCAACCATCCCGTATTGTTAATAAATGTTATGCCCATCTTTTCAAAGCCTAATATATATTTTTTTCTGTTGTTTATAGTTAAGGTATTAACGTTGTGGAGGTTTAAAGACATTGTAATTTATTTTTATCAAACACTGTTTATTCCACTTTTTTGTGACGGTATAACCCTACCGGTTTCCCGATCGGAACATCTGTTGAACAGTTATTTCCCAAAAATTTCTCCGCTCTTGGCCGAAACTGTCCCGTGTCCTGTCTGTCCCGAAACTGTCCCGAAACCGTCCACAACAGTATTTTAACACCAACTTTGATATGGGAGAGACAAACACAGTTTCGCTTTCCTATTGACTTGACACGATGCAGGGATCCTCGACTACCAGTTCCAGCTACGACGAATGTGGACTTTATGAAAATGGCTTCATATTATATAGTGACCGATTCCATTTCAGAACTTTAAAACGAAGAAAATAAAATGAGTGATAAAAGTTTTCAAATATTTCAGAAAATATTTTTTTTAAATCCTCTTTTTCGCCCACTCCTACCAGAGTAGTATAATCAATTCTGTTTGTCTCAGTTCTATGTTTTTTTTTAATAAATTTGTGCTCTGCTTTGATTTTTTTATACTAAATTCGAGTTCTAATCATAAATTAAAAAGTTAATTATAATTTCTAAAATTTTCCATAGCAGAGAAACCGTTGCGTTAAGCGCTTTGCGTCGAAAACAGTAAGATATGTTTCCGGGAAATCAGAATCCGTATTCGGAATTCGAACCAAAAACGTTTTTCTTTCAGAGAAACGGGTCTTACAGCAGAACTATTGCATAAACACTGTCAAATAAGTAAATTAATCAACTCATAAAGGGCTCTGTATTTACTCAACAATGAGGGCAATTTGTCCAAAAGAAGATGGTCGTAGCTTTGAATCCCGCTTGAAGAAATATATCAGCACCATTTCAAGAAGAAGTATTTAGTGTTAAGTTTAATCTTTGAAAATATTTGCCTCAAACCAATGGTATTTTAAAAAGATATTTATTGAAAAAAAATTATTAAAAAAATAATAAATGTCTCACAGTTTTATCACCAACGCATGGTCACCACAAAGATGCAGGTCGTAACCGTCCCGTATTGAGAGGATAAATAACACACTGGTCCCGAATTAATTGTAGGTGCAACTCCACAGTTCCCACGGTCCCACGCATCCCCCGCCTTAGTTTTGGCCTTGGGGGTGAACTAGCAGCTAACAGGTGTTGCCCGGGTTCAGGACCAAATCACTTCCAACCCCTCGATCCCCATCCAGACGGCCTCAAGGCTCACCCCTAGTTTAATGTGGGGAGGGGTATTCTCAAACTTTCTCAAGATTTGTTTTTTTTTTCGTCTTAAATGTTAGTATTCTTATTTGTTCTCCACATGCTTAAGACGAAGTATCAATTCTTCAGACGTATAACTAGAAGAGATTCTTGAGAAGCTGCTGATTGACAGCCTAAAGAAGATGCTATTTGTGGGTGCATTAAAGAGTTTTTAAGTATAAACTTTTGGAGAAATTTTATAAAGCAACGTAGGCGCCCTTGAAGTTCTTTGGTCAGTAAATGGTGAAAAAAATACAAACATTTATTCGTATCATAACGCCGTTTCCCTGTCAGGGTAGGCAGATAGGGCAGAGCATCATAATTTACTATCACGACACTTTTCCACATTTATACACATCCTCATAGAACGCCTACGATTTATCTTTTATGATACATTTATTTCTTTCAAAATGTTATTCACTTGATCCAACCACACTTTCAATGGTCTTTCTCTACCATGCATTCTACTCAAATTTGCCCTGTATATTTGTTTTGTTAATCTTTCTTCATTCGTTTATTCTAATTTTCCAAATCATCTCAGATCGATATTTGTAATTTTATTTTTATTTTTTTATATATGACAAGAAATTTTATAAATATGTTACATAATGTGTGAAAAAACAACAGATACATGAATACAGACACAAAATGTAAGCATCCGTAGTTTGGTGGTAATACGCTTGTCTGCCGATCTGGAGGTTGCGGCTTCGATCCCCGCTGGAACCCATTTTTTTAAAATGGGATTCCAGTCTGGTTTCACTTAGGGCCCATTAAAACATATTTCTGGTTGGTTAGAAGAGATTGCCACATGGCGATAAGCTCGCCAGGTTAAATAAAAAATAAAAATAAAATAAATAAACTTATTACCATGCATGCATAGCCTTAAGTTAACATTCATCCCTAATCACTTTATTCCGTATACTTACTACAAAGAATCCACTGTAGATCTTCGAACATGTACTAGTAACACATTCGGCTTTAGGTGGAGTGTAGTTTATATATGTGCAATGTTCATATATAATCATGCATTTTGATAAGATCTCCTAAAAACGTCTGTCTTCAAGGCTTCCTACAGTTATGTAATGTCTACAGTACTCCTAATTATATATGATATATTCACAAATAATTTTAAAAAATCACTTATGTATTCGATATCAAATTTATTTTTAAGACTTTGAAATTATTTTACAACTTGTCCCGATACTATTTAATCCGTTTTTTAAGCTTTAATTGAAAAATTAAAAAAATGCATTTTTCAAAGTGTTTGATAAAACAAATTACAATGTCTTTGAACCTCCACAACGTTAATGCCTTAACTATAAACAATATGTAAAATATAATTTTTCAAAGATTGAGAATCATTAATTAGCTCACGTCTATTGAGTACGCATCGTGCATCGACTTATATTCACCTTATGTCTGCTCCCCCATTTAGGACATGTGCATTCAATATGTGGCACCTAAAAGATAAACAGTAAATATGTCCTGATACATATTTATATTGAATCTTACAATTATCTATTTATCTATTTATCTATTATCTATATAAATAAAAATGTAAATGTTCGTTAATTATTGCTAGCTAATCTCCGGAAGTTCTCTACCGATCGCTTTGAAATTTTGAGTAAAGTTAATATTCGTCAACGGAAATGTTTTTTTATTTTTATTTATATATATATATATATCAGTGTATATAATTTTTTTTTTAAATCAAAAACAAATATCTATGCGAACCTGTCGGGGACAATGACTAACTAGATTTGTGACACATGTCAAATTTCATTTTCGACGTTTCGGAGTTTATATCAAATATTTAATTATTAGTCTATATAAATAAAATATTTAATAATTTAATGTTTAAAAATAAATAATAAATTTTATATATAATAAATGTTTTATTTTTGAGTCGAGACACGAACTGATAATAAATTGATTACAGGCGAAAAATAGGTTAGAATCCAAGATACGTCAAACTAACATTTGTGTTAATAAGGATAAGTTCCATTGTGTCATAGCAGCTTGAGAAAATCTTAATATGGCTGAATCAGGACTTTATAGCGCAAGCGCAGGAAATATATTTGACAGAACTAATACTAAATTTGTAAAAAATATCCAACTAATATTTTATCTGTTTTCAAATCTTTCGAGTATCGTTTAAATAAATATAATCGCTAAAACAAATATAGCTTATATTTATAAAAAGATCTAAAATAAAGATAACTTATATGTATAAAAAGATCGAGGATCGCTAAAATAAATATAACTTATATAGTATGTATAAAAAAACAGATGCGTGATACTCTCACGTGGTAGAAGTGAAACTTCTTAGCTCTTAGGAAAAGTTGATTTTACGCATTGCTTTTTTTCCATTTGTTAACGATTTTTTTAGGATTAGGAAATGATTCTGTGGAATTTAATTCAAGAAAGTCTCTTTTAATTTAATAAAAAAATTTTTTTTTTATTTTTAATAATAAATAATAATAAATAATAATATAATACACTTAATAAAATGAAATTTAATATTAAATATATTAATATTTTTATATTTATATTAAATTTATTATTTTTAAATAATTATTTAATTATTTATAGCTTAACTATTTTAATTATATAAAATATTATTTTATTATATATTTTTTTTTGTATAGCGCCATCTGCGTTAATTTATCCGCCATTTTCATTTCGTAATGTGCGTTGTTGACATATCTACCTTTAAGAATATCTTTTTCACTTAGTATTTTTAACTTATTTTTTTATTTTTCTGTTCAATTAGCGGTAAAATTTAATTTTATTGATTGATTTTCGTTTGAATTCAAATCATATCGTGAATTGATCTCTTGGAGTGACGCGATCATTTGCTTCACAGAGACAACATGATGCTGGTATGTACATTTTTGACAAACGTCATATTTATTTTAAACGAACTGACAAATTTTTGCTAATTTGTAACAAGATGTATTAATGTGTCATTATTGTTTGTTTTTTGTAATGTATTTACCTAAATACCTTGCTATTTATTAGAATCGATATTTATTGTTCATTAATGACGCGATCAAACATGTCACATCCAAATTCAATTCGTGCGTAGTTTGCAATGTTTGCAATGTCTTTCCTTAACATTTAATTAATTCCAATAACCTCTTTTTTTGATTATCATTTAATTCGTTCCAATTATCTCCGGATTTACTTAACAATACTCCTATTGGACAAATATTTGACAAATGCGTGTCCAGCTGCAAAACGATTGATCAGCTGAGATATTCTCACATCAATTGCTGGAAATTGGGAACGGAAATTTCATTGTCTCATAACTTAATGTTTCACTCATATTTTTAAAGGTTTACTATTTTATATGTTTTTGCTATAACTTTCTTTCTTCTTTTTCTGCAATCTATCTGCTTTAGTTCATCAAAATGTCGAGGAAGCAGCAGAACAACGTGTAGCCAGACTTGAGGATGCACGGTTGCGAGCACGGCGATCGCGTTCTGCAGTTTCAGAACTGGTTCGTTCTCAACAGAATGTACGCGACAGGCTGATAGTGACTGAAATAGGTCATTAGGAATATCAAATGTATCTTTTTTTATATAGAGTTTAATTTTATCTCTATGTTTATATTTCAAATCTATCAAATCGTATTTTTTAAATTAGTTTGATATTCATCCGTTTTAATCAAACCAAGCTTCGCTCTGAAGAAAACGTTCATTTGCGAGATGCAGTTGTAAATGACGGTAATACAACTAACGTTGGAAGACTAACGATTTGGCCATCTTCATATACAGGCAGTCTACGTCATATGCACGAGTACGCTCAATATGCAATTGCGTATGTTCATTACTACGGGTGTCCAGACCTATTCACTACATTCACATGCAATCCAGCTTGGGACGATATACAACAGCTCATGGTAAAACATGAAGTGTTTGGGTCTGTGCGCTGCTGGATATACTCAGTGGAATGGCAAAAGAGAGGATGGCCTCATGCGAATATATAGTACCAATCTGGATCTATAACAAAATCACTTCAAACGAAATCGACAATGTAATGTGCGCTGAAATACCCGATGCCGACGTCGATAAGGATTTGCATGAAGTTGTGACGAAAAATATGATACATGGACCTTGCAGTACACTGAATCCAAATTCACCATGCATGATAGACGGAAAATGATCTAAACGATATCCTCGAGCATTAGTATCCAACACAGTTACAGGAAACGATGGATATCCTTTATACAGAAGAAGATCAACAGAAGATGGCGGGAAATTAGCAACCATACAAATGTGAAACGGTGACATCGAAGTAGACAACCATTGGGTTGTTCCATATTCGCCTTTGCTATTCAAAAACATACAAAGCGCACATAAACGTGGAATACTGTAACCCCGTTGAATCGATCAAATACATTTGTAAGTACGTGAATAAAGGCAGCTACATGGCAGTTTTTGGCGTGCAACCAGAATGTGGGATGGGAATGCGGTTATACATATCGATGAAATCGCACAGTATCAGGCTGGAAGATACATAAGCAGCAATGAAGCTGTATAGCGAATTCTTTCATTTCCCATACATGAACGCCAGCTGTTGTTCATTTAGCAGTACATCTAGAAAATGGACAACGCGTTTATTTCACAGCTGCAAATGTGCAACAAATAGCCCTGAATCCACCGGCTACAACGTTAAATGCTTTCTTCACGTTATGTAAAAATGACGCGTTGGCGAAAACACTACTGTATCACTGATTGTGACGTCAAAAGAAGAATTGGTGAAAAAGTATTTCCCTACATTTAAATCAATTATAAGAATCACGATTGGCATAGTGAACGAGCTATTGCTGCCGCCAAGAACAAAGACGTCTACGAAGTTAACAATATTATTCAGTTCCCTTTTTTAATGTTTCTCAATTTTATATTTTTTTGTTATAACTTTCTTTCTTCTTTTTCAGTGCAATCGATCTTTCATTTGAATTCAAATCATATCGTGAATTGACCTCTTGGAGGGATACGATCATTTGCGAGCACGGCGATAAACGCGACAAACTAAGAGTGGCTGAAAGACATCAAAAATATTGTATACCCACAAGCATTATGAAATTAAAGATATTAAAAACGTATGCTTTTTCTTTTCTTTCTTTTCCATTTAACCAGACTGAGCCACAGCAACGCGTGGCCGGGTACAGCTAGTTATTAAATAAATTGTTTCATTCAGAATTTCAACTGACTGAAAAATGTGTTAAAGACAACCTTTTTATAGAAAGGAATTAGTGGACCTCCATAGTTCAGAGGTCGACAAACTACAGCTTTCGGGTCAAATCTCTCTTTTTGTAGGGCTCGCGAGCTTAGAATGGATTTTACAATTACACTTACAATACGACCGTATGTGACGCTCCTATAGCTTTGCATTCATTAACCTATGTTGTGACGCCACACAGTTATCATTCGGTAGCGTTTATAGTGCCACGTGAATATCGTTGAACCCCAATTTGATGAAATATTATCTCAATAAAATAATTACATTCTTCTCATTAGTAGAGCCATATTTCAAACAATTGTAGTCCTTTTTAGTCTTATTATTATTATGATGCAACATTTTGTTCAGCAAATTTAATTTATTTTATTGTTATTTAAGTTATTGTTATTTACATACATAAATATCCTCGAGTTTGTATCTTAGTCCACAGAGCCTAAAATCTTTATTATTTGGCCCTTTACAAAAAAGATTTGCCGACAACTGGCCTAGTTATAAGACCAGAGGCTAAACTAGTGTTTTAACGCTTGGGGCAGCAAATAAAAATGCCCGCCTTACGACTAATCTTTCATAACGATTTTTTTTCAATGAACACCTATTTATACAGGTATTTACAAGTTTGTCTATGAACCAGTGCTCGATTACTATTAACAGATTTAGATAGTATAAAATATACGAGTACATATATTGCTTTTTATGGCCTAAGGCGTACAACGACACAGTCACCCTTTCTTTGATATTTTCGAAAGAAAGAAAAAAATATGCGCGCATTTTAATTATTTACGAAAATAATCTATACGGGTAGTGTAGAATGTACGAAATGTTTAGGAAAACCTAGAAAAATATGAAATAACCAATCAATTAAATTATGAAAGAGAAAAGAGCAAAAAGTCTTAACATTAAGTGAGTATGCATGACGAGGTATATTCATTAGTAGAAGTATAAACATCTTCGCAAAAAGCTCGTTCTGTTTTCCTAACTGCTTACTTTTCTTTCTTTCAAAATTTCATTAACTTGGTCCAACCATACTTTTCTCGGTATGACTCCCACTAATACTTGCATTATATATTTGTTTTGTCATCAAACTGTTCAACATCACCTCAACGTTCAAAACCACCTCAACGTGTTATTGTTCTCCCTACTTAAGAACATAAATTTTTAGCTCACATTTATTCTCAATAATTACATTTATTATTCTGTCATGCATTGACCCACCACACATTCTTCACAGTGCACGCATTTTCACTGTATTTACAAGACTTCTTTCATTCGTTTTTCCACGCCCACGTTTCAATCCCGCATATCAATATTGACACTTATACGCTGCTGTGAACCAAATACCTGCTAAAGGCGTTTTTGAAAAATCGGCTGTTAAAACACATTCCCGCCCATCAAAAATAAAGTTTGGATGACACGCCAAAAATTCTTTGACAAGACGACAGCAAGCAACCTGAAACCATCAATAACCATAATGTCACTCGCTTAATGGATTCAATCACATTTAGCTGTGTCATTAGTCCCCATTTTGGGGTGAGGGGTGTTGTTACCTGCTATTAATGCGAGTCTATATTGACAAACTATCTTATATATGACGGGCAAGTTACAAGAAATTTGAAATCGCATTTATATATTTTATGATTTATAATTATTTCCTAATTATTATTGACCTATTCAATCAGCTGACAAGAAGTTCTTTACTTAGAGACTATGAAGTTGCAACCAACTGACAAGAAGCTCTTTTCTTAGATACTATGAAGGTTCAATCAGCTGACATGAATCTCTTTACTTAGAGACTATAAATATTCAATCAGCTGACAAGAAGCTCTTTTCTTAGACTATGAAGGTTCAATCAGCTGACAAGAAGCTCTTTGTTTACAGATAGGTTAACAAAGTTATTTACCTAAGGAAACTTATCTAAAAAAATGGAACTGTGTCCATCCTCCAGAATTTATAGGTCAAAGATTAGATTGGGCACTAATAGATGAAGACAGTTTGAAGAAGCTTAGGAGAAGAAGAAACCATATCAATGTGATTCGTAATTGAGAACTGCACCCATCATGGTTCAGGACCGAAAGGAGCGGAGGTGAATCATTCGCTCAGTTCCTGATCATCAGGAAGTCATGAGCAACACGAAAAAAATAACAGACACCCCACCCATACCTACATATATGATATACAGGAACAATTTTTTACAGTATTTTTAACATAACTTTTTGTACCTAACCTATGCATAATGATATTTTTTTTATTTCGTATCATATTTTTCATTATAAAATAACTCATTGCTTTCTCTATTAAAATCATTACTTTCTCTACACATTCAATATTTTTTTTAGTATTTTAATCAACATATAATATTTGGATTTAGGACATATTTTGTTTAACTACGGACTGGTTTAGTGAATGTACAATATTTAAAAAAAGATATAGTCTGTGCTATATTTCACCATTATACACGACAACCTCCGTGACCAAGTTGGTAAGACGCATGTTTCCCAACCAGTGGGTTGCGAGTTCAAAGCCCGCAAGAACCCTGATTTTAAAAAATCCAGTCTGGTTTTCACTTTAGGCATCTTTCTGGTTGGTTGGAAGAGATTGCCACATGGTAATAAGCTCGTCATGTTGTCAGTATACAACAAAAGTGTAACACGATACAATATGGTAAACACCTTGTATGGAATAAAATTATTATTTATTCACCTTTTTTGGCTTCTTTCAGAAAGGTACTTAAAATATTATTTGTCTCTTCAATGACGTAATTTGTCCCTCCAGATTTCTCCAATCTTCAGCCCCAGTATCATATCAAACCTTCGAGTTACGATCCACTGGAGTAGGAAAGTAACGCATAGTTCACCACCTCACTTATTTGAAATTCAATCGCACGTAGGCAAGCATCAACACTCGTACATATCCAGCGCGTGCGACTTTTGGTATCAGACGAACTCTTTAATCAGACTGGTACTCTTTTTTTATAATTTTTTTTAATACTAACGGAATCAAACCTAAAACTTCGGGATGGAAGACCAACATCTTACCAACCACGCAACGGATGTCGTCATAAATACAACTTTTTTTCAATAAAATAAATTGTTTTCATTGGTAAAGTTTGGCAACGCTAATAAATATTATGATTGAAAATCATTCATTTATTAATTTTTCAGTACAAGTAAAAGATTCACTTTTTATATTATCACTTTCTATGATTGTAATTTTTCCTTGAGAGGCCTTTCAGTATTCTTGTAAGCCTTTTGTTTTGTTTTGTATGCTTTTATATATCCAGTGCCGTCACATCATTTTCCTACATCCATCACACGGACACTCTCCACTGATGGCGTTCTCTCTTCCCTACCTTGCTAAGAGATTATATCGAGCGGAAAAGTGGTGGGAATTAAAATGAGTGAATGGGGAAAACACGAAAGAAATATGAGAGATGTGAATGGAAAATTTCTTCCCTGCAGCAAAACATCAGTGCAGTAGTTACTTTACTGAAGTCAGCGGCGTTTTATATTTTATTTTAAAATTAAAAAGATTTTTCATGAAATTACCATGAGTCCACAAATGATAACTAAAGTCATTATATTAAAATTAAATCAAATGAATCCCACAAAAAATTACGACTTAATACTTATTCTATTGCACATATACATACCATTACGTCGTATCCCTGTAGGAGTAGGCAAATATGACAGAGGGCCAGACTTTCCTATCCTGACAAATATATTTCGCTTCCTCTACATATTGCACCTTGTCATACAGCACACACGATTTATCTACCTTTTTACATACCCTTCTTTCAAAATATAATTCACTTGATTCAACTATACTTTTCTTGCTTTTCCCATTTTACTCACATATTATTGTATAGTTTGTCCGAGTGCTCTTTTTGATCTTACGTGTTTGGCCATAAGTTCCATTTTAATCCTTAATCACTTTATAACGTGTGCTATCACATATTGTCATCCCCTAAATTATTCTTAGTGCACGCATTTCTACAGCATTTATCCACTTTCTTTCAATATTTTCAATGTTTCACTACCATACACCAAAAATTGCTACAAAAGTACGGTTGTGGACTATCATTTTAGAAAAAAACATACTGTTTGATTAGAGTATATATTGTAATTGGTTTTAGCAAACACTGTTTATTTTTGTGCAAAAAGTGGAATAATTCTACAAAATTCCACAGTGGAATAATTTCACAAAATTCCACAGTGGAATAATTACTTATTAATTACACAAAAATTGGAATAAGCAGTGTTTGATAAAAACAAATTGCAATGTCTTTAAACCTCCACAATGTTTATGCCTTAAATATAAACAATATAGAGTATATATAGTATGTTTTACTGCCCGTATGTTTTACTGCCCCATTATCCCATTAACTTTGTTTCAAATGGTTATACGTCGTTCAGTATTCCCCGTAACTCTTCCATAATCTGCAAAAATATGTATTTATTTATTTAACACTTTTATTGCAAATACAATCTGGCGGGGTTATTGCCAGGCGGCAATCTCTTCCAACCAACCAGACAAAAGTAAATTATGCAAGTTACGTGGTCGCATACATCATTCAAATGACTATCCATCCCCACAAAATCCATAAACACATACGTGAGCATATACCCACGAACCAAAAATACTACCTAAAACAAAATTCATTAACTTTTTCTAATTTTCAGCTCATCCATATATCACATTTACTATTTCTTTCACAATTTTCTTTTATTTTGGCATTGGATTGATGGATTTCAACCTATATAAAGCCTCATGATTATTTTCAACAGCCTTATACTAGTACACATAATCCAGTGATATCATTATTCAAATCCGATTTGCCAAACACATTTTCAAAAACAACTCAACCGCTCTGCGTTAATCATATGCGTTCACTGCCGAGGATCGCTTTTGTTCAGTTGACTTGAGTAACGGGCAGAAAGCGAGGTGAGAGATAAATGACCACAGTTTGTTAACGTGAGCCAACCAATTTTTCTCAAGTGATAACAATTTGCAAATCTCAGTAACTTAGTAGGATTGTGAGCTATTGTTAGAAGGTATGAATTTTACAGCCTTGATAGTATTTAGGATTGTCAGCTCGTTTTGCAATAGTCCGCAACTAACTCAGCTTGTCGTGTTACACGTTCTTTGTAGGCCCACCCGGCGAAACATTTTGTGACATAATGAAGTTATTTCAACAAATTATTTGTACAACACTTGCATGACAAGAATGGATAGATTGGCCAATCAATATGAGCATTGTATGGATTTTTATTGTACGTTTGTCTACTTACTTGAGTAAAGTGAGCAAATCGTTCTTGCTGAGATGAATTGTATAGGTTTGTGTAGTTTTGTTTTCCTTGTATTGCTGATTTAATGCCAATGTTAAATTTTATTTTTTGTTATATTTTATATTTTGTATCAAAAAGTTCGTTTGACCTTTGAAAGAAAATGAAAAAAATAAGAACATATATTTTTAATTTAGTATATTCATAAAATTAAAAAAAACAGATATCCCTTAATAAACACGATCTCACTTAGTGAAATTTCACTATAATTATCTAGAATTTCACTTTTATAGTATGGTAACATATGTTAGCATCAGAAAAAGAATGTTTTAGAAAAACAGTGAAAATTTAAATATTGCTACATACTTCTCAAATATCCTATGCTTTTTAGTATTGTCATGTTAGCTGTATCTAGTTCTTGAATAGATACGGAGTTGTATGGAAGATTAAAAGCCAAAGGAAGAGCGTATCATGGGGTCGAAGGGAGACAATAACAGTCGTGTCTCTCCCGAAGAAGATACGAGTATGTACATTCTGTATACATTACTGAAAGAAAAATGCTTTGTGAGCTGAGCCCTACCTTAGTTCAAGCGTCTAACCAGCAAAACTTTTACGAGGGGAGAATCAAACGGTATTCCTTCTTGGAAAATTCTTCTTTGATACCATTTCGGAGAAGGAAGGAACCGCATTTCTTCGGATGTATCTAAAATACGGATGCCAGTGGAATTGAGAGGATCTGCAGATTTTTATACATAACTCAAAATTATTCAATAATGCCTTTCGAGCTAAACTGACATCTTTTGGATGTCAGTATTATCCGTATATTTTAGGCGAATCTGACAAATATTCTGGGTTATACTGATCGATCTTTTGGAATGAAGAGTATTTGATGTTTCATTTTATAACCGAATAAAAAAATATAAAGATTGAAATGTATATATATATACGAGTACATATATGGTGAAAAATAAAACGTTTATGTACAGTACCCGGCGGTAAGCAATACACATCGGGCTTAAAAAAAAGACTGTCGGCCATAATCGGCTAACTTCGGCTTCGTACAGCGTCGTCTCTGTCATCCATACACGTGTTCCGTCGCGATTTGTCAGTCGTTTGTCAAGCGTTCTAGGGACAGAGACGACGCTCTTCAAAGCCGAAGTTAGTCGATTATGGCCGACAGTCTCTTTCTTAAGCCCGATGTGTGTTACTTATCGCCGGGTAATGTACATTGGATCGGTCATAAAATAATGAATAAATAAAAACTACAATGCAAACGTACAGAAGAGAGCTGACTTAAGTATTGTAGTATAAATTACTTGAATTTTGAAAGAAAGAATGGTAAAGGTTAAAAGAAACTCGAAGAAATTGTGTGAAAAGGTGTGGTAGAGGCAATGGAAGTTTGTCGGATAGGAATGTTAGCACTTTAACCTCTACCAACTAACAGTGAAATGATGTGATGGTATGTATGATGTGTATGTATTTTGGAATGAATAGACCCATAGCGTGGAATATATATTTTTTGAGTAATGTAGACTGACTGACGCTACAGAAATTACATATTAGATTGGCAAATTTTTTTAGCATTTGTTAAAGAATTAAATATTTTCTTTTGTTCTTTAAATGGTGCTAGAAAAATAAATAAAAGTTAATGCAAAAAATCCCACGTCGTATTGTATTACCCTTTTGTTGTAAATAGTACAACCTGGTGGATTTATTGCATATGGTAAACTCTTCCAATCAACCAGAAAGATACCAATATATGACAGAATACGGAATGAAGTGATTAGGGATAAATGCGAACTTAAGGCTGATGTATTGAACAAGGGGAAGAAAAGTATTCTGAGATAGTTTAGGCACGTGGAACGAATGAATGAAGAAAGACTGGCAAAACAAATATACAGTGCAAAGTGGGTGGAAGGCGTGTAGGAGAAAGGTCAAGAAAAATGTGGTCGGATCGAGTGAATGATATTTTTTTTTAATTCACAATCAAAACTTATATCGGAAAATTAGATGGATAAATGTGATTCAAGGAAACGTAATATATATAATATATAATTCTATGATTGATTAGAATGTTTAGATTACCAATAAAAGATAACAACACGTTGAGAAATTTTACTGTTTGAGAAACATGTTTTAGAGAAATTATGAGATAGAGAAACATAGTCAATGAATGGGGCACCAATAGGAATAGGAACCAATAGTATTAATCAATCAATCGCAGTGATGTTCTAATTTCAGCCTTGATGCATAGAACTCAATCTGGGTATTAAAGGGGAGTTAAAGGATAAAAAAAATGCAGTACAAATGCGTGACATGCGTAGAATCTATGATATTACAATGTATGATAGAATAAGGAATGGTCAGATAAGATATGTGTGTAATGTAAAACAAGTTTGAGATGGATGTTTTAAATAGAATCTGGAAAAGGTTTTGCCACATTGAGAGTATGAGTTTCAGAAGACTTACGAATCTAAATGTATGTCTGAAATTAATGGAAAACAAGATAGAGGTAGACGAGGAAAGAGTGGAAGGGAATAATTTTGAAAAAATATACTGAGGAAAAGATACGAAGTATGAGAGACAGATAACATGCATGACGAGATGTATTGATTTGAACTAAACGAAAGCTGTACGCATGGATAGTAAAGCGTGATGATCTGTCCCTTCAATCTACCATAAAAGGGGCATAACGTGATGGTATGTGTTTAATATAATTTGAGTAACATTTAAATTCACTTAATAAAACAAACTGAAATCATTTACACTCAAAAGACAAACATATATGTTTAATACCGAATTCCTTGTACATCTCTAAACCCTAAGGCTACTGTAAGCAACACAAACTTCACATTGCTTATGTTGCGTTCACGTTTTTATGAGCCATTAAAAATAAATAAAATCAAAATACAAGCAATCCCAAAAAATAACAACTTTGAAGAATCTGCGCTCCCGGAGTTTGGAGAATGTGATCGAGAGGGAATATTTGTAAAGCCAATGCTAGAGTCACGGTAGTTTTCCTTCCTATTTACCCGTGACAAGAATGTAGTGGCGTCAAAAGAAACGTCCATTCTTTCTCCACGACGCTTTGTTCCAAGACCATTCTTCAGACAGACTTCGACAGCATTTACACTTCCGATACAAACATTTCATTCTGTCGAAACATAACGCGTGATGAATGGGAACTTTATGCCACCAAAGTCACGTTTCTCTTAAATTTAGAGAGACTTAGTTGTCACAATGGAGATCGTGTATAAATAAATACGTACATAGTTTTTAATAACCTGGAAAACGTAACGTCAAATGCTTTGACTTAAGGCCTCTTTAGCATCTTTCTGGTTGATTGGAAGATATTGCTACATGGAAAGAAACTTATTGTGTTCTATATACAACGAAAGTATTATTAAAATTAATATCGACCTGTGCGATCCTGCATGTACTCTAGCGATTCCAAAACTAAAAGAACTAAGTACGTAATAAAAAAAAGAAAATTATACATATGTACTACCACGCCGTTTCCCTCTCGGGATAGGCAGAGATAATAGAACACCAGACTTTCCTGTATCGACATACATCCTTCGTATCATATACCTTCTCATAAAACTCCTACGATTTCCCTTATTTTTTGTTTCATGTTTTCAAAATGTCCAACTTAACCTAACCATGGTTTCCTCGATCTTCCATTCAAATTGGCACTTTATATATTGGTTTTGTAAGTCTTTCTTCGTTCATTACTCTGTTCTGCTACTTTAAAGCAAAGATCCGAAGACGAATTGAAATAACAAAGTCTGTTCCGATGGGCCTTACCAATATATGGACAAACCAATACATACTCATAAAAACTAAAATCCATCTCGTTAAGTCTCTTTTATTTCCCATATCACTGTACGAGTATAAAGTGAAAACATGGAAGATAAGAAAGAAGGACACAAACATGATAGATGCCTTCGAGATGTGGTGTCGGATGCTCTGATCTCTCTCACTATCGTCCCTATCATTCAATAATTGGAGATTGCAGATTCTTCCACAACTTGCAAAAATTAATCGTAACGTACTTGGGACATGTTGCCTCAAAGAATGATGAAAGTTTGGAGAAGCTGGTGATCACGAGGACAGTTGAGGACGGCGAGCAAGACGAATGTGTCCTACGAGATGGGCGGATCAAATAAAGGAGTTAATAGAATCCTCTTTAAATACTGTATTAAATATGGCTAAGGACCGGGAGAGATGGAGACAGATGGTGTTATAAATTCGATAAATACGAGTAGCAAAGCAACACGACGTTTGGCATTGAGCACGCAATAAAATAGATCAAAATATATGTATATTAACTCTACACGCATAAACTACAAGTCCACCGAAATCTGAGTGTGTAACTATCACATATCGAAAAATATACGAAGGCTTCTTTGTAGGTCGTCTTCCAGTGGTAAGTTTTTGCGGTTTTCTTACCAAATATGTTTTTCTAAACATATACAGATGCAGGGAAGTACCCTATCTAAGCCATCGCCTTTATATTCTTACACTCAACTTATATATTTTTATTTAGCTATTTTTTTGATCTGTCAATTATAATGGGTCCGAATTCCGAGTTGGACCGCGCTTAATGACTGTCTGCTCTCTAAAGTGCGCAATATAAATTGTCCTTTTATTATTTACTATTACTTTATTCATATTCTTTCGTGTAAAGACAAGGAAGATGATTATATATGAGGAAGGACTCAAAATGTACAGCACCGGTAAAAAGACTTTAAAAGATGGCTGCCGCTCAATTATCGGAGATTTCGGTTTACTTCTTGCGTTTTCGGTGAAGAAATTCCTCTTTGGCAGGTAGATGTTTGTCGAAATAAAAACAGTTGATGTTCCAGTAGGTGAGAATATATTTTTCCCCGTTTTTCGTTTCTTATGTTCAGCCCATCGCTAGTCGTAAGTTCCTTGATTAGGGCGTATATACCGTCACGGCTTGTAAGCGCCACGCATACCACGCGCTTTCCGCGCGTATGGGATGTCCGATAATCTATAGTGATCATTGCGAAGGCCACGCATAAGGGATATTTTATTACAATATATACAGGTACACAGGTCAAACAGAGATATTACATTACAATACGACTATATACAATAACAATTTCTTAACAATTTCAAAGGTAATATAAAATAAAGTTCACTCATCTGTGTGATACATACGCCCGATACACACAAAATATCTTAAAAGAAGAATTTTATTACAAGAAAATATAAAAATGTATTTTATAATCATCGAATATTTTCTTAAGTTAGTGGAGCTATTTTTTAGATACGAGGCTATAACATATTTGAGGAGAGTGACGATGTGGGAGATAATGAGATTCCTTTAGTGTTATTCAGAATGTTTCATTTATATCTCTGTTCGATTTAGATCATTAAACTTTATTAACCGTGACAAGATTAATTTGACGGATCCAAGATTTATCGGGTTTGTTAAATAATTTAATTCAAAATACCTTCAAAATGGATAAACAACTAATTTAGATTAAAAGAATTTAAAGCAAAACTGCTATCAAGCGTAAAATGAATGTTTCCGAGACAACTGACGAATGAAAACAATTTCGAATGAAATTAAAGGTTATCACTGTCACGAACAGTGTAAAAATCATTTACTAAGATTATTATAGTCCCCAACAGTATTCCGGTGCTAATTTTAATGTATGGAAGTGAAACTTGGATATGGATGAGACTGAAAGAAGCCGAAAAGTTATGTTATAATGCATGCACTAATAAGAATACATGGTGTGACAATGTATAACAGATTACGGAATAAAGTGATTATGAATAAATATGAACTTAATACAGATGCATTCATTAAGATGAAGAAGAGTACTCTGAAATGGTATGGGCATTTAGAACGAATGAATGAAAAAACGAACGAAACAAACCATACAATGAAAATGTGAGGGGAAGGCATGGTAGTGGCAACAATGATATTTTTTTCAAGTAGAAAATCTTACAAGTCAAAGATTTCGTAGAATTTGTGAGAAGGTGTATAGTTATAATGGAGGTGTAAGATGTGTATCGCTATAAGAAAGTCTGGTGCTCTGTCCTCTCTATCTTCTTCGACAGGAAATCCACATGATGGCACGTATGTATGCGTAAAGTCTAAAAATTATTCTGTGAAATTTTGCTAATATTTTATTTAAAAGTGACACTTAACGAATACTAAATACAATTCAAAAGTGCATGATATACGTGGAAAAGATCAAATAAGGAAAACGTGTTACGGGTGAATTGAAAAGGGCATTGAAAGAAGGGTAAGAAAGAAGAACAAGGTAAACGGAGCAATTAACAGTATAAACAACAACGGTGATATATCAAAAATAACAAAAATGACTATACTTTACAGTGCATTGGTGTCCACCTTGATGTATGGGAACAAGTTTGAACTTCAAATATGAATGACAAAGGTAAGCTTAACGCCTTGGAATTGCACAGACTAAGAAAAAAATATTTTGTGTTAATGTATGAAAGCAGGGGAAATGAATGCATGTAAAAATAATGTTTTACGTGAGATAAATAATTAGTTATTTCACGTTATATTGAGAGAATAAGTCAGAAATGCATGGTGGGCGTTGAAAAGATCAACTGAGGAAACCGTGTGATGGGTGAGTTGAAAGGGACATTCACAGAAGGGTAGCAAAATGCAACAAGGTAAACGCAGCACTCAATGTAATACACAACTAAAGCACTATATCAAAAGTAGCAAAAATGACAATATATGAAAGAGTGTTGGTGTCAACAATGCGATGTCGCGTTGTTAGTATAAACCTATATATGGACTGACAATTGATTTCCACGGCTATTAGAAAATATGCAGTCGGCCCAAGCTTCCGTTCAATAATTATTTGGGATAATATATTTATTTTTATAGTAACTGTATATACTCGTACATCGTCTTTAAGGACGAACAGGGAACCAACAACAATAATCTAGTAAAATTATTACTGTGTGACTATTTCTTCTTACAAAATGTTAAAATGACTGGATATGAAAATAATTGATATTTTTATCCATTGTCTTTAAGGACGGGGACCAACAACAAAAATCTATTGAAATTATTACTGTAGGTGTAATTCCTCTTGCAAAATGTTTAAAGGAAAATGTGGAAAAATAAAATGTTGTCACTGGTAGGAATATAACTCGAAAGTTCTAGATCAAAATTAAGTTGACCAATAGCTGAAATCTCAATTTTACTATGCTAAGCTCTTTATATACCACAATTATTGTTTACGTGTTTATCAATCTTAACTTATAATTAAATAACTTTCATTTACATATTTCAAAAAGAAAAAACTTCGCATTGTTACAAGATCGATTTGCTCGGGAAAGTTAGCGTGCTAAACGTTTGCAATCACGGTCAACCACCGACAAAATGGAAATGCGACTTGTAATGAAAATATTAGCTATGGAAATTGAGTGTCTTAAATGAGTCGGAACCAAGTCGACGGAAATGCTCTCGTGCGTCGGTGAAATCGCATTAAAGAACAATTAAAACGATATGCATATCAGGTCAGAACTGCGTTTTGACACGACAACTTTTCCATGAAGATATCACAGAACGTTCCACGATATGGTATCATTAAAAATTCAAACTCACAGACCATAGAAAAAAGTTTATGTTTAAATAATCTAGAGACAACATTAAAAATAATGCAAGTTAATGCATAAGTTCATACTACATGCATACGTTTATTACATGCATACATAACATAAGGTGCATGGCCACGCGGTAACGCACTGGTCTTTCGAGCGGAAGATCGTCAGTTCGAACCCCGCGCTGTGCTACTCCCCTCAAATAAAACAAGCATTTTTTTTCTACCTAGTATTCGGGGGTATAAAGAAACCTATGACTTCGATCATATATATTCTTTAAAAATTCGGAATCGATTCGTTTGCAAATATTTTAGAGATCGAATAGTTAAACTTGTTTCGTACTGCAGCACGGCATTTAATTATCTTAACATTGTTGATTGTTTTTATTGAGTAATAATAATTGTGATAAAGGAAAATTTATACACAACCGTTTAAAGAGCAGACTCGCTCTAACTCGGGATTTGAACCCACTATAACTGACAGATTAAAAATATTACAAAATAAATATACATAGGATAGGAAGGTGGTGACTGCGGCCATGAGAATAAGTACTTCCCCGCATGTATATACGAGTATATAGGTACTTCCCTGCATAAGTATTAAGCGATTTTCTTATCAAATGTGTTTAAAAAATATATTTGGTAAGAAAACAGCTTAAAACTTACCAAGCGAAGACAAACTACAAAGAACTATTGTAAATCTTCCAACAAAAAGAGTAGTAAATTCTGCCTGTTTTTTTTTTTTTTTTTTTTTTTTTTTTTTTTTTACCTGGCGAAATTATTGCCTTGTGGCAATCTCTTCCAACCAACCAGAAAGTTGTTTTTATAGGCCCTAAGTGTTAACCAGAATGGAATCCTATTTAAAAAAAACCCAGCGGGGATCGAAGCCGCAACCTCTGGATCAGCAGACAAGTGTCTTACCACCAGGCCACGGAGGTCGTCTGTTAAGTGTAGTGTATGTATATATGTAGTATTCATATGAAATCAAAAGTTTTCATAAGTGTTTCCTAAAGTTTCCGTCCAATGATACCGATTCGGAACGGTCAATTTATTCGATGAAGACGAAATCAACCTCAAAGTTCTACTCCTCTCCGAAGTACCATATTTCAGACTCAGCTTCGAAAGATACAATGGAGACATCCTATTAAAGGACTTGAATAATTTTCAAATTTCGAATTTACCTGACATAATACCTCGTCCAATTGTACCGATTCGGAACAATAAATTTTTTCGATGAAGACGAAATCAGCCACAGAATTCTACTACTCTCCGAAGTATAATATCTGAGACTCAGATTCGAAAGATACGATAGAGACATTCCATTAAAAGACTTGAATAATGTTCAAGTGTCGAATGTACCTGACATAATACCCCGTCCAATTGTATCGATTCGGAACAATCAATTTATTCGATGAAAACGCAATCAGCTTTAGAATTCTACTACTCCCCGAAGTACCATATCTGAGACTCAGATTAGAAAGATACTGTAGAGACATTTCAATAAATGTATTCGATGAAGATGAAATCAGCCTTAGAATTCTACTACTCTCCGAAGTACCATATCTGAGACACAGATTCAAGGGATACTATACTACTATAGAGACATTCCATTAAAGGACTTGAATAATTTTCAAGTGTCGACTCTTAACATAACATCTATAAGATCTATAAGATGTTACAAAAACTGAACAAAATTACCACTAATGAATGGGTGGTAAGAATTAGACGTCTCTCCATTAAAGGACTTGAATAATTTTCAAGTGTCGACTCTTAACATAACATCTATAAGATCTATAAGATGTTACAAAAACTGAACAAAATTACCACTAATGGGTGGTAAGAATTAGACAAAATCTCTATTTTATTACCTCTTTAAATCCCAAAACATCATTGAGGCGGCGTGTGGCCGTTCCAGCCAATTGTTTTCATAGGCCCCATTCTCCTAATGGTGTCATTTTTTGCAGCCACTTCAGACCGTGACAGGAATAAGAACAGCATCCCGGACAAAACTCGTGAGTGCTTCCTTTCATCCGAATTTCCAGGAAGCTGATACCCGGGTATTATGGTCAATTCCCGCAACTGTCCAAGATGAAAGGACCTGTGAAGCGCCACGTCATTTAGAAGAAACAATTTATTTTTGTTTTAATTTTCTTAGATAATAATAGTTCACACAAGAGGTTAGTCATCTTTTTTTTTTATACTTTTACTTGCCAATTTGTATAAAAAATGTATAAAACATAATATAGAGAAATTGGAAATTTTCACATTCGTTAAAAAAAATATTTCTGAATACCTTAACTTATTCTACAATTTCATTATATTAAAGTTATATTCAACCCTGAGAGCGCTACGAGAAAAAAATATAATTGTCTATCTAGTGCTGAGATATATTTACGATTCGGACGTTCGTGATAAATATTTATTTTAAACAACAAAAAAACAAAAAAATATATATTTTTACAACATAAATATATTTTAGAATATGTACCCTTGTATTCTAAATGAATGATATTCATTTTAGAATACAAGGGTAGAACAAATTTCTTCCACTGATATAGCAGTGCGCCGATCTCTCAGGGTTAAATGCGAACAATGAATTAAAAATATGTTTTTAAAGAGCTGTATAATTAAGCATTATTCAGCTCTTTGAAAATATGTGTTTTTTAGATTTTTATCTCTATAATTAAAGCAACGATTTATAAAAAATAATCTGTTTTTGAAAAATGAGTAAAAACATTATTTTGCTAAGTTACATATATACCATCGTGTCGTTGCCCTGTCGGGGTACGCAGAGAGGATAGAGTGACATACTTTCTTATCACGACAGACATCTGCCTCCTTCTCTACATCCATACACGTATAATTTCTTCTATCAAAATGTAATTCGAATGGTGTTTGTCCCCCTGTGTATTTTTATCAGTGCACGCATTTTTAAAGCATTTATTCGGCTTCTTTCTGTATTTTTCTACGTTCACATTTCACTTCCATATGCCAAAGCCGCCACTTAAATATTGAGCCAGTACTTAAATATTGCTGTGAAATATAATCTTAACAGATTTTAATACCGCCCAGTTCAAGTAATATGTTTTTGTGGCACATTTACTTTGTTTTCTATGTTTACATTCGACATCCCTCTTAATTCTTCGATATCTCTCTTACCGTTCGATATTCCTCTTAACTCTTCCACCGTGTGAAAAACACTACCTTAATATCAGAATTCATTAACTGATTCACATCTTTAATTTCTTACCCATCCTACGTATTCTCCTTAGTGCACGCATATTTACAACATTTATTCGGCTTATTTCGTTAATTTTAACCATTGTTCATTTTATGTTTGTTTAACACTTCATTCTGACGTGTTTATAGCCAGATAGCAATATATTTAAGAAAAAAAAAACAGAAAAAAGGAAATAAAGTTAGTTAGATGGTAAAAGTATTCAAATTATTATTTATTTGTACAAAATTCAAGAACAATATAAATAACAACAATAAAAGTGGGACATCATCAATCAAAGGAAAATGAAGTGATGTTGAAGAAGAAACGAAAATCGGGAATGAAACACGTAACATTATTGACATTAAATTAAGAGTTTTATCAGGTGCTTGTGAAATGTGGATGCACCGGAGAATGCTACGGATACCCTGGACGGATATGGTCAACAACACAATAGTTCTTCAAAGAGTCAAAGTTGACAGAGGTTGCTGACTAATATTAAAATCCGAAAGGTGTCCTATTTGGGTCATGTACTTAGAGGAGCAAAGTACAAATTACTGCACCTGATCATCCAAGACAAAATAGAGGGTCGAAGAGGTGTTGGCAGGAGGCAAATCTCCTGGCTCCGCAATATACGTGATTGGACTGGTATAAGGAGCGTTGGGGATCTTTTTCGGGCTGCCGGGGACAAAGATGCCTACTCTCAGGTGATATTCAATGTTGGGAGGACCTGACATGACACTGGGAAGAAGAAGAAGATCAGGTGCTTTTTAAAACATACCAATATTTAGGTATAATAAATTTTGAAATAATCACTTTTAGTATAATTTCCTATGTTTTAAATATTTTATTTACCACAACGAATTGCTTTAATTTTACACTTAATATTTATATTATTATATATTAATTATGTTATTCACTAAATGACCTCCGACCAGTTATTTTACAACACAAACATATTTTGAAAATGTCCATTATAATGATTCGATTATACGGAAGCCTTGATTTGTTTTCAGGCGTCTAATAAGAGATAACATGAAAGCGAGCCATAAAGTTACAAATGTGGGTGCACATTTCTGTTTGACTCTAAAAAGATGCTATTTTAGTTAATGAGTCAGGGATGGCGGAGAAAGGATTGGAAACTGTAAACGTGGCACCGGCTCCATACGAGTATATCACCGCCATGTGGCCATCAGGTTAGGCAATCATCTGCTTTACTTTTGTTTCATTTTCTTTTGTTTATAGCCATCGGGCGCGACTGCTTCAAGTGTAACGGGACAAAGAGAGAATATAAAATATTTATTTACATATTTGATTGTTTCTACAACTTTTCAAATATGTACATTTATTTTGTTTTATTCACAGAAGTTTTTAGAGAGTATAAAGCACGATTTTAAGATGCTGGTAGTGGAGGAAACTGAAACTGTACATGAGTTGAAAGAATATTTAAGTATGTATGCGAAAATGGCCAATACATATATTATATATCATCACGCCACGTACCTTTTGGGATATGCAAAGTGAGCAAGATTTTAAGATGCTGGTAGTAGAGGAAACTGAAACTATAGAGGAGTTGAAAGAATATACAAGTATGTATGCAAAAATTATCAATACATACATACTCGTATCATCACGCTATGTTCCTTTTGGGGTACGCAACGTTAATAGGGTTTTCAGATGCTGGTCGTGGAGAAAACTGTACACGAGCTGAAAGTATATATGTATGCAAAAATTACAAATACATACATATTATCATCATGCCGTGTACTTTTTGGGGTATGCAAAGTAAACAGAGTTTTAAGAGGCTGGTAGTGGAGGAAAATAAAACTGTACATGAGTTGAAAGAATATTCAAGTATGTATGCGAAAGTTACCAATACATACATATCATCACGCCATGTACCTTTTGGGCAGTGGCGGCCGGTGGACCAAATAATTGGGGGTTCACCAGAGTAGGTATCCAAATGCCAAATAATATAAATAAAAAAAAATATTACATACCTATTTATAGAGAAGTTCTATTCTCCGCTCTTTTTGTTTAGCGAAGACCTCAATGACCCTTTTGTTGAAATCAGGTATAGACTGAATTAGCTCTTTTTCGATGCTTAATATTAATAAAGCGTTCAGTCTGTCCTGGCTCATTGTATTTCTCAAAAATGATTTTATCCTTTTTAACGTAGAGAAACACCTTTCACTCTCAACAGAAGTCATTGGAATAGTGCATACGAGTTTAATTAACTTTACAGTCTGAGAAAAATCTTCTAGTAAACCAGTATTATAAAAAAGTTGTAAAATAGACAAAGCACCATCAGCATTGGCAAAATCATCGCGAGCATAAATTGCACTGAGTTCACCTTTTAATTGAACTTTATTTAAAAAATCGTATGTTTTTACCGTCAAAACAAAATAATTTTCGGGAAATTTTGACCTATACTCAGTAAATTTTTCGCAATAGAGTAATTTTGCTGCAGTTAGGTGATTACTGAATGCAAAACGTTGTTTCATTTCACACAAAATTGTATCGCAGACTACTTTACAAATAACTGACTTTGAGGTTTTTATTCGTTTAGTCGGTGGTTCAAAAAAATTATCCGTGGAGTTACGCACATTTTTCAAACTCACTGATATTGTTACAAATTATAACGGGATCTAAATTCTTAAATTGCAATTGTTTAAATAAAATATCACAGTGTGGCATAACTTTTTGGAAAAAACTCAACCAATAAAGAAATGTTTCATCTGTAAGATAGCGCAAAAGCATATCTGCTTGATTAATTGTCTGGTTATCATTATCGGATGTCAAAATGGTTTCCATACACTCAATTAGAGATTCGCGATTCGTGCTAATAGTTTTAACTGTTCTGATGTTAAAATTCCCCCTCGTCTGCGGAACTGATGGAATTTTGCGTTTTACTATTTCACTTAAAATGTCTGTACGTTTAGATGAACCCGAAAAAAACTTTGGAAATGTTTGTAAGTTCGAGAAAAACATCTTTACTTCTCTATTTTGAGACACACTTTTTTCGACTATTAAATTTATGTTTCGACTATTAAATCTCTTGTTAAAGGAACGAATAAATTTTTTAGCACCAGATTTACACTCTTGTTTTATCACAAGTTCAGGTCTAGGAGGACTGTTTTTTTTTATTGTCACTTTGTTTTCAAAGCTTGACTTATTTTTTTTAATATTTTCCACAGTTATAATATTCATGTTTATTAATTTACGCAAACAAACACAATAAATAATCCAAATTGTTACGTTTATCTTGCAAATGGCTCGTAATATTATATAGATAGGTACAGAAGAGTTTAAGCGCGCAACGAAGCTGCAAAAATGTCATTGACTATAATAAGCTATAATAAGTCGCTACCTAATTAAGCAAAAACGTTTGTTAATTTGGAGACATATACTCGCAAAGACATATGTACTAAAAAGACGCCCCAGTTTAAACGCTACGAACAAATCATCCCTTCTCTGCGGTGGTCATATAAAAAAAAACTTTAAATTGATGTATTACTATCCCAGCGAACTGTCATTCGGAAGTTTTCGGGATCACTCGGATATTTGGTGCGTGAACCTAAAACACGAAAAATTCCTAGAAATCCCTATACAAATATAGCTGTCTCAAGATTTTCTGTGCTCTTTTAACTTCAAAATATTTCTATGATTTTGCCTGATTTTGGAGCTCGATCTATAACGCACTCGAAGATCCAACATGCTCGCAGATTGCGTCCAGATGCAAAACATATGTATACAACAAATAGCTCTAACAAATCGAGTTGCATATTGTGATGAGCCATGTCGACATAAATATATATTATTTTTCATAAATATTGTTATAAAAATATACATTTTCGCTATACTTCTTTAGGTGTTTATTGTTATATAAATTCAGTAGTTCGACGCACGAGAGCACTAATGAGCCAGCCGCCACTGCTTTTGGGATATGCAAAGTGAATAGGGTTTTAAGATGCTGGTAGTGGAGGAAACTGAAACTGTACACGAGTTGAAAGTATACCATATATGTATACAAAAATGACCAATACATACATATCATCATGCCGTGTACCTTTTGGGGTATGCAATTTCTATCCCTTTCTATCCCTGCGCACAACTCTTGCCTCACCCACTTATATACATCTCTCTAGTACATACATTCTCTACTATTTCTAATACTACTAACCTTTCCTTCAGTTAAAATGTCTCCCAAGTATCTCCTTCCACTCTTTTCTCAGACTGACTATCTCTTCATCGCTACCTATTAGATTAGCTACACGAGTTAAGTTTTGGTCTTGCCGGAATAAATTGAGTAAACTAAATGGGATCGGTTTAATATATTTTTTTGTAATGCACTTAGATACCATCACGCAATTTCCCTGTCGGGGAAGGCAGAGAGGACAGAGCGCCAGATTTTCTGATCGCAACACCCATTATTAACCTCCTTCACATACATACACCTTGTCATACAACTTCTACGATTTTTCTGACTTTCTACATTTCTTTCTTTTAAAATATCATGCACCTGATTCAACCATACTTTCCTTAGTTTTCCTATCACAAGAATCACTCACATTTACACAATATATTTGTTTTGTTAGTCTTTCTTCTTCCATTCGTTCCACATGCCCACACCATCTCTGCGTGCTCTTCTTTATCTTACTCAACACATCAGCCTTAGTACACATCCATTCCAAATCACCTCACTCCGTATTCTGTCATACATTGACACTCCATGTATTATTCTCAATGCACGCATTTCTACAGCATTAAGTCGGCTCCTGTCAATCATTTTCTACATCTACGTTTAACTCCAATACGTCAAAGTTGGCACCAAAGTACTATATTATGGACTATCATCTTGATGTTTTAGTGCCCCATTGGCTTTGTTTTTTATCGCTACAAGCCGTTCGATATCCCTCTTAAATCTTCCATTATTTGAGAAAATACTACCCAAATTACACAATTCATCAACTTGCTCCAACCTTTCACTTATTCGCATATAGTCGTATATATATCGCATTTACTTTTCCTTTTCTATCACCATTAGTTTAGATTTCGCAACATTAATTCTCAGATGTTTCTCTTTTCTCAAAAAGGTTATTTGACAGATGAAATAAAATAAATAGTTATTATTACTATGACACATATCAAGGATTTTATATTGTTTTCAAACGTTTGAGAACAAGTGACCCTGCGACCCCTCACCGAGTTGCACTTGCCCCCTATTAATAGCTGGGCGGCAATGACAGTCGCATATAATAAAATGACGGTGGTGACACGGTAGTACACTGCGTTGTGCACAGTGCAAGAGGCGGGGAGGGGACTGCGCAGAGCGCTGACACACGGTGCGCATGTGGCCAGTCCACGTACAGTGGCTCTAAAACTTTTCCCCCTAATTATACGTTATGCGCTCTTAAAGGGGGTGATTTATTCACCCACTTGATAGAAAAGTGTGAAAGAAAAAGTAAATGCGATATACTCGTATGTGTGAACAATGAAAGATTGGAGTAAGTTGAGGAATTCTTCTATTTGGATGGTATTTTCTCACATAATGGAAAAGTTAAGAGGAATATCGAACGGCGTATAGCGAAAGGAAACGAAGTGAATTAAAACATATTAACATTCGAACCGGAAGGTTTCAAAATATATCAAGATGATAGTCCTGTGCAGTATTTTGGTACCAACTTGGTATATGGGAGTGAAACGTGGACGTGGAAAAGACTGATAAGAGCCGAATAAATGCGGTTGAAAAGCGTTTACTAAGAAGGAAACATGGGGTGTCAATTTATGAAAGAATACGGAATGAAGTGATAAGAGATGAATGTGAACTCAAAATACTAAGAAAACATTTCCCTCAATTAATGAATTAAGAAATACTAAGAAAACATTTCCCTCAATTAAAATTCCTTCAGCTTTCTTTTTTCGTTCATTATTTGCTTTCTGCTTCATCCACATCTGTACATTTTTGCATACATGCTATTTTAATGATCATGCTTCTTACAGCCTAATTCAAGATTTCATAAAATCTTTAAATGTACGAGGAACATGCTTGAAATATCAAACTGTAATTTATAGTAACCAAAATATTTTTTAAATGTTTTTAAATTACAAGATTTATTTGCTACATTTTAATACTACCACGTTAGCATTACGTGTGTAGACTTGATATAAATTTTTTTATTGTAAACTTTTTACAATTAGTTAATACTTGCTAATTTAATATAGTGTTATTAATGTATCATTCATACCGATATACTTGCTAATTTAATACATTGTTATTAATGTATAATTCATACCGATAGTTCATTTTTTTAAGTAAGTAATTATTTATAAGCATGTACGAGGCGTATCCAGAAAGTAAGTGTACTGAGGCTCTCACGACCGGATGGATTTTATTTTCGTCATGTTGGCTACACTTCCGTGTAGCCTGACCCTTCCCCTCCGCAACGAGACCGGTTCGAGGTCAGTACGTTGAGAAGTGTCGACGCGACAACACGTTTCGTGAAAAATGTAAATCCAATCTCCTGCCAAGTGCGAAATACGCGGCGTCATCAGTTATCTCGTTTGGAAGGGAAAACCTCCGGTTGAGGTTTATAATGAGGTGAAAACTGCATATGGGGATAAAGCTATGAATCGTACGAGTGTGTACAAGTGGTGTCGCGAGTTTAAAAACGATCGTACGTCTATGCATGATGATCAGAGGAGCGGAAGACCTTCAATTGTGACTGACGAAATTGTTTTGGGACTGTCAAGGCATAATTTTAATTGAATATATGCCTCAAGAGGAGACCATCAACTCTGCAAGATACTGTGAGACCCTAAAAAAATTGCGGAGGGCGATTCAGAACAAGAGGAGAGGCATGCTGACAAAGGGAGTCTGCCTGCTGCACGAAAATGCCAGACCACACACGGCCAACGCCACGAAGGAACTGCTCGCCTCGTTTAAATGGGATGTCCTGAACCATCCCACGCATTCCCCTGACCTAGCACCTTCAGATTACTATCTCTTTACCTCCCTGAAGCTGCACATGGGTGGAAAAAGGTTTTCAACCGACGAGGAGGCAAAGGAGGAGGTGGAGAAGTGGACGGAGGGGTCGGTGGGAAACTACTTCGAGGAAGGCCTCAAAAAGTTAATACCCCGCTTCACCACCTGCATTAAGAGGAATGGCGACTATGTCGAAAAATAGCTTACATATGTACTACGGTAACCACGTAATTTTTTTGTTTAAATAAAAAAAATTGTAACCTACAAAAATTCAGTACACTTACTTTCTGGACTTACCTAGTATGAAGGTGAAGGAGCGAATCGGAAACTAAGAAATTTAACCACAGATATATCTTTGAATAAATAAATAAATAAAACTTTTGTTTACTTTTTCTTATGTTTTTTTTGTGGTATACTTTAAAAAAGTAAGGACCTGTGTGGCCTTGTTGGCAAGACGATTGACCGGGACATTCGGTTTCAATTCCCAATATTACCAAAAAAAAAAGTGGTACTAATCTGGTAATACAATAGTGGCACGCGCTAGACGTGTGCCAGTACATTAAATTGTCTCGTGCGGGGGGGTATTCTATGTTAAATAAGTGCGATGACGATCCCCAGGCCTCCGTGCCTACTCCGTTAATCCTCAACCCGAAGGTTCGATTAATGGAACTAAAAAAAATATTTTCTCCCATCAGTTAGTAAACGAATAAATAAAAAAAAATTAAATATATCTCTTATTTATAAAAAAAATCGACGCGATGTATGATGTTAAAAAATCATCGATCTTAGCATTAATCGTATTCAATTAACTTAAATTGGCATTTCAGGGGTGAAATTTGTCTAATTATTTGGTTTAATTAATTGGAAAAGCTATCCGAGCTGTGAGGGGTGGATTTCAATGAAAATGTTGCTAATAATGTAACACGTGTCGTTCAAAATAGGGACTATTGTTGACTGAATTTAATTTCCGGATGCTAAGGGTGTCTTTTTTTTACAAACTTAAATTGAACGTGCGAATTGAATTGAAAAACGAAACAAGAGTATATAAATACCTAAATCCAACGATCTCATTTAATATGGTTTCTCTTTCACAGTCGGATTTTCAGATTTTTCATCTATAATAGACCGTCAAGAGAAGCCCAATTTATCTCCTCCAATCCTCCCGGAAATTAATATATATATATATATATATATATATATATATATATATATATATATATATATATATATATATATATATATATATATATATATATATATATATATATATATATATATATATATATATATATATTGGACATAGGCGAGCAAAGGACCGAACTGTTTGGAGTCAACTTGGGGAGACCTTCATCCAGCAGTGGATCGACCCTGGTTGACAATGATGATGATGATGATATATTGGACACTCTTCCTTGATGTAACTGACAGTCTTGACCAGCGACTCTTAACCTTTTCATGAATACTTATCACCAAAACAAATGTTTTAAAATATACAGTATCACAAACAAAAATATGCCTTATAGATATGCACAAAAAGGAGCTGAAGACTACCCTTAATGAAATTATAAATTATCACATATTTTTATTTAATTTCTATGAAACAAATTACAAAAATAGTAAATATTAGCAAATACTAAAGCAATGGGTAGTGCCAAACACATATATAAATAAGCTTTCCCCAATCCATACTAGTTATTTAGTATTGAGGTAACCGCGCATGCTAACATTGAAAATAAATATTATTGTAAATAAGTATAATCTCTCGCATACCATCAGTGGTACGTGTACCACTGGTTGAGAGCCGCCGGTCTAGACCATTCCACATGAGCATAACGGGGAATCAATCAAACCCCGCATATGCAAGGCGTGTGCACTGCAACCGTGGCCACACCTAAGACAATTCAAAGTATACCACAATCTTCGTGGTAGATCAAATATTTGAAGAAGCATGTAAGGATCGTTTAGAAGATGGAAATTTCAGACCAACGACCGATTATACTGGTGCCATCAGCTATCTAGTGAACTCACATTCCTCTCAGCTTATCGTCATCCCTCTATCCAAAAAGGTCATCGGGATCTAAAGTGAATCGGAAACTAAGAAATTAATTAGTCATGTAGTTGCCACAGCGATACTTGTTTCTATCGCCTATCTCGAGACTTGTTTCATTCCACCTCAATAGTTTCTCGAAATAGGAGGTAAAAATACGAGTATTTTATTACAATTTCCTTGTAGTCATATACAGTACGACTTGGCGAGATAATAGTCCATGCCATGTGACAATCTCTCACAACCAACCAGAAAAATGTTTAAGTGGTTTGAAGAGAAACTCAGACTTATTTATTTAACACTTTTATTGCAAATACAATCTGGCGGGCGTATTGCCAGGCGGCAATCTCTTCCAGCCAACCAGACAAACGTAAATAATGCAAGTTACGTGGTCGCATAAATCATTCAAATGACTATCCATCCCCACGAAATCCATAAACATATACGTGAGCACATGCCCACGAACCCCACAGACTTATGCCCGTTTCTAAAAAAATGGGAATTTAACCAACAATATCTGAATTGTATAATAGATAGGTGTTTTACTAACTAAGTCCCGGAGGTTGTCACTGTGGTTAACACAATGAATGGAATAGCATAATAATTTCCTCTAAAATATTATTATACCGTGGTCCATAAAATGAAAGCCGAAACCTTTGATAAGTTCAATTTATATCTTAGTCATATTATTATACAATATCTAAATCGATATGGAAATGTCCTGTAAAATTACAGTAAGTGTTCGCTTACCGTGATTAACGATGACAGAAAAATCGTTAGCGGATTTTTTTTTTTTTTTTTAAACAAGTAAATTATTGTACAAACATATGTCGAGGCTATACCTATATACAAATTTATTACTTAACTAATCTTAATTATATGTTATAGTATATGAACTTATTTAATCTTATTTTCCGACACATCATTTTATTTTATTTATTCAATCTTAATATATGAGATCTTAGAAATAATTAACACCTACATACTACTTATAACTAGATAACAATTCTTACACTAATTATTTAGCAAAAACAAGTCCACTCGTTCAGGCTACTTGTATTCCATCACATTCACTCAGACCTTGGTCGTCCCAGCTAATACTGAAGGTGGACTAGTCAGGCAACAGATAATGCTTCGGGAGCTTGTGCTTATAACGGAAGGGTATGTCGGATTTACTCTCGTAAGCCCCCAGGGCAGCGACTAAGGGATTGCTGTGATTTTGTTGGCTTTTATAGAACTTCACGGTCCAAGCGAGGATGTGGTGTTGTAGGGTTTCTTCTCGCTGTTCAGCGTGAAGTCGGGTAAGATTTGTTCTGGGATGGGTGTTAAAAGATATCTTGAATGCGTTAGCGGATTTATCGATCAGCGAATAGTAAAGGATTATTGATCTTAATAGATACGAAAATTTCTATTATATTATTTATTAGAATAAAACAAAAAATATTTTATACACCGATTTATAATTAATAAGCAATAAAATTTGCAAAACTGCAACAGAAGTAATTAAAAAAACATTTTTATTAATAACACTTATAAAAAAATATTTATAAATTGTTACTAAACTTTTTTTTTTCGTCAAATACGTATGTAATATAAATAATTTACAATAAAATTATTTATGGGGTGCAAATCTTCTATGTTTGCATAATGCATTTTAGTTTACTTTTTAATTACGGTTAAAGTGATTTTTATTTAATGTGTTCCAAAAATATATCTCATGGTGATGCAAACTTCACGGTAAGCGAAAACGTACAGTACCTCAATTTTTATATAACATTTCCAGTACATCAATCTTTATATAACGTTTGTTACATTATATCCTCAAGGGAAACAGATTACGTGAATCTGTGGATACTGTTCTGTTATTTTAGGATTCGGATGTTGTGATATTGCCAAAGTGTTCCGCATGATATCACTGAGATTCGTAGATCTTCTCATGCACGTCCCAATTAGTGGGGACTTTTAACCATTTACGAAAACCCGCCAGGGAACTAAATAAACAAAAACACGTGTTCGACTCTCATCCATGCCGCATGCATGTCTTTTCATGTCCATATTTATTCAGTAACATTGCCGTTAATATTCTTGGAAGTGATCTATTTTTATAGCTTCAGGATATTAAAAATACTTTATTTTCTTTTGTGAAACGTTAATAAACAAACCATGTGAACAATTTTAATCCGATAATTAATACCATGAAACCAGTTACAAACTAAGGCTAGATTCGCTCCGTCATTGACTTGTTTTAAAAAGCGACTGAAAAACTCTTAATTTCAAGTCAGTAATATAACACCTCCCATTCCTAATTTTTCTTTCCTTTCCCCCGTCCGTTCCTTTTTTCCTTTCATTGATAATATATCACTTTTAGTTTTATTATTTATATTGTTCAAGAAATTTATACAGGGGAATAATGATTTGAATGTTTTTTGCGACCATGTAACTTCCTTTATATACTGGTTGATTAGAAAATATTGCCATCTAGACATAAGCCCGCCAGATTTTTTTACAATGAAGTGTTAAATAAATAAACATTAGGACAAGTCGAGGAAATTTTATATCTTGGGAGCATGTTCACATCGGATGCCCGCGCAAAGTGTGATATTGCAAGAATTGCACCAGGCAATAGAGTTAATGGTGAGTGAAACTTAGATATGACAAACAAGTCGTGAAAGTAAAATAAATGCTGTAGAAATGAGAGTGTTGCGTAGAATATGGATAAAAACAATGTACTATAGAAAAGGAATGAAGACTTCTGTAAAGAATGCGGATTTAAAGAAGATGATGAAAGAATGAATAATAAAAGACTTATAAAAGTAATATATTCGATATAGCCTTTCGACTCGCTATTTCAACATTTGACCTTTCACAAACAAGAATGTTTTACTATACTGAAGAAAAGTGAAGATATTATTACACTATCGCTGATGGAACTTGAAACGAACTCTTTAATTAAAAAAACATTTATATATAGGTAGTTTATAATGATTAACTGTTGGACTATACCATACGAAATAAAAACAAAAATGACCCATTTGTGTGGATTCCCACTCACCAAGGTATACGTGGAAATGAAGTCAACGGTATCCAGTTCCTCCCCCATAAACTATATTACTTCTACCTAAGATATAATATCGCAGGCTAAGATCCGTTTCCTTGTCAGTTGGTCAGAGATCTGACAGTTGTCTGGTAACAAGAGTGATTCACAAAAGAAATTTGTGTAAACGAACTGGGTGTCATATGAAGTATAAGAATGCACTAGTGTCTAATAGGAAATTACCTGTACAATATCCATTTAAAAGAAAGCTTTACATGCACGTATGAGATGTGAGAAGAAATCCTTGTCATCGTTTTCTTTGAGTGTCCTCTACACGCCACATGTTCTTTACTTAATTATAAATATCCCCCGACTGGGCAGATAATTTATATTATTTTATACTTTCGTTGAATATAGTACAACCTGAACGTTTATTGCAAAGAAACAATACGAGTATCTTGCAACCAACCAGAAATACGTTAAAAGAGGAAAACCAGAATAGAAACCAATCTAACAATATTGGTACCATTGGGAATCAAACCCACAAGCCCCGAGTTGTAAGACAGATGCCGTACCAACTAGGCCACTGAGGTAATAGGTAGACTTAAACTTTCTTAATGTGTAACTAAAATCTCATTCAAACCAAGAGGTAAAGTTTGTTTCAAACCATAATTTGGTTTAACATTTTTTAAATAATCACACAAACTCACGTACCAACTAGGCCACTGAGGTAATAGGTAGACTTAAACTTTCTTAATGTATAACTAAAACCTCATTCAAACCAAGAGGTAACGTTTGTTTCAAACCATAATTTGGTTTAACATTTTTTAAATAATCACATAAACTCACGTTTATATATATATTATATTAGAGTCTTGTTTGTGCTCCTTGTTGATGAATGAAACCCTTGAAACCAGTACGGTTATACCGTTATATTAAATGAAATAAAGTGTTTTACTAAACAAATTACAATCACATTTATATATATGATATTTGGAATCCCTATTGTTAACTCATGGTTAAATAAACAAAAAATATTTGTTCTCATTTTAATGAACGCATCCAAAAATATAACTAGGTGTAAATTAAAATGTTAACGGGCATGTTTGTCCATTACTTCTACACAACATGTGATTAATTGTTTAAATATTTATCTTTTACTAACCAATTCACGTGTCTTATTTTGGCAACTAAATATGTGGTTAATTTTATTCCATCAATTTCGAGACCAAACATGATAAAAAACACATAAACTTTAATTTACATAAACACAATATTTAACAACATAATCAAACACAAATAAATGTTAAAAAAACTAGAATATTCATTAAAATAAGTAATATACTCATATATAAATGGTTTATATTATCATTTTGATTAAAACAGTGTTGTGTATGGTTGTTATATGTTTGCAATAATAAATTATAAATAAATATTATTAAATCATATTATTATTCACTTCTCACTCCATTGCCGGGTTTCGTTGAGGTCGTAATGGTCAAAATAACATTATAATAATAATCAGGAATTACAAATATAATATTATTTCATGTGACATGTCGATGTTAACGCTAATCTTTGAAAGGCGTTAATGGTAACAATCTCTAGTAATTGTTCACATTAACGGGTAGATCATAGCATACTTTCGAAATATCGTTAAATTGAACCACCCACGCAATTAAGTGTCCATTTGAAAAGTGTGTCCTTTGATTTAAAGCTCAAATAGTTACTTTACGTAAGATTTAAAAAAAATCTAATAACAGTATTCAGACTGAGACATTTTAATAAAATTGACGATTACAATTCCCTTTCAATCAAACATAATGGTACAAATTAATTAGTTGTAAGAATTTTTATCTAGTTATAAGTACTATGTAGGTGTTATTAACTATTTCTAAGAAATTATATATTAAGATAATTAAAAATAAAATGATATATAGCAAATAAAAAATTAAGTAAGTTCATAGTTATAATATATAAATTAGTTAAGTTCTTAAGATATAAATTTCTATATAGGTATAGCTTTTGGCAAATGTTTGTAATATGTACTACTTTGTTAAATAAAAAAAATCAGACTGAGATATTTTAATAAAATTGACGATTAAAATTCCTTTTCAATCATACATAATGGTACAAATTAATTAGTTGTAAGAATTGTTATCTAGTTATAAGTAATATGTAGGTGTTAACTACTATGCGTATTCAGAAAGTAAGTGTACTGAGGCTCTCACGACCGGATGGATTTTATTTTCGACATGTTGGCTACACTTCCGTGTAGCCTGACCCTTCCCCTCCGCAACGAGACCGGTTCGAGGTCAGTACGTTGAGAAGTGTCGACGCGACAACACGTTTCGGGAAAAATGTCAATCCAATCTCCCGCCAAGTGCGAAATACGCGGCGACATCCGTTATCTCGTTTGGAAGGGAAAATCTCCGGTTGATGTTTATAATGAGGTGAAAACTGCATATGGTGATAAAGCTATGAATCGTACGAGTGTGTACAAGTGGTGTCGCGAGTTTAAAAACGGTCACGTCACACCTCTTCACCCTCCGCCAAAAAGTTCAAAACCACAATTCAGCCAAGAAAATCATGCCATCCGTGTCTTGGGACTGTCAAGGCATAATTTTAATTGAATATATGCCTCAAGGGGAGACCATCAACTCTGCAAGATACTGTGAGACCCTAAAAAAATTGCGGAGGGCGATTCAGAACAAGAGGAGAGGCATGCTGACAAAGGGAGTCTGCCTGCTGCACGACAATGCCAGACCACACACGGCCAACGCCACGAAGGAACTGCTCGCCTCGTTTAAATGGGATGTCCTGAACCATCCCGCGCATTCCCCTGACCTAGCACCTTCAGATTACTATCTCTTTACCTCCCTGAAGCTGTACATGGGTGGAAAAAGGTTTTCAACCGACGAGGAGGTAAAGGAGGAGGTGGAGAAGTGGACGGAGGGGTTGGCGGGAAACTACTTCGGGGAAGGCATCAAAAAGTTGATACCCCGCTTCACCACCTGCATTGAGAGGAATGGCGACTATGTCGAAAAATAGCTTACATATGTACTACGGTAACCACGTAATTTTTTTGTTTAAATATAAAAAATTGTAACCTACAAAAATTCAGTACACTTACTTTCTGGATATGTCTCGTATTTCTAAGAAATTATATATTAAGATAATTAAAAATAAAATAATATATAGCAAATTAAAATTAAGTAAGTTCATAGTTATAATATATAAATTAGATAAGTTCTTAAGATATAAATTTCTATAGAGGTATAGATTTTGGCAAATGTTTGTAATATGTACTACTTTGTTAAATAAAAAAGGATATTAGAATTTTACAAAAAAAAAACATTACCAGCGGGAATTGAACTTGCATCTCACAGGTTGGAGCATAATGTATAAATTGCTACCAAAAGTTATAAAAATGAGATTTAACTTGTTAATAGTAAATTGGGAACGTAAAATACATTACATGTGAATAAGGTATAAACTGAAATAAAATTCGTACTTTATCTAGCAATCTCTTCCAGCCAACCAGAAAGATATTAAAGACAAAAGAAGTTGAAAGCCATACTAATTATAAAAAAAATTTAGAACCAACCGGAATCGAACCTCCGGATCGGAAGACTAGTGTCTTACTAACTAGGCTACTGTTTTTCCGTTTTGATTGTGTGTTCAAGTTTTGATATTTTTCAGTTTTGTTGTTGATTTTCATTTTTGCTTTGTAATGTATTTTGAGGTTTGTTTAGTTGCTGTTTTCATTTAAATATATTTTTTAATTAAAATTTGAGTTTTTGTAAAGGCTACGGCCATTTTCAATTAATAAATAAATAATTCTAGTCGACAAATAGGTATGACAAGTGCAAGTGCTCCTGTTTAAAACACGTGATACAATTCTCATCGAAATGACATAAACATGTGATAAATAGGTCATTTACTCCAACACTATGTCAGAAATTTGCAGAGTGGATTTGATAGAAGATACATCTAATTAAAACTACACGAGTAATAGGTGACCTTTCGGAGAGATAAGGCAGAGAGTATTGAAGGAGATGACGGATACTTCCATGTCCCTAGCGCAGGTCATCAACACGGAAACTTACACTTCTGATAAAGTCTGACCTGAAGATCAGGAGACATTACCCTAATAACACCAGAAAAAGACGATAACAGTTTCGGTGTTATGCTGGCTGACACTATCGTTTATTTCATTTTACAATAAAGTGATTCGATCCATATTGTTAGACTGGGTAATTATTTGTTAGTTATGAAAAATAATATCACACTTCAACTCTCCATTTTTTAACGCATGCACAATGACCTATAAAACGATTTAACCTAATTAGAGCATGTTGAAAAAAATTGTATCTTGGAAGCAATAAGTAAGAGCATTAGTGATGAGTTGTACAATGTGTTCACCGACTGATATGATTTTCAAGAGAAATAAAACTAGTTGTTGAGAATGGAATATTGTCCCAACATTGGGATATGTAAACCAAACTTGGACATGGTGAAAACACTTATGAAAGTAAGATAAATGCGGTAGAAATTAGTGTTATGTAGAATATGACGAAAAACAATGTATTACAGAAAAAAGAATGAGGACATAAAAAAACAATGTGGATCGAAATAGATGCAGTGCTTAAGATGAAGAGGGGAGCAGTAAGATGGTTCGACAGAAAGAATGAATGATAAATTTGCAAAAATAATCTATAAAAGCAGTAAATAAGGTGAAAAAAATTTCATAGAAAAACGTGGTGGACCAAACAAACAAAGTGGAAAAAGAGAGAAAAGTGAAAAACCTTTAGAATATGGGAGTAACCATGGCAAGGTGCATGGACGTAGTAGAAGTGAAATGGGTGATGTTATAGAATGATGTAGGGATATGTTATTTCTGTTTACCACAACAGAAACGTTACGTGGAAGAATGATGATGATTATGAGATTACGAACATATCTTGAAGAACACTCATAGACTTGCGAATACATAAAAATCCAAATAACCAAATCTTGACCTTTTTTATACGTTTCTCTTGTAACATAATTTGGGTCTGATTTATTTATTAATATGGAAGAATACTTAAGAAAATTATTTTTAAAGTGTTAGATGGTGCCGAAAATATCCACTCTCAAAATATCAGACCGATTCAATAGCTCTAAACCAAGCGTCACTGAGGGTTTAGACCAGTGTTAAACTCCATTTATTAAACTCTATTTTTTTTTCAGGTCCTTTGTACATTACAGGTTTCCCTAATTCGTGCAAGGACCAAACATAACAAGTGCAAAAAATAGCATAAAACAGTTCAACATTTTAAGACTTATAAAAACTATTATAAAAATGTATATGTTACACTAAAACAATATAATAAAAGATAATATAAATGCCTGTAAGATAACATAATTTTTTTTATTATTTCAAGTACTACTCCAGAAATATTAAATGTTTGTCTCTGACTCCGACTTTAAATGTTTGTCTCTGACTCCGACTTTAAATATTTGTTTCTGATACTTAATTACGTGGCGTTCTACTTAAATGCAGTTTTTTTTGGTAATAATGCCAACAGGGATTCTTTATCATAGTACGCAATTTGTACTCGATGGTACATAGTTCATAATTTCATAATGTTATTTATGCAACCAATACATTTTAAAAACGTAAAAAAATTGAAGTCGGAGTCGAATTTAGAATAGCATCTCCCGACTCCGACTTAGATTCCGACTTCACAAAAAACAAACCGCCTCCATGATTCCAACTCCGCCCTGGTTTAGATATCACATTGGCTCTGCAAGAAAAACCAATGACAACATTTTTCAATTTAATTTCATTATATATGAAAGACCAAACAACAGTTCAAAAACGTACCACATACTGTATGTATATATTCTTTCCATCAGTCCATTTAATATATTGTAAAACCTTGAACTTTCAAGTTCACAGGCCTAACCTTAATCAATATTGGTAAGACACATTGCTTGAAAGCTTCATTCTTACCTTCTATTTTTATTTTTACACCGATCTTCATTATGTAAAGTTCGAGCACCTCGCTAGTGATGGATTCTAAATAAAGCTTTCAAGGATCTTTTGAGAAACAGGACTAATTCGATGCCTTCAAAAGTTTACTATTGAAAGCGTCTATCTGCTAGTGATCGTAAACTGTATGAGTCAAGGGTAACGGCACCACGGATAATTATGATTATTGAAATAATTATTTTCACTTAAAGTTCCAATAAAGGAAATTGTTTCTCTAAAATCAAAATTATATTTACACCTGAGTGCTATAACATATATGTATATACCTAAGGTGTAAATATTTCCGGACTAATTAAGTTAAAACGTGTATGGACAGATATTATGCCGACCACGTCCATCACATAGTCAGGCGATATTACAGTCAAAATTAGTTACCTCTACCCTCAGTAGCATGTCGACTAGAGCCGAAAGAAGACGTGTTGTTTCGTTATATTCTGAAATGTTAAAAATTGGATATCACAAAAAATCTACTTCATATAAAACATCTAAACGTCGTTTAATATTTGCAGGTCTTTTCCCTTCTTTTGAAAAAAACTTGGTTACCATGTTATTGTAAATTTTTAACATTTCAAAATATAACTAAACAACACGGAAGAGGTATCAAATTTTAACATCGCCTGATCATGTGGTGGTCTTGGCCGGCGTGGTATCTGTCCATGCCAGTCCAATGCACTGGACTTGAAACCAAACTAAAAAAAGTCCTTTGCATATTACAAGTTTCCCTAATTCGTACAGTGCAAAAATAAATCAACAAATACATTAAAAAATAAATTAAAAAATCATGTATAATATATTCATTATTTTAAGACATTTGTAAAATAATTTATGAATTCTGTCACACAAATATTTCATAGCAAAGAACGTTCGAAATGATATATTATAATATTGAAATTGGCAATTCATTTCGGAACAACCTAATAGCTACGACCTCCGCAAGTTAAAATACTACTGTTATATAAAAATGAAGAATGTGTTTCTAGCAATTGTATAATAAAAAATTCAATTCTCGGAAATAACAGATAAGTAAACTTTTTTCGTATTTTCAGCGCAGATAAATCTGTGTTGAATTTCCCTGTTTTGTTTTCAAGTTTATATTTGTTTTGAATGTCACTGCCGTTTAGCGAAATTATGTGTGCGATGTATGGGTTAACTCATGGAGCAGGTTGATATGTTCTGTTTTCTGGACAGTATGTTTACGTGTGATGGGTGAGTTGAAAAGGACATTAAAATAAGGGTAGTGACAGGGAACAAGGTAAACGGAACACTTAATGTAATATACAACAACCGCGCAATATCAACAGTAGCAAAAATGACAAAATATAAGTGTGTCAGGGCCTCTTTGACAATGGAGCTGAATCTTGGACTTAACATAAGGATAAAAGTAAGATTAATACTATGGAGACAAGTGCACTAAGGAAAAATTGTGGAATGTCAATGTTTGAAAGAATGCGGAATAGAAACACCAGAAATTAATGCATTAATAAAATGGGTGTTTTAAGTAAGGTGCACAAAGAAGCTTTAAGATGATTTGGACATGTGGAGAAAATGAATAACGATATAACATAATAACAAAGCGAGTATACAAGTCAGAAGTGCAAGGTGTGCGTGGAAAAGGTAGACTGAGGAAAAGGTGAATGAATTAAATAAACCAGATTTTGAAAAAAGGTCAAGTGAGAAGTATAAATAATAGAATATTATGTATGACAAAATGTATCAATGTGGATGAGGCGAAAGTTGTGTGCATGGATAGAAAAGTTTGGATATATGTTCTCTCTGCCTACCCCGCAAGGGACACGGCGTGATGATATGTTAATCACCATATGAGCGTCGCAAATTTTATAAGCTATTTTTTACTTGTTCTTGGATCTGTTTAATTATTTTTCGTTAAACATATCCAAAATTAAATTGTTAAAAAAATCTTACTATTCTGATTTTTTTTTATTAAAACATGGTCAGTGGTATAATGGGATGCTGCCTTTTTTATTAAAACATGGTCAGTGGTATAATGGGATGCTACCTTTTTATTAAAACATGGTCAGTGGTATAATGGGATGCTACCTTTTTATTAAAACATGGTCAGTGGTATAATGGGATGCTACCTTTTTATTAAAACATGGTCAGTGGTATAATGGGATGCTTCCTTTTAAATTTTTATCTCAAAGTTTAAACAATTATTCATCTTTCTTTTATGTATCACACAACCCTTCTGACACTACTCAACCCTAAAAAAACATTAAAAAAAACATTTTCAACAATCAAGAGGTAGAATGTTTTAATGTAATGATTGTTGCACTTAATTTAATGTAATGATCGTTACATTTAATTTAATGTAACGATCGTTGCACTTGGTTGCTGATTTATTTTCCTTTTAAGATAAAATCTGTAAAATCTTGATAGTAATAAAACCATATATATCGATGAAAATGTTCAGCTGTTCTCGCTACCCTCAAGCAAGGACTGAATCGTGATATTTCAAATTTATTACTGTTCATACTTCACGCCGTCCTTGATATCCGTGATGTTAGATTCAAACAGCGACTTAAAAATCACATTATCTCTCTTTAGATTATATAATTTTCCTTATTCGTCAATATTTCTTAGTCATTCCCATCCTATCAACCCAAAAAAAGGAATAATATTTAAATGATTTCCTTGACATTTATATTGTATTATTTATATTAAACATTAATTGTATGAGGGACAATCATTCGTCTTTATTGTCATGTGGCAATTTCTTCCAAAAAAAAATAAAGTTGTTAAACAATCCTTATATGAAAACACGACTGGATTCTTTTTTTTAAATCTGGATATAAACGGAATCGAACTCACTACTCCCAAATTAAAGGACATCTTACCAACTAGACCATGTAGGTATATTTCTTAAGAAATAAACATGTAATCGAAACGATTTAAATTAAAAATGCAAATTGTAAAAAATTTCATTACATTTTCTAATTACATATTATACAGACACGGTATGTATTTTATGTAATTTCACGCTAGAATTCAGTAAAAACTTTGTTCACAACAAAGAAACCAGGAAAGCGAGTCCCTGAAAAACTGACCACACAATGGAAAGAGTTGGGAAGAAGAATCTTACTAAGATAAAATACATATTTTATTTACATATACATACATACCATCACGTCGTTCAGGGTAGACAAAGAGTAGAGAACGCCAGATTTTCCTAACTCTACACGTATTTTACCACTTCCACATATTCTCATACAACTCCAACGATTTATTTTACTCTCACTTTTCCTTTTTTTAAAATATCATTCACTTGATCCAACCATACTTTTTTTGGGTCTTCATCAATCACGCCTTTCATTCACATTTGCAATGTATATTTGTTAATATTTTTTCAATCATTTGTTCCACTTGCCATTGTCTAATTGCACTTCCAAATTATGGTTATTATTTTAAAAAAAGATCTAGGTATGTCGCACCATTTTCCATAAAAACGTTTCGTATATCATCTTATCTCCAAGTATTATAAATACGAGTATTACCCTAACGGGCCTTTGTGTTGAAAACATTTTACGTCACCTAATGCGGCTTATGTATCGGTTTTGATTTCCACCCAGTGAGAGGGGCATAAATAAAGTATTTAGTGTTAGATGTGCCTGATGCGGGAGATGTTTTTTTTCGTAATGGAAAAAGGGAATAAATTATCAGGGATGGAATAGGTTTATAATGATTTTAGAAAAAAAAATCTTTTATTGTTCCATATTTCAACGATATAAACGTATTTAGTTTTTTTTTTTCATTTCTTATATTATTATTTTTTTTATAAGAGATGAAATAAATAACTTTGTACTAGATTGAATTAAACAAAAATGGGAATCGAAAGAAAATATAATTAGAAGTGTTTTTGTAAATATTTATGATGTTCCGCAAACTGTATAAATAAAACGCACTGTATCAAATTTTAACGATAACTTGAGAAACGCGAGATGAAATGAAGATCCACGAAGATAAAGATCTGTTAATAAATATTACGAAATCCCATGTTGTGATTGAAAAATATGTGCAAATGAAACGAATTCGATACATGGATAAAGAGTGAAAGTAATAAGTAATAGTAATAATAAAATCAATAAGACACTTAAACGAATTTCGAAAATAAATTTACTGCGAATTTTAATGAAAGGGGTGGTAGAGTAAGATCAAGTAAAGTATCACTGTGCCGAGTTACAGAAAATTCTGACAACAGGAAATTCAGGGTAAAAAAATAAAACGAGTTATTTGAGAAGGGATAATATACATGTGAAATGGGAGAAAAATATGTGTCAAGATCATCACCAAACCACTTATCCCTCTCTACTTACACCAACAGGGTATCGTTCTAATTTATTTTTCTATCATTATACTTTATAACATTATTTAAAAAATAAGAAAGGGGTGCTTCCATCATTATAAAAGAAAAAAATATAAAATAATACTTGTATTACAATTACACTAAAAATAAAAGAAAAATGCAATCATATTTAAAAAAAAACAACGATATTATTTATAAATGTACTCGTACATATTTTTAATTTCATACGAATTTACTATGTAACATATCATACAAGAGTAACACTTTTAAATTTTACTAAAAATCTTGTAAGTATTAATATTTCTAACATTTATTGAAAACTAAATTAAATTAGCTCTTTAAAAATTAAGTTGGATGTAAATAATACTAGATAAACCCATGACACGCATGATTTCAGATTTTTTTTGCAAACATTTCTGATCTGTTACTCGTATAAGATGTATAAAAAAATTACAGGTTTAACTACTTACTTTTCCTATAAACACATTTTTTATTAATTTTTCAAGTTAAAGATCGTATTAAACTCAACAATACCGACCGACACATCAACTGATGGCTAAATATCAAAACTATTAAAATTTTCATTCGCGACTAATAAGCATTCAACACTTTATCAGGACATGAATAAAATAAATTATTTCAATTTTATATTTGAATTTCAACAGCGCGCATAATTTTGTTTACAACAGTGAAAATACTGCGACATATATTGTATTATTACAAATCAGAACTATCTAAATTATTATCGACAATAATGTACTGTTTGTGCAATATCCGTTTTTAGATTAAACTTTTTTTCTCCTTCAAACTTACATTAGAGCGTTCCGGATAGATTTTGGTAATTATTATAATTCCAAGTTATTATAGTTCAGGCTAAGTGAGGTTTTAATAAAACGGTTATCAGTCTTCAGAGAAGAAGTGTGCATGATGTTAATTCTAGTGTATTATTTTGTATAGTATTTTATTTATATACGTCCTATATATACACGTACTGTACAACCAAACAGGTTTGTTTTTTTTTGGCTTGGATCCGAAACTCCAGGGTTAACAAGACAAGCGTTCTATCAACTAAACTACGGAAATATTATGTTACATGTGCGTTGTTGAAAATACAACCTGACAGTGACGGTATATTACGGCATTTTTTGTCAACGAAGCAAAAACATGTCAATGAGGTCTTGAGTAAAACTCGGAATTAATAAAAACACTTGGGTACCAATGAGAATCGAATTCACGACACTCTGATTGAAAGACAAGCATCTTACCATCGTCATGTTGGTTCGTTTTATTATTGATAATATTTTTCTTTTCTTTGATAGCTTTTAAGAATATTTATTGCCTTTTTATCTCATAAAAACTTTCCATTTGAATGCGACCCTGTCCCTACAATGATCATCATTTTTCGTCTAATTTGATCTCTCCTTTGTGTGTGATGAGATGAGGGCCGGTGGACTCGACACACGCAATGCATATATTTATTTATTCCCTCTTTAGAAACCATTCCCCACTTTTATTCTGGGATTAAAAGCGCAGCGCTTTTGAACTGATGCAGTAGTGAGCAGCGCCATTGAAAGCTCTTCTAAAAATTGACAAGTGGATTCGTACTAAAACTACAGTTTCTTCACTATACTTTTTTTAAGGAAATACAAAGAAAACGTCAGAAAAGAATGTCCAAATAAAATGGGTGTATTATAAATATTAATAAAATAACAATTTATACAGAACCGTTTAGAGAGCAGATTCTCCTCGAGGGCGCTCTAACTTGGAATTCAAACCCACTATTTCAAACACATTACAAATATTAATAAATAAATGCGTATAAGTTGAGTATATGGTAAATATACGTAGGTGATGGCTCTGGATTAAAATAAGTTGTTCCCCGTATCTGCATATGTTTATAAGTTGAGTATATGGTAAAAAAACGTAGGTGGTGGCTCTGGATTAAAATAAGTTGTTCCCCGTATCTGCATATGTTTATAAGTTGAGTATATGGTAAATATACGTAGGTAGTGGCTCTGGATTAAAATAGGTTGTCCCCGTATCTGCATATGTTTAAAAAAAATCATATTTGGAAAGAAACCCGTAAAAAACTTACCAAGGGAAGAAAAACTCTGAAGAAACCTGTGTATATCGTCCGATATACAATAGTAACGTATTCGGCTTTAGGTGTAGAACACTACACACGTATGTGTATGGTGTCCAAGTACACAACTCCTCAAAGTCTTCTCCAACAATCTTATATTATTCATTTTACTCTCTTTCAAAACTTTGCTAACTTGAATCAGTCAAGTTTTCCTCGGTTTACTTCTTATATACTCGTACACCCCTATAAATTCTAGCTTGTATACTCGCTTAGTAATTCACTTGACATTCATTTCATCCTAATGTTCCTACTGTCTGACTTCCTTTCTTAATTTTACTTAAAACATTTATGCATATGTTTCTGATGTCTTTATTCCGCCTCCCAATTTGGACAGTCGACAATTTTTTTTAGGACACGAATCTCCTCAGTATTAATTCTACTTTTAGCCTTCTTCTGCAAAGACCAAGGTGTTCTCGAACACACTATAATTTATTTTCATTTTTTATTATTTTAATAAGTTTGATTGTTTTAAATTACGTAAAGTGTACTTCTTTCGACATATCGTATATTTCGATCATACGTAAACTGACAACTCAAATAACAGTACCATCTACCGTTTCCAACTTATCTGAGTTAACCCATAAATTGCAATCTCTACCATATTAATTCGAATATCATATAATGCTATGTTTCAAATTCATTTTCTGCTGTTCATATAAATACTAACGTTATATTCGAGGAGTAATATAATATAGGATCCCGTAGAAACTCTCATGTGATGCTAATAATTGATGAATTTCCGGAGCACTCCCACTAGATGTCAGAATTTAGTACCTATTTGATCATATTACAAGGTGGGCTAATATCACAATAGTCGCCGGTATAAGATGCTGATGTTTTCCCATTTAATTCATTTTCCATTAAAAAACAACTTAAAAGTTAATAATAAATTAATACGTCGCGTTTTATTCGGGCTAATACTAGTAGAATATATCCGTATAGTGAGCGTGTCGATTATTGGAAAGCTAGTACTGAAAGTCTGTGCACATGGATGCAGCCGTCGAAGTGCCTGCCGGTGGGACACCGCCTACCATGGGCCGTATAGAGATCGCCTACGCACCCATGTGGGTGGAGCAAAAGAAAATCTCCTCAGGTGGAGGATACACAGACAATCCACCACCATGCACGTGTGGTGATATTCAATCAATATCACGCCTGATGGCTTGTCCATTGTGCCTCATTAGCTGCTCCAAAAAAGACCTTTTGAAAGGAAGCCCCAATGTCATCACAGTTAGATCCTTCAGGGCCAATACGATACAGATATGGTGTTGTCGATACGATTGGAATGAAATAGTGAGAAGCCAAACAGATGGACATGTAACAGAAACCAAAATAGAAAATTTCAAATAAAACCTAAATATACGTAACTAATCTGACCCTAATAAGCATTTTGCTCGAAAGCAACGTGTCACCCTCCATCGCCAAAACCATTAGAGACATAAACCTAAATAGCTCCACAAGAATTCGCGTAGACGGAGAACTCTCTAATGACGTTCCAACACCAACCGGAGTAAGACAAGGAAATAGTTTAAGCCCATTTCTATTTAACTTGGTTATGGATAAAATTATAGAAGAAGTTGCCGACCTTAACCTGGGATACAAGATGGGCGACAATATGCTAAACATCATATGCTATGCTGACGATGCCACCATCATAGCCGAATCAGAGGAAGACCTGCAACAAATGCTACATCGATTCCACACTGCTTCCAAAAATACAACATGTCTATCTCCATCAGCAAGACTAAATGCATGACTCTAGGCAGAGAGCAAGTTGGATGCAGTATGGCGATCAACGATACACCAATTGAACAAGTAACAAAATTTAAATAATTGGGTGGTAGCATAATGTGCAATAATGACATCTATGGCGAAGTGATTGAACAATCACAAAAGGCCGCAGCTATTTCCGAATGTTTAAAGAACACTATCTGGAAAACAAGCATACGAACATCCAAAGCAAGGTGAGGATATACAAGACCTGTGTCCGCCCCATAATGACATACAGCATAGAGTCCAGAGCCGACACTGTTAGAACCAAAAATCTCCTTCGAACCAGCGAAATGAAGGTACTCAGGAGTATCGCTGGCCAAACCCTTCGTGATAGAGTACGAAAGACAAAAATCCGAAGGACGTGCGAAGTTGAAGATATTGTCAGATGGGGACGACAGAGAAGAAGGTTCTGGAACGAACACGTATACAGAATGGCGGAACCAAGAGCCGTAATAATGGCCAGGGACAGTATCCCCCAAGCAAGCAGACCTCCAGGACGACCTCCCAAAAGATGGAAAGACAGCTAGCAGTCGACGTCACAAGAGGCAAACAATGATGCAGGACCATAACAGGCCTAAAATAAGATGAAGAAGAAGAATCTGACCCTACTTGAAGTATGATATAAACAACATGGCGTGGTGAAATCTGTTCTTTAATTAACATCTAAAAATAAAAACGAAATACATATTTTCAACAATATATAGTACCTTACACAACTGCCAACAACCGAGAAAAATAAAAGTGACATAGCCATGTGTGCCTCGGTTGAAACAAGTGCACAGTATCTGTCAAAAATACAAAACTTACATAATACAAACAAAAAGAAACTGGGGTTGGCAAGCCCGTCAGAAAGTGACATGTCTGCGCAGGGGGGCCCGGGTACAAAAAATCCACCGCGCTCCGTGGAGGGTTAAAAATGAAAAGGGAAGTGATTTTTTAACTCACGCCGCATCAACCCTGAAACTACTCTCCCCGGCCAATATACACCCCTACTTGTCACATTGCAGATGAAACACTGGCATGGGTGGAGCTGAATTTTAATGATATTTAATATATTTTGTATTTTTAATCAATTAATGAAAATAATACTAACATATTTTTAGGATTAGAGAGATATAACATCATCGTATCATCATGTCCCTATTGGGGTAGGAAGAGAGAACTGACCTCCATTTCATTATATCCTGGCACACATCTTGGCTTCTGCTACATCCATAGAGTTCATCAAGCATACTGTCCTATTATAAAGATTTTTCCCTTTTCTCTCTTCCTGAATTTGATTCCTTATTCTCAAACTTCTCATATCTTCTCCACTACCTGTATAAATTATTTTTGTGAAACTTTCATTATTGATTTTTTACTACGTAGCTCACCCCCTCAATGATCCTTTATTCATCTTAAGCACTGCATATTTTTTCAATCTGCATTATTTTCTAATGTCATCATTCCTTATTGACATAAATTGTTTTTCCACATGTCCTACACAACACTCATTTCTATAACATTTATTATTTTTATCATTTTTTTACCATGTCCAAGTTTTACTTTCATATCCCAATGTTGGAGCCAAGGCTCTCAAAGTTCAAGTTTCAAGACGACCTCCGTGGCCTGGTGGTAAGACACTTGTCTGCCGATCCGGAGGTTGCGGGTTGGATCCCCGCTGGAACCTAGATTTTTAAAAATAGGATTCCAGTCTGGTTAACACTTAGGGCATATAGAAACATCTTTCTGGTTGGTTGGAAGAGATTGCCACATGGCAATAAACTCGCCAGGTTAAAAAAAAAAAAAGGTTCCATTATGAGCAATCAGTTTTGTTTCTCTTTCAATACATCGGCTGGTAAACGCTTTATATAGCCCATTAACGGTAAACGCTTTATATAGCCCATTCCTTAATGCTTCCAAAATTCAAAATGTCTTCAACGTATTGTTATTACTTAAAATAGCTTTATTGGTCATTGCGCATGTGTCACAAAATGGATTATAAAAGTGTGATATTATTTTTATTGTGCCTCATAATTAATATATAACCCAAGTTAATAACGAGGATCACGTCAGTTTATTGCGAAACTAAATAATCTATAGTGCCAGCAGAACTGTTAAAGATATCGCCTCACTAGTCCACCTACAGTATTATCAGGGAGGACCAAAATCTTAGTAGATGTGATGAAATGCAAGTAACCTGAACGAGTGGACATGTACGTGCTAAATAATTAGTTGTAAGAATTGTTATCTAGTTATAAGCAGTATGTAGATAATAACTATTTCTAAGAAATCAAATTTAATAATATGACATTTACGAAATTAAAATTAAGTTAGTTCAAATTTATAATACGCAATAATGTGTGTGCAATACATTACTTAATAAAAAAAATTAAAATTTAATTATATAATATATTATAATTTCTGCCGCATCTTTAACTGTTTAATTACATTTAACTGTTTTTAAATAGACTGTTTATTGAAAAAAAAAATAGAATCGAATATTTCATTTTGTAATAGCATTAAATAATCAGAGATGATTTCAAAGAGACTATTAAAACGTTTTTACTAAAAAGAATAGTTACCATAGATTGCCCTTTGCACCACAAAATGGACGATTTATTTTGCGTATATCTGTTATATACCTATGTTATTTGTTTTAAACAGTGTTGACTCGGTATTAAGTGTAAGTGCAAAGTATGAAAATAAAATGTATTTTGTTTTGTCCTCAAGACATGTGTTGGAGATTACTAACCGCAAGTAAGGAGACTGCGTACTTTATTATTGAAGCGATCGTCAATATTCTATTTGAATATAATCCGATGGCGTAGGTTAAATACGAGTAGATAAGACAACACAACGAATTCATTGTTTACATCTAACAAATGAAATTATTCGCCTTTCTTTTACTTATCACCAGAGGAAACATCTGGAAAAAATGTACAGCTAACAATATTTTAAATATAGATTTTGAATATAATTTCAAACGACATGGAAATGACATTTAAATAAAGGGTCGACATTATAAATATATATTCTTAAAGATAATGAACGATCAATCGGTGGTGTCCAGGCAGACTTTCATTTAAAACCTCTTTAAAATTGTGCTAGTTGGTTGGAAAAGAATGCCATATGACAGTCATGGGCAAATATTTTGAATGAACGACCGCATTGAGAATTTAAATGTAAGAACGGGCTGCCAAGTAAAATATGTTTTTGTGGAATCAATTTATAATCACTAAAGAAAAAAATATAAAGCATTAGAAAAAAAAAAGGTGAACTCGGAGGTTAGTGATAGTGTTTCGGTGAATAAAGCTTATGTTAATGAAAAATCGTGGCAATGTAGACGATCGTGCAACACATATGGTTACACAAGTCTCATTCCCTTTTATAATGTAGCTAGGAGCTAAAAATCGTGGCAATGTAGACGATCGTGCATCACATATGGTTACACAAGTATAATGTAGCTAGGAGCTAAAATTGTTGCAATGTAGACGGCTGTGCAGCACATATGGTTACACAAGTCTCATTCACTCTTAGAATGTAGCTAGGAGCTAAAAATAGTGGCAATGTAGACGGCCGTGCATCATACGAGATATGGTTACACAAGTCTCATTCACTCTTATAATGTAGCTAGGATCTAGAAAATACGATTTTTTTATAGATGCAGGTTGTAATTACAAAAATAATGTGTAAGTATATAAATAACACAAAAAAACTAGTAAATGTATTGTACATATCTAAATATTAGATATAGCTTGCAAACTACATTTGAATTCAAGGCGGGCCGTAATTGACCCAGAGCTGTCATAGGACAAAAAATCAACCAGGTTGACCTGTATAACATACAATGAAAGTGCATTACGATAGTTAAAGGACAATTTATACAACAGCGTTTAAAAAGCAAACTCTCATCAAGGACGATTATTTACCTTTGTAATATAATTAATCCTACTTCATGGTGTAAAATTATTGGTTGATAGAATGAAAAAGGTTACAAAGTGTATAATTGATATACGGTAGGGAAAGAAAGACAGCGGCTGTGGCCATTAGATTAGTCACTATTCATCATATTGACCACAATCAAATACCTATTTTTTAACGACTGATGATTTTTTTTTCTAAATTTTGTAAAATAAAACATTGTATTGTAATATTTTCATGATATACCTACGTAAATATATATCTACCTAAAAATTAAAAACGGGAAATAAGAAAAACTAATAATAGAACCACACTTTATGATCTAGTCGTACGAGTATATTAAAATATTTATTTATTATTTATTTACAAGCTCGACCAACACAAAACAAAATAATTTATTAATTGTTTAATTGTGTATTACAATATTTTATTTCAAATGTTTACGGAAAATATGTTTTTCGCCTTTATTTTGAATTGCTGGTGAATAACAAATAGTAATAATAAAGGAACCTTTTATATAGCGCCGTTTAGAGGGAAAACTCCTCAAGGGTGATTTAAGTCAGAAATCAAATCAACTTTTATTGACATATTAAATATATTACAAAAAATAAAATAACTTGAGTGTTAAGATAGGAGAGTGGTGGATGCTGTCATTACATTGAATACTTCCACGCATCTGCATATGTAAGACGAACTACACAGAAACATTTGTAGATTTTCCGATATGTGCTTTCCACATTCGGCTTTAGATGGACTGTAGTGTCATGATATAATAATAAAATTTGATAAAACCTCTTTAAACAAATTATTTTTAAATGATTCCTAAAACTGCACACACCACCAATATCAGAGAGTAATATCTATGTCAGGAGAAATATCGAGTTATAAAAGGTCTTTCAAATTGAGCGGTTTTTTTAATTCTATTTTTTTTAATTCTTGATTAAAACACAAAATTTGCTTTGATTTCAATAAACTTTTTATTGGTCATTGAATTATAATGTATGATATTTAAACACACAAAAACAATATCCGCCAAATATCCCCCTCTTGCAGCTCCACAGATGTCCACTCTTTTGTAAAAAAATCGATGACATTTTGGCATAATTGCGGTTCTAGCTCACCCATAACGCGAATAATTTCGTCCTTCAGCTCAGGAATTGATTGGGGGTCATTCTTGTAGACCTTGTTTTTCACGTAACTCCAGATAAAATAGTCCAACGGTGTCAGATCACTTGATCTTGGTGGCCAATTAACCTCACCGTTTCCGGAGATTACTATACATAAAATAATTCAACAATTTGAACGCGTTGTTGTATTGTATACGACTCCATTTTTATAAATATCATACATTACACTTCTCAAATGTCACAAGACCCAGGCAAGTTCGCGAGGCCATCTGTGTTTTGTCCAAGAATTGAAAAAAAAAACGCTCAATTTAAAAGACCCTTTAGATTCAAATTTGTAGTCCGACTGAAATACCAAATACTTGTTTATAACCTTAAAATTCGTGATTTGTATTCAATTAAACTTCAAAAAATTTAAATGATGTAATTAAACCACGTGATTTAAAGAAACTACAAAAAATTGTATACTAATTTCTTTTAAAAAAAATGGTTGAGATTTAAATGTAAAGACTTCATATTCGTGCCTTATCGTAGCAACCGCAAAGCTCTGTCATAATACCCCGCCCTATTGGATTGACTCGAAAAAAAATATTTATTGTATAAATGAAAGTTCTGAAAAGGTTGTTTACCCCATTAAATGTATAAAAAATGTATCGTTATGTCAAAGTTCGCAAAAAACGTGTTACTTAATCATGCAAATCTAGCCAGCACGTGTATTATCGTCGATCGTATTATTTATGCCATTTCCTTGAATGTTTGGTGCATTGCGGGTACGACACGGATGTCAATGTTATACTGATAAAAAACAATCAACGGTCGGATTATAATTTCAAATTATTTAATGGATATCAACTGTGGTATAATACATACATTATCAACTGTGGTGATGAAATATATCTCATATCCAAGCACTCGATGACGTTATTTAAGGAATATAGTATACTCGGAATATCGATGATTGTTAGAATAGGTATGTTATTTAACATACGAGTACTAAGACGTTGATGTATGTACTTGGATGGTTTTTGGTAAGCAGCTTTATGCCCCTGGTAAATAGTGCTCTATTCGAAGTTATTTGTTGTGTTAGTTACTTGCACTTAGAAAATTTGAAATTCAAGATAATGGTGTATGACAATGACGACGCTCTACAAAGCCGAAATTAGCCAATTATGGCCGACAGTCTCTTACTTCAGCCCGATGTGTGTTATTTACCGCCAGGTACTGAACATCATTTACGTCGTTATTTTTTTATATTTTGAAAAGTTCAATAATTTTTATACAGATCTGGCTGCACCCCTGTTACAAATATCCCCGACACACTGTAACACAAAGCCAGTGCACCTCTATTAGGGTGCACCATGCACCACCCATCGTCCCCTATCCAAAGGGGGTCGGTGTACGGGAGGTTAGCCTCCCGAGAGACCGGGTGGCAACCACCCTCTCTTTGTGCCTCCTTGAAACCCCATTTCAGGGGATAATGTCGATTTATTTGGTCACTTTACAAATGCATTTGCATAAAAACAATTCAAAACCCTCCGAGATGAAAGAAGATTTTAAATTAACTTAAATATATGTATTTATCAATATATGACGATTGCGTGTGTAGTGGACATATATTTTTACTATTTGTCTACGACGAGTCCTCCAATCCTTGGGCATATTACTCGAGGCCATAGATACAGTTTAAAGAGGCTTGTGGTCACAGGAAGCGTGAAAAGACAACGCACAAGAAAAAAATCCCCAATGAGTTGAACTGACTAAACGAAAGAGCCAACAAGACTACCTAACAACTATTCTTCGAACAACGGAGTGCAGGGATGAATAGAGAGAAATCGTCATGGGCTATCATGGGCGTCACGATATTTCTCCCTTATTATTTCCTTGGTCTTTCTCGTCTTTACTCTTCATTATTCAAAGATACATATGTATGTAATTGGTTCTAATTCTTTACTAATTCTCTTAATGTAACCAAACCATCTCAAGAGGCAGATAATGTACGAGTATCTCTAACAATGCATTATCCCTTCTCCAATTATTCTTAAACTAATAATAATTATGTCATCTTACTGACTTCCAACAATCGATCTTTTGTTCCTCTTTAACGTTATGAATACAACTTTCCAGAAGAGTGACCCTCTCAGGAATAAACTAGTTAAAACGTTTATAGTGATTATTTTCTTGTGAACACATGGCGGCAGCGTAAAATACTTTCCCATGATCTCATGACATCATCCTTCCCGCTCCCGTCTATCCTCTCAATCCCCCTCACACTCCAGACTCCAGTAGATATCCCACATTTCCTTGTTATGTCATGTTACCACAATATGGGGCAATTGTGGGCCAGTTTTAAATATGAATCAAATCCAAGAAGAAATAAACGATACGCTATGATATATAATGATCAAACTGCGTATGAAAACTATTATTAATATTTTCACTCAATGAAAAGATTTATTGAAATTATTGTCTGATCAGTTCTTCCCATACAGTAAAACCTCGATATTAGGGACTATTTCGGGCGAGAAGGCGTCTGTTAAAGCCTAATGTCCATATTACATAAGTAGATTTTCCGCATGTGTATGTTGAAAAATTAACAAATTAGTTAGTTATCCGGATTTTACTTACATAGATACGGTTGTGTAATTGCAATTAAGTACGTATGAAAAGTTTTCGAAATGTACAGCTTGGCCCAAAAGTCAATAGACCATTTAAAATTCGAATAACTTTCTATAATATTTTTTTTTATTTTTTTATTTCAGACTATTAAAGCATAATCCATAAATTAAATGTCGATTTATGACTGAGCAACGTATTAAAATAATCGAATTTTATCTAGAAAATCAACTATCAATTGTGCTAACGCAAAGAACTTACACTCCTCATTTTGAGGTCAGAAAACCATCATATAAACAAACGATACTTAACTTAGTCCGGCGGTTTCAAATTTAGGGGTCTGTGAGTGATTTACCACGTGCTGGGAGGCCACGTTCAGGGAGGTCACAAGACAACATTCAGCGTGTACGCCGAAGCATTGAGAGCCTTCAATGTCAACTCGAAGGCGGTCCTAGCAGCTGGACATATCTCGAACCTCGCTCCAGAGGATTCGAGGGATGCTGAATATAAGGCAGGAACTGAAGCCAGCAGATTATCGGATACGATTAGCGTATGCTATCCAGATCGAAGAATTGGCAAGGCAAGAAGCTGATTTCATTCACAACCTTATTATGGGCGACGAGGCCCACTTCCACCTAAACGGATTTATTAATGAACCAAATATGCAATTTTGGGGGACAGAAAATCCAAGAATAGTCCACCAACGTAGTCTGCACCCCGTATAAGTAACGGTTTGATGTGGTGTAAATGCGGAAAGAGTTCTTGGACCTTATTTCTTTGAAGATGAGGCAGAAAACGCACTAACCATCAATGGCGAAAGGTATTGAGAAATGCTAAAGAATTTCGTGCATCCTGCAGTCGAGGACACACCAGTGGTATGGTGGCAGCAAGATAATGCTACTGCCCATACAGCTCGCCCGACAATCGAACTCTTAAGACAAATTTTTGGAAGAAGGATAATTTCGCGAAACTCTGAAATCAAGTGGCCGTCACGCTCACCTGACTTAACTGCTTCAGACTTCTTTAATTGGGATTATTTAAAAAATAGAGTATACCGTAACAATCCTGGAACCATTCAGCAATTGGAGGCCAACGTTCGTGAAGAAATTGAAGAAATAAGCCAAGAAACGTTACGACAGGTAATGATCAAAGAGCGCGTCAGTGTGAAGAGCAAAATGGTGGTTATTTAAAGAATGTAATTTTTAAAGCTAAATAAAATTTATTTCCAAGAAGTTTGTTCTCTGTTTATAAAAGAATAAATGTGAATTATTAAGAAATAAAAAAGTAATTTTATTTTAAAATGGTCTAGTGACTTTTAGGCCACCCAGTACATATTATTGCTTATGTACTCGCCTTAGTTTAGAAAAAATAAAGCGAGTACATTTCGATTAACATCGCAAGTATGCGAAATAAATAAACATTTTTTTTCCGAAAATACAATTGAATTATACTTAACTAAATAAATAAACAATGTTCTTAAAACAAAATGCTAATCATGCGCCAAACATTGTTTACGAACAATTAAATTAAGTGTTCATTTTTTTAACAAGCAGGTGTGTTACTTTTGTTTTGTTATAAATCGTCAACTATACAGAAAACATAGTTTGGAGTTTGTCATTTTGAACTGAATTTAATATTACTTCCCTCCCTTATGATCTTAACACAAAGTCACCCTACTTAACCCCCTCTCTCAGGCATTCATCTTTCCTCCCGGCGTCTGCGGGCCGTCTCCCGAACACGTGTATGCTCTTACCTCCACACAGGCGCACACACGGCCCGCACACGCACACACCCCTTACTCCATCGAAGGCGGGTCGCCGAGAGGGGGTGGGGGTAGGGTGACACCCTTTCCAAGTTGCCGCGAGGCGATAAAATCCGGGGGCATTAACATAAACAAGATCATAACTTTCAATACTGATTTTGAGATAAAAAAAACTCTTATTGAAATGGGTTACTCGATATATTGTTGGTTCTTAATCTGTAGAATTATTCCTTGTGACTCTAATAAGACTTATATTAATAAGTTTTTGTATTTGAACAAAATTGTCGAATTTAAGTTATCATTTAGAATGAATATTGTTTCCTACTTCCCATAACTTAGGCTATACAACTCATACATCTCCAGTCTCCATGAATCTCACAGTCTCTGCTGATCTATCATTACATTGTCTTTGTCTAGGTCAATCAAACGATTTAGCTCCTTAAGACTCCCAAGCTTTGTGCGTCATTCCTTGATCGCATACTCTGGTATATATGGTGGGTCCAACCTAATCAACAGGTTCTTACGCCGCTAGTGATCCAAGATTATAGAAACAAGAATTAGATCTCCCAGTTGCTTCTTGGTCTCCAAGCATCTGCTACAACTCCTGGATGTTGATTTTCAACTTTTGTTTAATGTACCAAACAATTAATAACCCCATCATGCATTGAGATTGTTTTCGTTGCCGTATTCACGAATTGAGCTATTAAGAATATTACCAGTCGCACACGGAATGACCTTGTTGAACGAATTTTCCGATAATGATGTATTCCATATCTCAGTAGATAAATTGAGAATTATGTTTCTTAGTAAACTTTGTATGCGTAACTGAGTCAATTTACAAGGAAGCATGAGTCATCATTGCTACAATTATTATTATTTACAATTTTATCTCTTTTTTTGCATTTTCGGGTAAAGCTTGAATGAAATTAAAAATAAAATTGTTCATGAGTATACTTGAAATGTGACTACTGAATAATTTATGATATGATGGCGCGATTAATAAATGGCTCAATTTTTATATATCGGCCGTATCATAAGCCAACCAAAAACGGTAATAAATCTGAAAAATAGTGTTCTTTATTTTTTGTTGAGTTGAATAACGTTTTTAATATTAAAGTTTGAAAAAAAAACAGCAATGGACAATAATAGGGAAAATCTATGAACTTATTTAATTATACGTGTTATACACGTATTACAAAAAACATGAGGTCTCAAAATGATTAATTATTCACTTAAATTCATGAATTTTACATAAATTTACTTAAAATTGTTTTCGTGTATTTAACAAAAAGATACTTTGTAATTCCACTAATTAATTACATTTATCAAAGTAACACGCGTTTCTTCCTCTTATCTCAAAGCTCTCTTCATGCGAAATGATATCAATTTATTACCAGACCAATATTTTGTTCCAACAGGTGTCATATTTCATCGGAAGTGTGTGTTCTCGTCTGAAAAGAACATTAAGCGGTAGAAACGCGTGGCGATGATACATGTAATTACAAGAATAATTAGATATTTTTTGTTGAGTTTTCTAGCATGAGGTGTCATAAAGTCAAAGCAGAACAATTTGATAAAAAAAACTTTGAAGGGCTAATTTAATTAGTATGTATATAAATATATACAAAATATAAAACATTATTGGAAAAAGCCTTCAACTCTTTTTCAGAAAATAAAAAAAGATCATGAAAGGAGGCAAAGTGAAAACCACGACTAATAGAAAATTGTGTCGAACGAGATGTATTATATAAATGTGGAAGAAGCGAAAGTAGTGTTTCTGAATATAAAAATACGAAGATCAGTTATTTTTGTCGATTCCGGAGTGAACACGGCGTGATGATATGATATGTATAAAAAAGTATACAAAAACTTATAAAATATTTTTATTAAATGTACATAAAAGTATCAACCCTGCACCCTACGCAGGGGTTCAAATCACCCTCCGCATTCCTCAGGGATTTTTTGTGCCTCTCGCTTATTATATCCCCCGCCTGACGAGCATCACAGCACTACCTTGGGTTAGGTCGCACATTTTACAGCTCCTACTTTTTTATCATTCAAATAAGTTCAAATTCTTGTTTTGTTTTTTTTTACAACCAAAATCTGTCAGGCTAGTAAGATAAACCGTTTCCTGTTATACGCGTTGTAAAAGTAACAGATCATCCGCCGCAGATTGGAGCTGAGGTGATGAATAGCCAGGATATTTGCGATACATCAAGATTTTGGTTTTTTTTTGTAGAAATAAAAAAATTATTTGTCGGCATTATGCTTAATTAATATTAGTTTATTTAACATAGTTACTAAGAATGTTGATTTTTATGGTATTCACAGATAGAAATTTGATTGAAACAAATTTGTTTGTTCATTTATTTAGTTTATTTGCGATATATCAAGATTTTGTTTTTTTTTTGTAAAAATAAAAAAATAATTTGTCGGCATTATGCTTAATTAATATCAGTTTTTTTAACTTAGTTACTAAGAATGTTGATTTTTATGGTATTCATAGATAGAAATTTGATTGAAACAAATTTGTTTGTTCATTTATTTATAGTAGTTTATTTGCGATACATCAAGATTTTGTTTTTTTTTGTAGAAATATAAAAATAATTTGTCGGCATTATGCGTAATTAATATTAGTTGTTTTAACATAGTTACTAAGAATGTTGATTTTTATGGTATTCATAGATAGAAATTTGATTGAAACCAATTTGTTTGTTCATTTATTTAGTTTATTTGCGATTCATCAAGATTTTATGTTTTTTTGTAAAGATAAAAAAGATTTATCAGCATTAAGTTTAATTGTTATTAGTTTTTTAACATGGTTCCCAAGAATTTGAATGTTTATTGTATTCATAGACAGAAATTTGCTAGTATAAATTTTGTTTGTTCATTCATTTATTTTATTTGCGATTCATCAAAATTCTATGTTTTTTTATAGAAATGAAAAAATAACTTGGCATTAAGCTTAATTGGTATTCGTTTTTTGATTGGTAACTAAGAATAGAGATTCGTTACGATATTCAAAGATGGAAATTTACAAGAAACAAATTTGTAGGTTCATTTATTTAGTTTATTTGCGATCATCAAGATTCTATGATTTTGCGGAAATAAAAAAAAATTAATATAGAAATCTTAATTGTTATTGTTTTTTTTTAATATGGTGATTAAGAATATTATTTTTATGATACTCGTAGATAGAAATTTGCAAGTAACAATTTTTTTGCAATTTTAATTACTTAAATTATGTGTTATTCAATGTTCTATATTTTTTGTGTGAATAAAAAAAACATTAGGCTATTAAACTAAATTGATATTTGTTGTTTTTTTTTTCAATTTGGAGATTATGTTGATTTATACTCGTATGACAGAAATTTGAAAAAAACATATTTGTTGGTTAATTTATTTACAATAGTTTATATACGATTTATCAAGATTGTGTGGTTTTCTCGTGTAAATAATAAAACATGTCGATATTTAGCTGAATTGGTATAAGTTTTTTTATATGGGGCTTATATTAATTTTATATAGATAGAAATTCGAATGAAACATATTTGTTAATGTATCGCGATCTTTTAGTGTAGATCGTGCTGGGTGGGGTAGTTTGTTCCCCATAACAGGTTTGTATTTTGTTTCCCATAACAGCATGGATGGTGGTGGAATCAAACATACTATAATAGTTTGTTCATTAATTTACGATTCATCAAGATTCCATGTTTATATAATATTTTAGTGAAAAAAAAACATATTGGCATTTAGCTTAATTTATATGAATATTTTTCAAACGGAGATTAAAAGTACTGTTTTTATACTATTCCTAGATAAGATTTAAAAGTAACAAGTTTGTTCGTTATTACGATTGATTGTTTGTTGCATTTAAGATTCATCGAGATTGTGTTTGTTAATTTATCGCAATCTTTTAGTGAAGATCGCGCTGGGTAGGTTAGTTTGTCCCCCATGACAGCGTGGATGGTGGTGGAATCAAACATAATAGTTTGTTTATTTATTTGCGATTCATCAAGATTCCATGTTTATATTTTAGTGGAAAAAAATATACCTGAATTTAGCTTAATTGGTAGGAATATTTTTAAAACGGAGATTAAAAATACATTTTTTTATGGTATTCCTAGATAAGATTTAAAAGTAACAAGTTTGTTTGTTTTTATAATTGTTTATTTGTTGTTATAGTTGTTTTTTTTTTTGTATTTAAGAATCATGGAGGTTCTTTTTTTCTGGATATAAAATAAAAGATACAGCATTAAGCTTCATAGGTACTAAGATTAAGTTTTTTATGATATATATGTACATGGACACAAATTTGACAGTAACGAGTTTGTTTATCCTTTTTTCTTAGTGTGAAATAATAATTATAAATCATTTTTTTGCAGAAAGCTAAGTAAGGAAATTTTGTATCTTGGAACATGTTTACATAAGATAGCCGTGCGAAGTGCGATATTTAAAGAAAAGTTGTAGTATGCGATAGAGAAAATGGCGGGTTATACAATGTTAGTTAACCAAGCGATGCATCTCAAAATAAACAAAATTGGCTGCTCATAATGGAATATTAGTCCCAAAATCAGGATGTATGCAAGGGAAACTTGGACATGGAAAAAAAGTGATAAAATGAAAGCGTTGCGTATAACGTATTTTAAATTAATATACACATATATCAGAATACACAATGGGAGCATAAGGGAGAATGCGTATTGAAAAAATATGCAGGACTTAAGGTGAAGAAGAAAAGAGTATTAAGGTGTTAATGTTACAAGATTTACAAAAATAATCTATAAAAGCAGTATAGAAGGAACGCAAAGTCAATGAAGACCTATAAAAACTAGCATGACCAAATTATTTAAGTTGTGAAAGAAATAAAACTGAAAAACCTTTACAATAGGAGAGTATGCATGACGAGATGTATGAACACGGTACAAGCGAAAGACGTATACCATTGAATTTGTACTGCACTATTCTATTCGCATTCATGTCAAATTGGGGGCGGGGTGGGGGCAGCTGACTCGAGTCGGCCCCGTATTGTGTGATCAACTGAGTATATTGCTAAAATTGTAAATTTTTGTAATAATTTTGCCTTGTGTACTTGCTTACTTATGTATTAGTTTTGATTATTTTATTATGTTGATGTGTTATATTATTTGGTTTTGCTGAATGGTTTTTCCTAATTTTAATATAAATACTGTAAATGAAGCACTTAATATTTTTTTTAATAATTTTGTAATGTACATTGTACTGTTGATAAACAAATTTATTAAATGTAAGAAATATAGAATGACGTGGAAGTCTGTTCTCTCTGCATGCTTCATTAGGGAAATGGGGTGATATGGACAATGATGATGACCAACAATCTTTTATAAGCAAATTGTGTAAAAATCTTCACGGTAAAGTCATAGGTGTACTTTGGTCTGTTATTAAATGAAGCCATTTTTAAACCATTAGAAAACGCTGGAAACGAGAGTAACTGCTCAATTAATTATTCTAGTCATAATTTTTATCATAGTTAAAAGATTTAGACTTAAAATATTGTTTGAGGGATTGACGTTTATTTTTTAATAATCTTCAAAATAACCTTAAATTTTCATAAGGATATATTTTTTAGTTAGTTAAATAATTTTGGAAAAAAAAAGTTTTCCAAACGATACGAAAAAGGATACATAATAAATAGTGGGATATATTAATATTGGTAGTAACAATGAGGACTAATTTTTATCCCTAGTAAAATATACACCTCCCGAGAGACAAGTGTACAGGACAAGTATGTTTTCATATTATAGCTCTTCCAGAAACAGCGACTGTCAAATATTTACATTGAGGAGGCACCATTTTTTTCGGACAGCAACGTTTTCAAAATAACTCCAAAAGCTACTAGATAATTCTTAGTACGAGGCATATCCAGAAAGTAAGTGTACTGATTTTTAGTAGGTTACAATTTTTTTTATTTAAACAAAAAAATTACGTGGTTACCGTAGTACATATGTAAGCTATTTTTCGACATAGTCGCCATTACTCTCAATGCAGGTGGTGAAGCGGAGTATCAACTTTTTGATGCCTTCCTCGAAGTAGTTTCCCGCCAACCCCTCCGTCCACTTCTCCACCTCCTCCTTTACCTCCTCGTCGGTTGAAAACCTTTTTCCACCCATGTGCAGCTTCAGGGAGGTAAAGAGATAGTAATCTGAAGGTGCTAGGTCAGGGAATGCGCGGGATGGTTCAGGACATCCCATTTAAACGAGGCGAGCAGTTCCTTCGTGGCGTTGGCCGTGTGTGGTCTGGCATTGTCGTGCAGCAGGCAGACTCCCTTTGTCAGCATGCCTCTCCTCTTGTTCTGAATCGCCATCCGCAATTTTTTTAGTGTCTCACAGTATCTTGCAGAGTTGATGGTCTCCCCTTGAGGCATATATTCAATTAAAATTATGCCTTGACAGTCCCATAACACGGATGATTTTCTTGGCTGAAATTGTGGTTTTGAACTTTTTGGCGGAGGGTGAAGAGGTGTGACGCCACTGTTGAGACTGCCTTCTGGTTTCAGGCGTGTAGTGTGCAACCCAAGTTTCATCTCCAGTAACGATGGATCGGAGAAATTCATCTCCATGGAGTTTGCAGCGCCTCAAAAACTCTTGCCCGGCATTATTTATTTCGCACTTGGCGGGAGATTGGATTGACATTTTTCACGAAACGTGTTGTCGCGTCGACACTTCTCAACGTACTGACCTCAAACCGGTCTTGTTGCGGAGGGGAAGGGTCAGGTTACACGGAAGTGTAGCCAACATGTCGAAAATAAAATCCATCCGGTCGTGAGAGCCTCAGTACACTTACTTTCTGGATACGCCTAGTACATAGCTTCAGTTGCAGCAACATTTTTTTCGCTATCACCGAGAATCGGACATGTCTATTAAGATTCAATTAAAAAAATATAATTGTTTGTAATCTATTTGAAATTTCATGTAAGCATACCGAATCCAGCATTTGCAAAAATATCAAATCTCTAAATCTCATTGGGTAGGATTTTGTATATTGTCTTTTGTATTCCTTGCAAATCTCGAAATGAGAGTGTTACATAGAATATGTTAAAAATAATGGATGACAGAATAAAGAATAAGGGCATTAGGAAATAATGCGGATGGAAAGAAGGTGCAGTGCTAAATAAGAAAAAAAAACATAATTATGGTTCAGTTGTATAAAAATAATGAACATTGAAAATTTTTCAGAAATAATCTAAAAAACAAGTGGTATGCAAGGTACGAAATTTTAGAGACCTATTAAAATGACCGAGTGAATCAAATTCTAAAAAGGAAGAATAAAAAACTTTTATAATTGGAAAATATGCATGACGGGGTGTATAGACGTGGTAGAATCGAGAGATGTGTGACAGAATATAATTAAATGAAGATCTGTTCTCTCTGCCTACCCCAAGTGATGGTGATAATATATTTCCTCATATATTTAATCAGATGTGGATCGGGTTTTTCTAAATTATTTATTTTATTAGAATTCGTGTAATAAAAACATATATCTTACTTATACGTCCCACAGTTGACAAGCCTACCGTTGTTGCACTGAAGGGGAAACACAGGTCTATAGGGAGTATTGACAAAGAAACCGGAGAGTGTGCAAGGGGAGAACGTTTCAGAACAGGTTTCTGGGTCCAGGATCCAGGAAGCAAAACAACACGCAGCTATTGTACAATACAGGAATACCACAATAACTCACAGTATAAGGAGAAAAACAACTCAAGCGTAAGCCAAATAACTTTATATATTGACGATCCATACATATATTTAAAAATCTGCTTAAAATATAGAACATTCAATCGACAACCTAAACTTGGTGATTAATCAAATAAATATTTATTTGTATGTTATATTGGTATATTCAGTGTTCACGAACAATCGAAGTTCATAAAATAAGAAAATGTAAAAAAATCCATGTATCTACTATATCATAACATATACGAGTAGTACGACTTTAAAAAATATAACATCTCTCTTCAATAACGAAATGTGTATCTCCAAAACTCCTTTTTTCTTGCTTTTTCTCATTTTCCACCTCCTTTCACTTTGGTAACATTTGAAAATATTTTGTTTTATTTGTCATTTCTTTTTAATGTTTTGAGTATATTTAAGGTTTTATCTTCTTTGTGAAAATATCGTTATAACCTTTCACCCAACAATTAGCGGAATTCTTGTATGGTAAGGCAAACAACTCTCCATTTATATATTTTACAATAATATGTGTAAATAAATAAATATTGTCTTAAACCAATTTTTTTACTTGTCTATATATTTATTAATACCTTATTGTAAATAAATACTCGTTTCAAGTTAGATCTACTCGTAATATTTCAGCAGATTTTGATCGATCTTGCGGTGTCATGCATCGCAAGTTACTTTTTCTTACATATTTTGATTTTTTTCATTCACTCAAATATCGTCACATATTACACAATATTTTCAATAAATATAATGTAAACAATGAATAATAAATATAATATAAGACACAATGAATAATAAATAAGCTGCTGCTTGAAAAAACTGGACGCAACAGGAAATTTCCAATGAAAAATTCCGCTTCATTACCTTTTTATTCTGCGCTTGTTTTTTCTAAGAATATAATTGTGTTAATGAGTATTGTAACCATTATTATTGCCTCTTTGTTGACTAAATACCGCTTGTCACGACTCTTCGGAAACAAACAAAGATGAATACTATTAGTCGATCTGCACAGAGCCTCTTTTTTAGGATTAAAGATCATGACCTCCTAGTTGATTAGACATACATATCTACCAAAATGGGTTCTATTATTAATGTTTCTCACTTTACCTTCTTTTTTTTAAAACTCGTCCATTTGATCTACCTTTTCTACGCACACCTTGCACTTATGACTTGAATACTAACTTAGTCATTCGTTCGTTATAAATTTTTTACACATATCCAAAGCATATTAATTCTCCTTTCACCATCTTACTTAAAACATCCATATATTTCAATCATTCTTGCGTCCTTTCCATCATCTTTTAAATCACGCACACACGAATATACATATAAATTAAACAAGTAAGGTAACATCACACACTTTTGCCTTACGCCTTTAGTAATTTTAAACCACTTTGTAAGTTCTCCATTTACTCTTACACATGCACTTCGATCATCATACAAAAAAGCATTAAAGCAAAAAGCGATTGTTAATTTTTCATTCTCACCATAATTTTTCAATACTTCCCACAGTTTATCTCTTCTTACACGATCATACGCTTTCTCTTAGTCCACAAATGCAACAATATAATACATTTTACCCTTTTCAATATATTAGTGTCATTGTTTAATGATTAATTTGCTAATTGAATTAATTGGTCATTTTAATTGCAGAAAAGGTTATATAACTATTTATTGATCTGTATCCGGCGTGACTCGGAAAAAATGTGACGGTATTTTTCCTCCATTTTTTTTTTCTTGTTGACAGGACAAGTTGTATTTCATTCTTCAAAATAACAAATAATAATTATAAACTAATGTTCACCTACTCAATTATTCCCAATATTTATTTTTCAATATAACTTATAAACTTCGCCATTTTCTTCTGGCCTCGTACAAAAAGAGCCCTGCACATCTGTGCTCAGTAAGCTGGGGAGAGTTTTTTACCCCCTAACACCCAACTAGCGCCCCTATCACAGAGATTTGTTACAGTATGATTTCAAGGTTACTGTTCCGCCGCTGAGCACAAGGGTTAGCATGATAAAGTTTCTGCATCGGTGGTGCCCAACAACATCGTGGATTTGTATTCGGTTATTGTTATATCTCAATATCTCACATTTACGGCAACACGACAGGAAAAAACTTACCTAAATTATTTACCATTTCGTAATTCTAATGGCTGCTATTTATAATACAATAAATATTTTCGAAAGCTCCAATTTCATAAAAACTTAGAACTATTGCATGAACCATGAACCTATAATCATGTACATTAATTCAGTTATATAATTCAGTACATTTCTATCCTAGCACACATCTGTTGCTTACATCTTTTCAGCTATACTCTCCTTTTATAAAAGTTTTTCACTTTTCCATCTTTTAGAGTTTAATCCATTTTTATCTCAAGATTACCTGCTTGAAAAATAATCGTTTTACTCAGAATTTAAGTTATACATCGATAGATATATAAAGGGCAGACTCATGTCGTCGGCTGTGGTCTAACGGTTAGCATTTGCACTAAGCCCCAGGTTCGATTAGATTCTTAGACCGTTTTACGTTTGAATTAACGTTTTTCTGTAATTTATATGCTGCTTATCATAAATTCTTATAGTGCTATTGAGCAACAAAGAAGTACTAAATTAAACTTTGTCTAACAAAAGGCTGCAGTAGATTAAACCTACCGATCTATGATCTTGGATCTTTGATCTCCTTGCCATTGGATGTATCGGCTAATGTGTCAAGACTGTTTACTTGCTGAAATGCACACAATAAACCTATACATACAAAGATGTCTGCAAATCATCAGAGAAAGCATATCATCGTTATATGTTAAATTGATCTAATTGTGCAAAAATGGCTACACCTACATTTTACCCGTTCAGAAATAACTGCGAAATAATCTTACAGCTTTGTATGGGCTGATATGGAAAAAATAATCACAAAAAGAGGCGATTTTTCTGTAAAATAACCAATTTAACCGTCTGATATTTTAACATATACAAGATTTATCTTTGTTCTTTTTCAATATTCTAAAAAAGTTTTGTAGGTCAAATATATATGTCCACATAATTTGTATTAAGAAAGATTGAAATTAGAACGCCTATAATTGTATAAATTATAGTGTGGGTCATTATACATATAACACTGGCTGCAAAATTAATTGTAAATTTATTTGTACGAGCCACAGTTGAAGAATCATTTATCGGAAGCCGGAGTATTAAGTCATTTGTGATTTACACCCATGATCACATCTGGCCGCCTGCAAGTGCATTTTTGTGTCGCTCAGTCACAAAGACGAACAACTGTGATGTAAAAAAGCGCAATAAAACATAACTATTGTTATTTTGAGTGCTTGCCTCATGATATCATTTCCGAATCAAGAATTATTTAATATCATACTCTTGGGTAGATAATATTAATAACTAACAATTAGTGGTTATTCATGCTTAGTTTTTTGACCGAGTATTCATAATTTATTATTGTATTGCATTGCGATTTCGTTGTAAACAGTAAATAAATACAGTTTTATTGAAAGCAATGTAATATGTACATATATAGTATGTGTATATTCAGAAATTATACGTATATTTTAAAACAATGAAGAAGAAAATACATTTAAGAGAGAAGCTATCAATAGTTCATCTCTTAATATCTCCCCAGTCGAGATACACCCCCACCAATAGAGAGAGAGCTCGGCCGCGAGAACATCAGACGTTTTTCAATCCACACTCTTGTTTATTTATTGACATGTGACAATCTCTTTCAGCAAACCTGAAAGGTAACCGAAAGTGAAATGATAACCAGACTTGGCCCATTTTATAAATTTCAGATTATCATCATCACCATTACGTCCCTATTGGGATTTTTTAGTCACTGTTTGAAGCAAGTCACCGAGGGCGACAACCGGTAACTAGTTCCAAAATGTGACGGGATGGACAATAAAGGATGACGTGAAGAGGAAAGAGGGATGAACTGAAATTGCCAAAAGATAATCCCTGCTTGAACGTAGTGCACGTCAGAGAAGCGCTGAAAAATTTCGGCAAGCTATACTAAAGTTACTAAATGGCGCAATGGAAATAAATTTATAGATGAATGATGATACTGCTTGGGTATTTTAGTACTTTTCATGACGACCTCAGTGATAAGGCCATGGTAGACCTTTTCAATTCGTTAATTGAAATAACTATCACAACGACGGCCTGCATAGACCGATTTTTTTCAAAAAAGGATTTCAACCTAGTTTTTATTAAGACCTTTTTAACAACTTTCTGGTGGATCGGAAGAGATTGCCATAGAAAAATCCACATTTTCAAAACACTTCAACCTGTGAAAATATCCTGTGTTATTGCCTGCTAGACATGATGATATTTCACGTACAATTCGTATTTTTCACACCTTTTCTTTAATTTCTTGACAACAAAAGTTATATTATATTACTAATGGGATCTGGAATAAGTATCGTATAATGCAGAATGACAATCTTCATATTACATTTGGCTAACTCCTATCCCTTCAAAGAGAATAGTTAGTTAGGAAGCAACCTGCTCTACAGACCATGGTGCACTACCCTCATATTGGGTTACAAAAGAATGGGGAGCGGAAATCGGACATTACTCTCTCCTCCCCTAATCCTTAAGTCTGACCCCATTTTATTCAATTTTATTGGTATCACCAAAATTTAAAATTCACATGTTCGATTATTGAATTTTTAAATAATATTCGACATTATTATTTGTTTACATAAAAACAAACAAAATTAATAAAATTGAAACTCTGTTCACTGTAATTGAAAATATACTTAAGCCGAACTAGTTTCAAGTCGCATGCGACTTATCTTCAGGGATATTTCAAACTAACTATTTTGGAAATAGGGAATAAAAACGATTTTTTTTTAATTTATTTCAATAAATAATAATTATTATTAAAGAAAAATTTACATAACGCCGTATAAATGAGATGTAAGTAGTACTTAGTTTTGCGTTACAAACGTTTAAGATTCAAGTCATCGTTGCAGAAAACTTATATCATCTTGAGAAATCATTTCAATTCGATGTCTAACTTCTCTATCTGAGTCAAGATCACGATTAATTAGGCTTCCTAGATATTTGAAACAGTGGACTTGGTCTATAAGTTGCCCGATCGGCTGCAAAATTACACCAGTATGACACTGTCGACTCAATAACACTTTGTTTTCTGAACATTCAGTCCTTTTAAATGAATCGAATATAATCTAACTTATTCTTAATTAAATTACGCTCAACGAAATAAATAGTGATGTACGCTCTATATTGCCAGCAATAGAAAACAACAAAGTAACTTCTCCTCAATGGCACTGTAACTTGGGATTCGAACCCACTATCATTGACAGATTAAAAATATTACAAAATAAATATGTACAAGTTGAGTGTAAGGATTGGAAGGCAGTGACTGCGGTCATAGATCTGGTATTACCCCATATCTGCATGTGTTCAAAATACATATTTGGTAATAAAACTAACCAAGGAAGAATATTAATATTTAATTATTGTTTAATTAACATTTTTCAAATGCTAGATGAGTATTATTTAGTATCCAAACATTATTAATACATAAAATGATTCCCATATTATAATAAAAGTATTGTCACTCATTAAAACAGTCCCTTAAAAAGCACCCATTGGAATACGGATGGCTAGAGTACCATTAGGGCACCTCGGCACATCTGTGTGTAAAAAAGGATATTGGGAATGTCAAGTGTTTGCAATGAGGGGGTGCCTAGATATTTCCTCCCTTCCTGACAACGGACTCAAAGCACATCCAAATGCGAATATATTTATAAAACTTTCGTACTAATAAAATAGTCAAACGTTGATCTAAAAGTAATGAATATTGAACCATGGCAGAAGTATTGCAGAATCACAGAATTATCAACTAATAATTTATTTATTTTTTTCAAAACAGGCTTAGCCCAATTACTTTGAAAATACAAAACATCAAAAAAGAAGAAAAATTACATAGAGAAAAAAAAAATAAGTTAAAAAATTATATAAAATAAAAAATAATGCATATGCATACAAACGAGTATATACACACAAACATATTACACACATATATTCACAGTCATTTAGGTATGTTGATGAGTGCTTTTTAGCGCGCTCAATCTAAGAAGAAAATTTACTTGTGCTTTTGGTAATGTGATATGAAATATGTCAATATCCGAAGCAGTCCCGTTCGGAAAAGTTAAGGCCCTTCCAACAGGCATAGCGGCTGGAAGACCCGTTCTTGCGTATGTTATTGAGAACAGTTCTTGCCGGCGCAGTCTAGTGTAATTGTTAGGAACATTTAACGATAATCTTTGTAGTAATGCTGGACAGCTCACAACTCCTCGAACGAGATGAAAGCTATTTTTTATCAATTGAGATGATAGTATTGACATAGTTGTTCAGGGTACTTTGAACAATCATCTCCAGCACCACATCTTAATAGCATCAACCTTCTAAAGATCTCTCCATTTCAGGGTTCATATCTTGGCACCATATAAGATCAGGACTAACAAGAACTTTATAACCTTCGTGTTCCTGTTGACATTTCTGTTGCGCCACGTTTTACAGAGTTTCTCCACAGCAAATCTAGCCATTGCCCCTCTCTGAATTTCTCCTTCGCCTCCACAATCGCCCTTATTTTAAATGGGAGATCCCCGATAGATGTAATTTTTCAGCGATTTAAAAAATATATATTTCTCTTGACTTTATTGAAAAAACCTACCTCGCGATTTTGAAGAAAACCTTAATCCACCGAGTAAACAGCCGTATTTGGGTTAAATCAGTAATTATTAAACTCGAGTTGAATATAAATTTAGTAATTGTTGAATTTTTCAAAAATTTTAAATGGTCAATGTAATATCAAAATAAAAATATCTTAGTTTTACCTTAAACATAATCGGATCATTTACTACTCTTCCGAATAAATTAAGCCCCAACCCTATGAACGCGATGTCACATGTGCGCGCGCATTCATTAATATGCAACTTTAATAAAGTCTAAAAGCTTTGCGCCATTAAAAATCTCATCATGCATGCACCTGTCAACTAGGAGATTAGTGGAAGCCGAGGGAGCAAGTCGTGCCAAATTGTTAAGGATGAAAAGAATTCAGATACGCGTAACTTATTAGTTTGTCCATTGCCAGAAACGTAAATTGTATCTTCGTGTATATGATAGCACTTGAAAGCACGGACTTGTAGAAGATTACTCGTCACATTCACTTTGTTACGCAACACGAGTTCGAGATTTACGGCAACACGTCAAAGGTAGCGATTTGATCTATTCGAAAAAAATAATGGAACACGTATTGAAAACTAAGACTTTTACTGTTTTTAGAGGAACATTATTTGTTTTATTGATTTCGAAGTAATGAGTGATTCTGTACACAATAAATAAGTTCAAAAGTATAATAGAACACGGAATTGAAAAGTAAGACTTTGAATGTTCTTTAGAGGAATATTATATTTTTTGTTGATTACGCAGTAATGAGTGAATACATCATTTCGAAAACAAAATAGAACACGGTATTGAAAACAAACATTGTGAATATGTCTGTGGGGTATACTATTTTTTGTTGATTTCGGAATAATGAGTGATTATGTACGAATACAACAGTTCGAAAATAAAATAGAACACGGTATAGAAAACAAAATACGTTTAAAATGATTTTGATGAATATAATATTTTTTTTATTAATGAATAATCTACTGACTTCTTTTTATATGTCAACCATTAATTTTTTACAAACAAAAAATTAATCACTGAAAAATTGTGTCCTCGTTGATCAATTGTTATTTTTTTAAATTTAATCAGTTGTAGCTTTAAATTGTCGAAAATTGTCATTTTTTAATTTATTTTATCATATTGACTAATATAATTGTATTAGTGACTGATGCGGTGGCATAAATCATCCTAGTGGGTGCATTGCCCATTTAAAAAAAAACGACATCTCTACTACCTCAATTTGCACTGCGTTAATTGAGGCCAATTTCACACAAACACCTGCACTAAAAACGTCCTTCTTTCCGAATTAGATTATTATTTGATTTAAATTATTTGACATAAAACATGGAAACACTAAAAACAAACTGTTGGCAAATCAAAGACAAAAATATTTGCCTATTTTGACAAACCAGGATTGATTTTAGGCTTTGATTAACTCTATTTTATCGCTTATTTATATTCTTATTTAAGTGCCGAATCCGGTACCCCTGACGTTGACGACCACTCTTGAGAAAATATCTCTAGCTTTAGCGGCACAGAACAGCTCCTTAACTATGGGGTATTTCATTCACGAATATTGCGTAACCAAAACAGACACCTTCTACCGAATCCACATCGACCCTCACTTTTGCCCATCAATAATAATTTTAGGAAGTGGTATTTTTCTCCTCTCAATATATGACCCAGATAAACAATTTTATAGTATTTAAGAGCTCACTTCCAACACCTGGCATATTACCTCGGTTTTTGAAATGCGATGATACCAAGAAATTCTGATAATTTTCCAATGAATTCGCATTTCGTATGCTTCCACCTTATGATATACTCTGGTATGTGTGTATATTTAACATTTCATAAATTTAAGAGGCACTTGTGAATTTAAGAGGACATCGTTTAACATGCAAATGAGTTAATTGTTTTAAGCTTAAATATAGTTAGGTAAGTAATTTGAGTGTTATAAAGTCATATCCATATCCATCGAGTATATAAACACGAGATGCATAACCGCGTGGTAACGCACTGGACATTTGTGTGGAAGGTCGCCGGTTCGAACTCCACGTTGTCTTCTACCCTTGAATGACACAGATTTTTTCCGCCTAGTATTCGGGGTATAAAGATGCCTATCTATGACTTAGATCAAATATATTCTTTAAAAAAAAAAAGAGTATGCCGATGTCCTCCGATCGTCTCACTTCGGTGTGCTATCAGATCCAGTACAGTAGTGGGGCCGGTGAGTTTGCTGATGTGCAATGGCTCACAGACTTTATATTAAACAAACCCCACGACACATTTTCGCTTTCCAGCTGAATTGACGTTGGGATAGCGAGGGGATCCTTGACTACGATGCTCAGCAACGATACAAACACATACATTTTGTTACAAGAGTATTTTTTTTCTTTATATAAACGTTAAACTCATACTATAATTAAAATATAATTTATCGCCGTTAAACTCATACTATAATTAAAATATAATTTATCGCCTTAAAATGCGTTGATCCTGTTGCTTTGTAGTATTTATCAGTGGTATGCTTACATTACGAGCTATGTGCATTATATTTGAATGCCAATGTGTTTAACCATCAAGATCGGTAGACTGGGTTGATTGGGACATACGAGTATAAGAGTATAGCGAATGGGCGATAGCAACTTGGAAAAAATATCGCTGAACGAGGATTCCGTAGACAGGATAGGTTTGGAAGGCCGAGATTGCGTCGGCTAAATGGAGTAGCTGTAAATTACAATGCCTTGGGAGAAAGTAATAGAAGAGTGGCTGCACTGCATAAGTCAAGGGATGATGTTCCTGTCCGAAGCCTTGAACTACTCTGGGCCCTTAATGATAGTGAAACAAGCATTGGGTTAGTTATAAAATAATACAACAGCAATTTTATGATGTAAGTGCATAAATTATTACATCCATTACACAAGAGATATTTTGTGTCGATCCTCTAACTCGCTTGGCCTGAATGTACCAATCCAGAATTTGATTTGTTCGAATAGTACATTACTTTATTTTCAATACTTTTAAGAAAGGTCCTTTTATTTCCAAGTTTGCCTTAAGGATAAAATAAGGCCGTACGAAGGGTAAGGTTTAACAGCAAGGATGAGTATCACTTTACCAGGGCAAAAGGGTAACCTGGGGGGGTCTAAGGGTAAACAAAAAATAAGACGAAGTAGTCTACATTTCCGGTATCCACTTGAAAAAAAAAACAAACATTTAAAACAAGACAGCCAGTCACTGAAGTAGACTTGAAAAGCTATCATATTCAAGAGGTAAGGTTCTATAATTGTGAAAATATAAATAGAATTTTATGAGTATTGAAAATTATTGCTGATATCATTAACGTTAATTTGCTAACACTTGCTTACTACTACTTGTGACAAGGAAACTTAAAAAAAATTATGACGTAATTATCTTTTAATAAAATTCATTGTTGTGATTACCAGTACAGGTACCATCATCATTATCAGCCTGGCAGACTTAAATGTTGAAAGCACTGACTTGTTAAAGATTACTCGTAGACATTCACTTGTGTTACGCAACATGAATTTGAGATTGACGGTAATACGTCAAAGGTAGCGATTTGATCAATTCGAAAAAATAATAGAACACGATATTGAAAACTAAGACATTTATTGTTTTTTAGAGGAATGTTATATGTTGTTTAAAGTTAAGGCATTAACGTTGTGGAGGTTTAAAGACATTGTAATTTATTTTTATCAAACACTGTTTATTCCACTTTTTTGTAACGGTATAACCCTACCGGTTTCAAGGCTTTCACATTTTCAGGGGAGCACAAACAATACTAAATTCTGTTCGAACTGGTACCGATATACACACTTCAACGGTTGGGGGCTGAGGGGTGAGGGGGGCATGGGACGATTTCGGCCAAGAGCGGAGAGATTTTTGGGATATAACTGTTCACCAATATAAATTGGACAGATTAGAGGCCCTAGAAATGCCTAAGTCAGTATATCGATCCGAACATCTGTTGAACAGTTATATCCCAAAAATCTCTCCGCTCTTGCCCGAAATCGTCCCATGCCTCCCTCACCCCTCAGCCCCCAACCGTTGAAGCGTGTATATCGGTACCAGTTCGAACAGAATTTAGTCTTGTTTGTGCTCCCCTGAAGATGAGGTGAAAGCCTTGAATTATACCGTTATAAAAAAGTGGAATAAACAGTGTTTGATAAAAATAAATTACAAGGAATGTTATATTTTTTGTTGATTTCGGAGTATTAAGTGATTGTGTACAATACTTAATATAATAGATATAAAAGTAAAGACTTTTAATGTTCCTTAGAGGAATATTATATTTCAATGAGTGAATACATCAGTTCGAAAACAGAATAGAACACGGTATTGAAAACAAAGATGAATACGTCTGAGGATTATACTATTTTTTGTTGATTTTGGAATAATGAGTGATTATGTAGGAGTACAACGATTCGAAAATAGAATAGAACACGGTTAAGAAAATAAAAAACGATTCAAATGATTTTGATGAATATATTTTTTTATTAATGAATAATCTACTGACTTCTTTTTACATGTCAACCATTAATTTCATATTTTTAGTCAGGATCAGTCGCGCAAGTATGTTGCTCTCAATATCTTTAGACCCTTCTTACACTGTTTTCAAAATATCTTTAGACTCTTCTTACACACAACACAGAGAGACGCACCTTGACCTGGAGCTTCTGGGTTCCTCTTGCTGTGTATAAAATGCGCAAAAGCAAACTTCACCAACACAACTCCATTGTAACTAAAATGAAATTGATCAATATTTTTTTGAGAGACTTTTTTTCGAAATATAAATACGAAAAACATAAAGTAAAGATAATTACGCAAAAGAAGGCAGCTTCTTTTGAAACAAAACCTCCGACAGCTTCCGGCAATTGCCCTACACGACATCGCTTCCGCTTCCTGTTTTTAACATTTTGCGTTATTTTTGGAAAAAATATTCGAGCCAATGTTTTTTTTTATAATTTGGACGATACAATATTTATTGACTCTCACCGAAAATTTTAAAATCATATACATAATTTATTTTTAGTAAAAACTATTTTTAACTAAATTTTAAACACATTTCTAATATAATTAGAATATATAATAAACAAATCTAAAATAAAAATTCTGTTTTAATTATGTCAACGTAACTTGTTTTGCCTCAACATCTTTAAACAATGTAAAAATCTGAGAATGGGAAGGTATCGAATGCATCCGTTGTTTTGACTACACGACTAGCATAAGTATTACCTTTTTATTTATTTGATAAATTATCCAGTTTGTGAAATCGTAACACTGGAAAAAGTGGAACTTCAATCAATTAATGCCAAAACGCTTTATTTAATATTTTGACGATAATAACGCGCCTGTTTTCAACGGAAAAGTAATGTTTGAAGAATTTCCCAAAAAAGATATGATTTTGTGTTGTATTACACTTTCATTATATACAGCACAATCTAACGGACTTATTACCATGTAACAATATTTTACAACTAACCAGGAAAATATTAATGAGACTTCAAATGAAAACCAAACAGGTAATATTATTATTAAATTTAACAGGAATCGAACTAGCAACTACTCTTTCTGACAACATACGCAAAGTAACATATGTTTTCTCTTGAACTCCTTTCCTGCATATTACGATGATGCCTCAAAATGACTTAATAGTCTTTCGATCATTTTCAATTCTTGGATGATTGAAGTTCCTTGGGGTCTATGGGATACGGAGCATCTGCCTTCAGCATCAAACCTCGAATGTATGTAATATGTATCTTTCCTTCTTTCTAATCGTTCACGTTTCCACTCCATACAGATCTATAGAGAATTCTCAAGATTTAACTTGATGTATTTTGTTTTATTTTAGTACAATATGGTATATACCGGTTTATTGTATTGTTTCCACTCCATACAATTCTATAGAGAATACTAAAGATTAAACTTGACGTGTTTTGTTTTATTTTAGTATATACCGGTAAATTGGATCGTTTCCACTCCATACAGTTCTATAGAGAATACCTACTAAAGATTTAACTTGACGTATTTTGTTTTTTTAACATATACCGGTTAATTGGATTGTTTCCACTCCATACAGTTCCATAGGGCATACTTAAGATTTAACTTGAAGTATTTTGTTTTTTAGCATATACCGGTTAATTGAAATGTTTCCACTCCATACAGTTCTATAGATTTAACTTGATGTGTTTTGTTTTTTAGCATATACCGATTAATAGGATTGTTTCCACTCCATGCAGTTCCATAGAGAATACTTAAGATTTAACTTGATGTATTTTCTTTTTTAACATATACCGGTTAATTGGATTGTTTCCACTCCATACAGGTCTATAGAGAATACTTAAGGTTTAACTTGATGTATTTTGTTTTTTTAGTATATACCAGTTAATTGGATTGTTTCCACTTCATACAGTTCTATACATAATACTTAAGATTTAATTTGATGTATTTTGTTTTTTAGCATATACCGGTTAATTGAAATGTTTCCACTCTATACAGTTCTATAGATTTAACTTGATGTGTTTTGTTTTTTAGCATATACCGATTAATAGGATTGTTTCCACTCCATGCAGTTCCATAGAGAATACTTAAGATTTAACTTGATGTATTTTATTTTTTAACATATACCGGTTAATTGGATTGTTTCCACTCCATACAGGTCTATAGAGAATACTTAAGGTTTAACTTGATGTATTTTGTTTTTTTAGTATATACCAGTTAATTGGATTGTTTCCACTTCATACAGTTCTATACATAATACTTAAGATTTAATTTGATGTATTTTGTTTTTTAGCATATACCGGTTAATTGAAATGTTTCCACTCTATACAGTTCTATAGATTTAACTTGATGTGTTTTGTTTTTTAGCATATACCGATTAATAGGATTGTTTCCACTCCATGCAGTTCCATAGAGAATACTTAAGATTTAACTTGATGTATTTTATTTTTTAACATATACCGGTTAATTGGATTGTTTCCACTCCATACAGGTCTATAGAGAATACTTAAGGTTTAACTTGATGTATTTTGTTTTTTTAGTATATACCAGTTAATTGGATTGTTTCCACTTCATACAGTTCTATACATAATACTTAAGATTTAATTTGATGTATTTTGTTTTTTAGCATATACCGGTTAATTGAAATGTTTCCACTCTATACAGTTCTATAGATTTAACTTGATGTGTTTTGTTTTTTAGCATATACCGATTAATAGGATTGTTTCCACTCCATGCAGTTCCATAGAGAATACTTAAGATTTAACTTGATGTATTTTATTTTTTAACATATACCGGTTAATTGGATTGTTTCCACTCCATACAGGTCTATAGAGAATACTTAAGGTTTAACTTGATGTATTTTGTTTTTTTAGTATATACCAGTTAATTGGATTGTTTCCACTTCATACAGTTCTATACATAATACTTAAGATTTAATTTGATGTATTTTGTTTTTTAGCATATACCGGTTAATTGAAATGTTTCCACTCTATACAGTTCTATAGATTTAACTTGATGTGTTTTGTTTTTTAGCATATACCGATTAATAGGATTGTTTCCACTCCATGCAGTTCCATAGAGAATACTTAAGATTTAACTTGATGTATTTTCTTTTTTAACATATACCGGTTAATTGGATTGTTTCCACTCCATACAGGTCTATAGAGAATACTTAAGGTTTAACTTGATGTATTTTGTTTTTTTAGTATATACCAGTTAATTGGATTGTTTCCACTTCATACAGTTCTATACATAATACTTAAGATTTAATTTGATGTATTTTGTTTTTTAGCATATACCGGTTAATTGAAATGTTTCCACTCTATACAGTTCTATAGATTTAACTTGATGTGTTTTGTTTTTTAGCATATACCGATTAATAGGATTGTTTCCACTCCATGCAGTTCCATAGAGAATACTTAAGATTTAACTTGATGTATTTTATTTTTTAACATATACCGGTTAATTGGATTGTTTCCACTCCATACAGGTCTATAGAGAATACTTAAGGTTTAACTTGATGTATTTTGTGTTTTTAGTATATACCCGTCAATTGGATTGTTTCCACTTCATACAGAATACTTAAGATTTAACTTGATGTATTTTGTTTTTTTAGTATATACTGGTTAATTGGATTAATACATTACATATTCTTTAAACTTGTCATAAATACTAGTAAAATATAATTGACACTTAAAGCAATATCGTATGATAATAAATAATCACTTCATTGTAGAAATTGAACGGAATTTCTTTAAAGCTGTTTAAATGAGCACCGTTTGTGAAAATCAATTATGTCGCTTCTGCCGGAAGTGAATCCACCGGAAATGGATCCAACGGATGTGAGGCTATATCCTGTGTTTCATATCCTCCCTCGAACCCACCCAACCTCCAACCCCTTTTTCTTCCGCTTCCGGGACGGTTTGCGTCATCAAAAGGGTAGAAAGGCAGTACAGGGTGGAACGTTATCAAGGAACTGCGATCAAAGAAAGGATTCTTTGAAATAAAAAGCACATAGAATTTTGAGTATATGTCAAGGAATTCTTTGAGTTTGTACGATACAAAGCTATGTATATTATACGTTTGTAGATAAACATTTCTACAGATTTAATTTAGAAAATGATAAAAATTTATATACCTAATTCAACTAAATAAATTTCATATTAATCTATTTATCAACGGTACAATGCACCTTAAAATAATTTTAAAAAATAAGAACTGAATGCTTAATTCATTACAAATGAAAAAAAAAAATCCAAAAATTAAAAAAAAATCAGCTACATTTAAAATTTAAGAAAAGACAATCACAATTAACGAAAAAAATGTTTACATTTACGCACGTCAAAATTCTCACTGTAATAAAAATACAACATATGTACAAAGCCTAATACAACATATGTACAACGCTAAGATTGTTTATTCACGTTTTGATCATCCCGAAGCATTTGTTTGTGTACTTCCTCCATCCGTTGGTAAATCAATATGGCCATTGTATAGACCCTTTACAACTCCTTCTTAATCAACAGATATGAGAATTAAGCAATAAAAACATTATTCCAATGTTTCCGCGGATGCGCTACAGTGGTTTTTTTAACCATTATATTTTTTTAGTTATGTGCCCTATCTGAATCATTCTTATGATTTTCACTGTTCAAAGGGTCTCAAGATTGTTCATTTTAAAGAAATGAAACATTCAAGATAATTTTCTGTTTAACGGTTTTTACTGACGGTTGTTGCTAAAATACATTGTTGATAAAAGAAATAACCCATATTACAAAGTTAAATAATTAATTATACTTATTTATAAATAAGGAACACATTTGATAAAAACCCGAAGACAAATATTTCATTTTTGCTAAAAAAAATTGTTGCCATTGTGCGTTTAACGGCATTTTAGGTAGCAAGTTGACACTTCATCATAAGAAACCGATATACAGAGGCTAGAGTAAGTCAATATTTGTGTATGTAAAAAGACTTTTGAACACTTATTAGTCATGTAAAACTTTACTTTGAATGATTATTCTCACCTCTTGTCGATGAATCTGGAAGACTCTCTGGAGCAAGTCGACAGTAGGTCTTTTACCGATAAATGGCGGTTCTGTTGGAAGGAGTTTGACGAAAAAAACATGTTGCGGACGACCCGACGCTTGAGTTGTCTGGTATTTCCCTACCTCGGAAGGAGTGGTTTACTTTGAATATGATCAGATGCGGGCTGGGCAACACTGCAACTTTTATGTGCTGACTGTGATAATTTCTATATAGGAAAGACAGGAAGATCTTTTGAAAAGAGATTTCGTGAACACAAATCCGCTTTAACAAATCCTCTAATTTATTCTGAAATTGCTCATTATTGTCACCGTGAAAATCATACTTTTTCTATTGATGATGCCAAATTCTTACATAACAGTAGTAACGGAAATAAATTAGACAGATTAGAGGCCCTAGAAATTTCTAAGTCAGTACATCGATCCGAACATCTGTTGAACAGTTATATCCCAAAAATCTCTCCGCTCTTGGCCGAAATCGTCCCATGCCTCCCTCACCCCCTCAGCCCCCAACCGTTGAAGCGTGTATATCGGTACCAGTTCGAACAGCATTTAGTCTTGTTTGTGCTCCCCTTAAGATGAGGTGAAAGCCTTGAAACCGGTAGGGTTATACCGTCACAAAAAAATGGAATAAAGTGTTTGATAAAAATAAATTACAACTGCATATGGTATACACAAGAGTGACCCAGTAGAGTACACATTTCGGTGAGTGGGGGACAATTCAGACAATGGGTCACATCGTTAACAGCTGTTCAATGTGTACGTTTCCTAGATGTGTGTAAGCTGACACCATACACTGTGACTTGGCTGTGGAAGACACATTGAGTGTGAAGATCACACGCAGAAGAAGAAGTCTGAGATAGATACTCCAACAATGCATGCGTGTTCCATCACAACAAGAACTGAAGTGCATTTAAAATTAATTTTACTAATCCGTGCGATGGGGATGTTTTTTGCGTATTATTTTGTTTGATCAAAGGATCAACTGTTACGTCGCCAAATATCAAATTTTAGTAGCATTCGCCTTATCTCAATTATATCAAGCCCCAAATCTAAAAATTCAAACTTTTCGAGTTGTCATTGTGACATCATAATCAATATATAAGGCAGTTTGTTTTCCCTTGTATTGGTTGGATTTTTTTATCATCAATACGATCGATTAACAAATGTAAGAAAACATGAATAATTTAATATCGAATTTAGTATCGAGGAAATCAACAAAACAAAACATTTTATAGCTTATATAAATTATATTACATTTTGCTAGACGCGACATTCAGTCACGATGGCGGAACATCCTGAAAGAACGACCTCTTTGACCTCTACGATTTCCCTTCCCCTTTGCCCCGGGTGACGGCACCCCGTTTGAGCGCCTTCCCGGAAGTCAGAAAAGCCACCCCTTTTAGTCTGCCCCCACTGAAACTCACACAAAAAGGGAATCGACTTCCGGCTTACTAGCACATACAAAATAAAAAATCTATTCTTCCGCGAAGGTTTCGACCCAAACAACCTTTTGTAAAATTATAATATGAATAACGATTTTCAATAAAAATCTAAATATTTTTATATGTATTGTTTAGGCCGATAAATAAAATTAACATTTGTATGCTTAACGCATTGTATTATACTATATATGAGTTTTTCAATAACTTGTGACCACGGAAAATCCAATAGTTTTAAAAACGGTTCTTCAGTTATTTGTCTAGTTCCCTTCAGGTTTACCACTCACTTTGTAAATAAAATAATATGTGAAACTATTTTTCACGTTACAAACCTCAGTTAACTCAAAACTTCTGAAAATAATACAGGGCTCAAAAAAGCTTGAACAAAATTATTCTATAAAAATCGATTCGTTACTGAACAGAAGCACTTTTCAGGAACGTTGAGGTATAGATTTCCGTCAAATATTTATTAAATCAGTAATTATATATTATATTTATCATCTTCCAATAAATAGGTTACAGCACAAAAATAAAACAAATTAATCTGGTTCCAGTCCCACGCGTTCATAGATTATTTGAGATGAGGAATATCCGATTCCTTGCACCGATAATTTACTACACATTCCTGAAAGAAAGTGATGGTTTTTGTAGTATCGCACTTTCAAATGTAACAAAGTGACTCATTTACATGTGGGGAGCGTGAGAGGTGAGTAATGAAGCAGTTCTATATAGCTATAAAATATCTCCAACTATTTCCTTCGACTGTTTCTCGGTCTACATCTCTTTCGCTCTTCACTCCCTTCAGCCATACCATATATAAATTTGTGTCGTAAGTTTTTTACAACTCATTCTATCAATTTAGGCAAAACATCTCAAAATTATTTTCTTAATTACTTTTAATAACTGTTTCGAACGAGCAGTTATTCTTTATCCAATCGTTTCTAACTTAACCAAACTAAATCTTAATACTACGCAAATGACACGTTTGAGCGTTGCCCTTGTTCTCCGCAGCAACAACTTGTTCTTAGGTTTCTTTGCTCACGTTACATATATTTGTCATTACTAATATCACCCTTTTCAACCACCAACCAAATCACCCTTTTTAGCAACCATGACTTATGACTGATTAATATTTATTCTCAATGTTATGGATAATCACTAGATTATAATGACGTAGGTTAATAAATCCAACGGGGCCGAGGAAAAGATTCGAGAAAATTTGTAAAAACCTCTGCCTCTTGTTAGTGACTTAAATTAAATAAAAACACATTTTTAGCGTAAATTGAATGACAAAGAAAATGATAAGGCAGAATATCAACCACCGGATCTTAGTTAGTCAAATCTGTCGACCACTAAACTACCGGTTTCCGTCTAAATTAACAATGAGTTTACAGTATAGCAAGCCACTCATTGATAAGTAATGACTAATTATATCCATTTCGAGGTTCATTGATAGTAATTGTGAGATAAGTTCAAAATTTTATTTCATAGAGTTCCAATGCATTATAGTACTTATTCAGGTAAAAATGAAGTAATCGAAGTCCCTCAGACGATCGTCTTCTTGGATGAACTCTTCAAGACGAAAAACAGTAAGTCAACGTCCCGGAAGAAAGCTCTGAATTTAAGAGAAGAAGAGGAGTACGTTGAACAGACATTAAAGCGCTATGCATGACTGATAATAAGTATATTTTTAATGGATTAAACCATGAAATACACATTTACTAGAGCGGTATTTGTAAACGATTGAAGTTAGCAGCATGCTCATTCGACATTTCAAATAAATTTAAAATAAATATGGGCTGCACACCTCCAAATCAAGACCTATTTCATGTCCATGGGAATGTACAACCTAGCGAGCTTAAATACATTTGGTAATATTTTCCAACCTACCAGGATGATGTTTAAGAACCCTGAGTTAAAACCAGACTTGGATCAATTTTAAAAAGTTACGGTCATTATCATCACCATTACGCAATGTTCCCATTTGAATATTTTAATCGCTGTTTGAACCAAGTCACCAAGGGTGAAAGTCTTACGACAGACCGTAACTGGTTCCAGAGTCAGACGGCATGGGTAGTAAAGGACGACGTGAAGAATGAAGAACGATGAACTGCAAATGCCAAAAGACAATCTTTATTAAGAATATAACAATGTCGTCTGCAAATCTCAAACGTCTCAGGTATTTTTCATCCATCACCAGGCCATTATTGTCCCATTCCAGTTTACTAAAGATATATTCAAGTGTAACTGTGAATAATTTTGGGGAAATATAGTAGTATCTCCTTGACGAATTCCCTAACCAACTTGGAAGGTATCAATGGATTGGTGGAGATGTATTTTTGCTGTTACATCTTTAAAGATGTTATTGAACAACTTAATGTCTTCTCGATGCCTTGTGTTTTTAGAGCCTCTAGTATGGCAACTTGTTTGACTGAGTCACAGGCCTTTTCGTAGTCTACAAAGTCTAGGTATAGAGGAAGTTCGTATTCTTCTCTACTTGAGCGTAGCGCAAGTCCGTAATAGGAGATGTGCTGAATATTTTCGATCAGATATACGAGTACTTAAGTTGCTATATAAATAAATTACTATATTGATTTTGTTCCTTGCGTGTTTAGTACTTTATGACGACATCTATGACTAGACTATGGAGGTTGTCATGAGAATTGTAACAAAAATCGTTTCAATTAGATAATTGAAATAACTGTTTTAAAAATCTGGATTCCAACAAGAATCGAACCCACGACCCTCGGGCTGGAAGACAGGTGTCTTACCAACTAGGCCACGAAAATCGTAACACCTCTAGACAACATATCCATTTCAACAGTACGTTGTCGCGGTGTAATATCAATCACAGATCACATTCTAACAGATTTTATGTTTTCGGTACTTACGAGTATAAGCTGCGTGCGTTTCTGTAAATTGAAGTTAAACAGAAACTTTTCAGTCATCTAATAAAATACCAAAAATGCTTTATTGTTGTTCGCCAATTTCTCTTATTCGTCTTAATGCAGGTCTTAGATGTGTTTCAAAACACTGACTGTCTCTTAACCTTTTAAGCGGCTTTTCTGGCATGGGATGTCCTGCAGGATTCTCGAATGCTGCTACCTATGGGATTATCTATCTGCCCATCCGACCCACATGGTCACGCCAGTACTGCCTTTTATTCTTGCTTTCTAAGACTGTGCCATATGTATTTTAGCTCTGAAAAAAGTGAGAGTGTCTAGCCTTAAAAAAATCCACGATGGTTCGTAGTATATTCTTTCTATTTTTATTTGTCGGGGATCGTAGTCTAATGGTTAGCATTGATGGACAGCAAGCGGGCGTCTCACTTCCTGACTAATTTTACTCTTAGGCTATTTTACATGTAAATTTATATTTTCCTGTTGCTTATATGGTATGCTAGATATCCAGATACTACTCTTATGAGCAACATTAGTGTCCCTTATTTGCCATTGAGCTAATTAGGAAGTGATCTTGGGGGCATCGTAATGATCGGTAAACAGAATAATCTAAAAAAAATTAAATCCTCATTCGATTATCAAAGAAGATTCTTTGTTCTCGTTATGTTGGATTATTTATTATATTTTTTATGATATATAAATGTGTTAATTATATGCGATAGATAAGATACTGTTTGGAAGAAACAAGAATTGACATGTGTTATCTTTTTTCCCCGCTCAAGTAATACCAGTTTAATGATATGTACGTAATCTGTTTTTAAGTATTTTTGACATAAGCCACTCTCGCAATCAATATATCACACAAGTTAGCGAAACGGTTACATGGTAGTCAATCGATTAGTAATAAATGTGACATCACCGTCAAAGCATTTAACTGGTTTCCTTTCCTATTCATACAGACAATCATTTGGATTTCATTCACGTCAATATTGTCATTTCTTTCTATCATTATATTATACCAATGTTATATCTAGACTATCAGTTAAAAGTCTCGATATGAAGTATTAAAAAAACTGTATTTTTTTTCATTTTTAGTATTTTAAATAAGACCTATCATTGATGATGATGATAATGTAGACTTCGGAGCTGCTTAGTGACAGTAAATCATCTAGTTTCTGGCATACATTGATAACTACAATAACATATTACTGTTTATGTATTTATTTCCGTTTAAAAGTTGACACGTCTTTCAATATACATACATACACACAAATACACTCAAATATGTTTTGATTGTGTGAAACATTATTTTCAAATTTTACCAGAATGCGCATTTGTCGTTTGATAATGATTACTAAAAAATCTCATTTAAAAAAGAAATTCAGTTAACAATTCGTGCTAGAAACCCGCCGAAATCACTCAAAGGTTTCTTGATGACTTTTTCATATAAATAAAAGTTTTCAGTTTTGTTCCGTAAGTTTGCTTCCATAAGCGAAAATAATTCTATGTTTTTCAGGTTTTCCTGAATAATTTATTTTATGTCGGACATTTGATATAATTTTGGAAATTGTGAAGCTTATCCTAATAATACATAATACAATGTAAAGAAAGTATATTCTGAAGGTCAGGGAATCCGATAATCATAAATCTGAACTTCTATATTGTATTGTATAACTCATTCACTCTTTTCAATACAACTCAGCTCTTTTCAAACGAGAAGGGTGTTAAAGAGTTCAAATGCGAAGAAAGAAATAAAGAACGTTTTATTTGGTCACAATGGAAGAAAAACCTTGAAATTTTCATATGACATATAAAATATTCTACCTTTAGGCCATGAAATACATCTTAAAAAAACTTATGAAAGTTATCATAACCATATTCTATAAAGCCCAAGATCTTGTAAAACACTGTTTTCTTATATATTTTACCCTTAAAACCCACCAAAAATATTCGAGAACAATGAGGCCAGTACAACATAGAACGGTAATGGACGCGGAGTAAGACTAAAAGGTGCTGAATAAATGGTGTAGAATAATACATTGAGTGATAATGTATGACATAATACGGAATGAAGTGATGATGTATGACATAATACGGAATAAAGTGATTACACATGAATGCCAATCTAAGACTGATGTTTTAAGTAAGATGAAAAAAGCACTTTGTGATAGCTTGGGCGTTTAAAACGAATAAATGAAGAAAGACTAACAAATATACAGTGCAAATGTAAATAGAACGCGTGGTAGAGGAAAGACTAAGAAAAGTATGGTTGGATAAAGTGAATAATTTTTGTAAGGAGAAAACAGTAAGTCAGAGAAATTGTATGAGCAAGTGTATGAATATAAAAGATGCGAAGGATGTGTGGGGAATATAGAAAAATTGGAGCTCTATTCTTTCTACTTATGTATGTATCTGTGAAGTAGAAATGTATCTGTGAAGTGGACGCTAAAAAACAACTGAAGTTCGTAAAAGATGATGTGCCATCAAACTCTGAAACCAATTACCGGCTACAGTAAGACTCGAACAATTTGTTAGGTTACTAAAAACAGTGGCTTAAAAAAGTATGACATCTCTTTTCAATAACGAAATATTTGTTTCTCCACAACAGCCATTTTTTAGTGTTTTCCTATATTCTTTCTTCTTTAACCGTCTTTGGTGACATTTGCAAATATTTTGTTGAATTGGTTTTTTATGATTGAAGTGTGTTTATTTTTTCTTTTTGTTTCTTTGTGCTTTAAGTGTGTTTATTTTTCCTTTTAGTTTATTTTTCTTTAAGTGTATTTATTTTTTTCTTTTTGTCAATAACATTGTAACCTTTCACATAGGAGTTGGCACAAATTCACAAAGCTTTATTTAGTTCATCGGAAGAGATAGCAATACCACTTGGCAATAAACACACCCTTTTCATGCTTTATAATCAAGTATCTGTATAAATAAATGAATGATTTATTCATTTTTATGATATTTATAAACATATCTTAATTGGTGATGCAAATGCTGAATTGCGTGACCGGGAGACAATATTAATCAACAACATTGTCATAGGCCCCATTAATCAAACGGTAGTAAAATATTCTTCAATGAGCTCTTCAGAAGACCGAGACCTTGTTTTTAGGTTACCTTCGGGAATTGAATCCAAAACTCTAAGGTAGATGATAAGCATTTACTAACTGAGCCATGGAAATCGTCTAAAGATGATGATATATATAAGAAAGCTAAAAATAATTACAATATATATTCAGTTTCCATAAAGATTATGTTCAACATGACGTGAATGAGGGTGTTAAAACCTCACCGATGTTCCGTGACGATTGTTATGGACAGCCCCTTGGTCAATTTCATATTATCATTAAAATTTACATACATATAAAAGTACACTGGGATCTTTACAAAAGAAGAGAGGGGAATATATCCGGTAGAAGGTGGCGAGGGTGGAAAAGGAAACCCGGAAGTTTGCTTATCCACCCCCTGGAGGGAAACTCCATATTTTCCGACCCCCCACAAGCCACCGAATCGTTGCTGTTCAAACTATTCAACAAAAATTTTCTCCGGTTCCAATTTTCTTATATTTGAGATATTTAGTTCAATAATAAAATAGAATAACAAAGACAAACAAATAAATTAAATAAGTTATAAAAATTAAACGATCAACATCAAATCATTGCGGTACATTTGCAAGACCGTATAAATATCGTCATCTAAATCATTTTATTGTTTTCTATTGTATTAAACTTGTACTCGTATCGTATATGGTACAACGTGGTGTGCTTATTTCTATCTGTTCCATCGAAAGAGAGATGTAAAAGAGAGCTTAAGTGGAAACTAGACTGGAATTTTTTTTAATAATCTAAGTTTGAACGGAAATCGAACCCACCCCCCCGGTTCTTATGTGAGTTCGTTCGTATGTCCCGTTTTATAAGGGTTGAAAGAGACTTTAAATGATTCTATCAAGTTATACTGATTCCGCACCATATTAAGCTTTATGAAGTATGTATTGTAAGAAAGTTGGTTGCTTTATGACTAAAATTAATGGTCTGAAGGAAGAGTAGTGTTTAATAAATTAAAATATTTCTTTTCTAAAATTAAACAGCTTTGAAGCAAATTTGTCAGCATAAAAGAAAAAAAATACCAGGAAAATGGGTCAAAATATTTAGTAATATTCTCACCAATATAATGAATATTTCACAATAAATTTCACTAATTACATTAATATCCGCGACAGTGTTTCTACCTCCTATCCCGAGGCTTTCTTCTGGCGGAAAAAGAGCCTGAAACCTTTTGAATGCCTTTTCGCCTAAAGATAACGTGATAAGAGCTAGAAACACGTGTCGCGGGGATTAATGTAATTGGCGGAATAAAAATATAATTTATTGTTAAATATTCTAATATTTAAAATTAAAGTACAAAGTCAAAGCCGATACTAATAATTATTTATAGAAAATGATATTAAGCATTAATCTGATTGGACATCAATAGAACTGATTTTAGTAAAAATAATTTTCTTATCCATACCTACAAGTCAAAACAATAACCCAAATTTATGGGTGTACAATAAATATATTTTACTGTATGAAACCTTTATTGTGTACAGTACAACCCAGCGGGTTTATTCCCATGCGGCAATTTCTTCCAATAAACCTAAAGTTAAACATAGACATTTTTTAAACAATCTGGGTACCAACGAGATTACAATAGATCCGCAACCCCAGGGTGGAAAAGTAGGAGTCTAATCACCTAGTCGTCGCAGGAAGCCAAAAGCAGTTAATATTGTTCTGTGAAGTATGTCATTTTTCTATCAATGTACTCGTATATGTCACGCCTGGTGGTTTTTTGGCCCACTGTGTCTCATTACTATATATGCTCGGAAGAAAATCTGCAGAAGGAAAGCCCTGATGCTGTAATAGTTACATATTTTTCGAGCTGAAAGGATTTATTGTAGATCTAGTGCTAAAGAGACTATTGGAATAAATTAAATATATATAAAAAAAAAAACCACAACAATTTTGATACTCTTCCAAGCGGCAGATTGATTTTTTGGGTATAATTAATAACGAGTCAATGAATTTTACTTACATGAATAAAATTATCCAAATTTGATCCTGCAAATATGAAAATAGCCTTTAGTGAACCGTTTCCGTTTCAAGTTTATTTTATTGCTGAAAGTATGAAGGGGCTGGACTACAGAACATTGAACATGACCGTTTTTATCGGAAGTGAAATCATTTCAACCCTTTTCGTTGAAATGCGAGAAACATTGATGGAGGGAAATTTATTTCCTGAAAGTTTCTATAGCTTCAAAGTTTTTATTTCGATAAAATCAAACTCGGTTTTTGAAAACAGGTTTTGAAAATGAGAATAATTTCGAGAAATATTTATACGTGGTTTCTTAGATATAAAATTTGTTTGATCCAAAAAATCTTTAATCTTGTTCTAAAATTGAATTTTCGTTTCCATTTTATCCATATTTATTATGTTTTAATATCTCCTGTTTTCCAAATTTTAAATTTCTTAATTTTGACTGTTTAATTATATATAATTTTATTTTAAAGTGTTCAATATGGCGAGTTTATTGCCAAGTGACAAATCTTTTCCAACCAACCATACAATTGTTTTATTGTACAAAATATTAAGTTAAACATGAAAAAAATGGAATTTATGATGAAGAGAAAAAACATACCAAAAGAATAAAAACACAAACAACGAAAACAAAAAATAAATAAAAACGTAACAAGGTCATCGATGGTCAAAAGACTCAAAAGGGAAACTGAAAACAGGATACGATACTGTTGATGTGATACATTAAATTAAATTTAAGACTGTGGCCAAGTTTTACTGTCTTTTAGGGCATAGGAACGACCTCCGTGACCTAGTTGATAAGGCGCCTGTCTTCCAGTCCGAGGGTTACGTGGTCGATTCTCGTTGGTAACCATTTAAAAAAAGGGTTTTCTCTGATTTTCACTGGTATATTTAATTTTGTCTCTGGGATTATAAGATGTTGCCACATGTATATATACAACAAAATGTAACATACAAAAAATATTGAACAATTAGAAAAAATCGACTAAAATTTATGAGCCAAAAAGATTGACGAAAACACAATTTTCATTATATTGTAGCAGCTATCACTGATGACATTAAATTATGGATTTAGTATTTTCACTTTATTCGTCACTAAAAAAATATTTTCATAAATTTTGAATGACAATATTCCTAAGTTTTGAAGCAAATGAATACATTAAAAATGTTCTCAAATATCAGCATTTTTTTTCCAAATTATTACGACTGATTGAAATCATCATCACCATCATGTCATCTCCCTCTTGGAGTCTTCGGAGAGAACCGATCTCCACTTTATTCTATTCTGCCACACATTTTGCGGTTTCACCATGTCCATACACCTCACTATACGTACTCTTCTGTTATAAGACTTCTTCTATTACCGTTTTCAGCGTTTGATTCATTTAGTAACAAATACTGAAAGACTAGTCGAAATATACTATTCAATAACATAAATGTATTAATTTGTATAAATTTACTGTTTCTTTTTTTTACTATACTATGAAAATGATTTGAAAATGAATGCATGGGTTTTTACTTTTCAATGAAAATGTGTACGAGTATAACAATTTATTGATGAGTTTTATTATTTCGTTCCATTTATTCAAATAATTTATTGACATTATTATATTTTTGATTAAGGTTTTAATTAATTATGTTTTCAAGATTTTTCATGTATACACATAATATGAGTGAGTGAATCATGCGAGTAAATTTTTGTTTTAATTTTTTCTTAAGGGGTTTTTTGTGTGTGTCATTATTTTTAAAGAATCTTGCCATGCGCGGGATACGGAGCTGGGCATTCTGACTTTTTTGTGTGTAGAAGTATGGGTGTATGTAGTCGTATGTCTTTTGATTATAGTTTTAAATGAACCACGTTAAATATTTTGATGTTTATACTGTTTGCAACATCTTATATTGCAATAATAACAGCATAAACATTCATGTGTTTATGTGCACCCTTAATTGAAAACATTCATTTAAATGTACATTATTTTGATGGTCCACCAATAAGTTTATATAAGGGAAAAGAATGGAGATAAGGGTTCAATATTTATTTTACCATAGCGAAACATTTGTATTCAAACCACTCTTAAATTAAAAGCAAAATTAAGTATTCTCATAGATGGTAGAAGGGTTACGAGGGATATCGTATCGATAGGAACAAAGTCAATGGAGCATTTAAACATTTATACTCGAACCAGAGAGCATCAAAATCTTGTAACAGTATTTTTATACCAGTATTTTTATACCAAATTTGGTGTATGGGAGTGAAACGTGGATGGGAAAAAGACTGAAAAGAACCGAATAAAGCATCTAGAAATGCATATACTTAAAATAATATATGGGGTGACAATATAGGACAGAATACGGAATGAAGTGATAAAAAATGAATGTAATCTTAAGACCGGTGTGTTTAGTAGAATGAAGAAAAGCAGTCTGAGATGATTTGAGCACATGGTACGAATTATTAAATAGATATTAACACAGTGAAAACTTGAGTGGTAGGCGTGGAAGACGAAGACCAAGGAAAGTATGATTGGATCAAGGGAATAATATTTTGGAATGTAAAGTAACAAGGAAGAAAAATCGTAGGAACTGTTTGAGAAAGTGTATTAATGTGGAAGAAGTTAAATGTGTGTGTCGAGATAGAATAAGTCTAGCGCTATGTCCTGTCTTTTCAGCCCACCAGGGAAACGGTGTGACGAAATTAATGTACAAAAAATATGCACAATATTATATAGATTATGTTGAACTAGTGTTGTTTCAATTCTGTTGTTTTCCTCATTTATATGTTATATGCGTCATGACTTGACTTAAATTATTAGTCGTAACAAAATGTGTTGAGATTATGTATTCATTAATCCCTCCATTTACCTGATATATTATTTTTTGGTAATATTAATAAAGTAATAATTTGATTTATAAATCAATGTATTATATACAACTGTAAGAGCGACAACAATAAAATGAAATATTATTTTAACAAGAGTGAATTTAAATATATTATTTATAGTTAAGGCATTAACGTTGTGAAATTTAAACACATTGTAATTTATTTTATCAAACACTGTTTATTCCACTTTTTTTAACGGTATAACCCTACCGGTTTCAAGGTTTTCGCCTCATCTTCAGTCTTGTTTGTGCTCCCCTGAAGATGAGATGAAAGCCTTGAAACCGGTAGGGTTATACCGTTACAAAAAGAGTGGAATAAACAGTGTTTGATAAAAAAAATTACAATGAATTTAAATACTCATAGGTACACCGAATTGTAAGCACTGTATTTTTTTCTTTGTATAAATGAATCATAGAGCTCCCATCAAAGTGTGTTTCATTAGTTATCAGTAGTTAGTCACTTATGGTCTTCTTATTTTCGTTTAAAATTTCGTCCCAGTATTTTGTCAGGCGAATAGCACTGGGTGTTCCACGAATCAAGTCCTCTTCGATGTAAGACACCGGCCTCTTCAGACATTTCATTAACTGCTCCTCCGCACAGATACAGAGAGTCGATCAATCACGCAAAAATCTTCATTTTGACACGTTGACCTTGATTTTCCCGATTTCTGTACGAAACCTTTTCAGGTTTTCAGAACCTTTTATGTAATTCTTCTACAAGCAAAACCCACCCGCTATGGGTCGAAGCTCGTCTCCACTTATTCATCTTGGCAATAGTAGGCAGTTGTCTCAGATACTTACTGGCCTTATGGAAACTGTGCCAGGAATTCAACCATTTATGTATAACTAAAGTTTTTTAAGTAAATAAGAATGGAATGTCTGAAAATATGTAGAAAATCGCCTTTTTAATTTTACATATAATTTAATGACTCAATTTATGCAGTTTTCATTTACACACTGTTTTCCTCGAATCAATTTCCCTCGGAAATTGAAGGATTACTTTACAGACTTTCGTACAATTCGCCATTTTGTACTTATGTACTCCTAGTGACTAATTGAGTTTTTTTTACATTTAACTATCTATGTTTAACTTATCATAACTGAAATAGTCAATCTATTAAATGAATTAAACAAAAATGTAAACAAATAAAATGTTGATGAACATATTATATTAATTCTCACTCAGAAATCAAAACACTTGATTAAACGAAGACCTATGTAAATGAACAAGAATCTGTAAATATGATACAAACTAAATCAGTAGAAGCTGATAATAAAGAACCCATTTTTAAGATTTGGGAGTCAAGATTTGAATGAAGCCTTCATGCAACTTGACATTTTTTTTAATATCATGGAACAATGTGATCCTTATTCAGAACGTAGGGCAATTCATAAATATATAGCATGGTGCAGAGCTATCTATTAAGAAAAGTAAAAAGAAGGGTAGTATTCAACAATTTCTTGATAAAGCCACTGTTTGTAAAGATAACACCTAATAATACTATAGTATTTGTAAAGATAACACCTAATAATACTATAGTATTTGTAAGGATAACAACTACTAATACTATAGTATTTGTAAAGATAACACCTATTAACACTATAGTATTTGTAAAGATAACATCTAATACAATATAGTTACTATTTGTATAATAGAACGATGTGAGGAATACGAACTTCCTCTATACCTAGCCTTTGTGGACTACGAAAAGGCCTTTGACTCAATCAAGAAAGTTGCCGTACTAGAAGCTCTAAAGACACAAGGTATTGATAGAGCATACATTCAGTTGTTCAATAACATCTATAAAGATGCAACAGCAAAAATACATCGCCACAAATCCTCAGAAACCTTCCAAATTGGTAAGGGAGTTCGTCAAGGAGATACAATGCCCCAAAATTATTCGCAGCTGCACATGCATATGTCTTTAGTAAACTGGAATGGGATAGTAAACGCCTGGCGATTGATAGGAAATACCTAAGCTATTTAAGATTTGCAGACGATATCGTTATATTCTCACAAAACCCGAATGATCTTCAGCACCAACTGCAGGAATTGGCAGAGGTCAGTAAAAATGTTGGTTTAAAAATGAATAATATATATATAAAACCAAATATATGATGAACAGATTTGCTACCCCAAAACCAATAATTATAGATGGAAAGCCGCTGGAACTTAACCAGGAATGTATTTGGGCCAACTTATTTCCATTGTAGGTGGCATATTCGAGGAAATAGCATGAAGGACACAACTAGCATGGAGCTCATTTGGACGTTTGAACAACATCTTCAAAAGTAATCTCCCAATATATTTGAAGCGAAAGATCTACAACCAGTGTATTCTCCCGGTACTTACGTATGACTGCGAGACATGGACGCTCACAGCAAGGAACACAAAAAAACTCCAGACCACCCAAATGAGCATGGATAGATGCATGTTGGGATATACTAAAAAAGACCGTAAACGAAACACCTGGATTCGCAACATAACAAAGAAAGAAGACTTAATAAAGGTGTGCAAGAAAATGAATTGGCAATGGGCATAGCCAGAATGTCAGATTCCCGGTGGACGTCCGAAATAATCAATTGGTACCCAAGAGGCATAAAGAGACCCAGGAATACCGAAGGTACGCTGGATAGATGAAATCAGGAAGCATGGCAGTATCACATGACACCATCGAGCAAAAAAATTAACTATTTGGAGTCAACTTGGGGAGACCTTCATCCAGCAGTGGATTGACCCTGGTTGACAATGATGATGATGACTAATACAGCACCAATACGCCTCCTTAACTTTATTATTAATACATCTCAGTAACAAGTTTTGTGTATATATTTTGTATTTCTAAATATTATATTTATATACCTCTTGAAAAATAAATGTTTGAAAACACACCTTTCCATGTTTTTTATATAAAAGCTCTCATTCAACTTTTGCATATATTTTCAGGAATCATTTATGTACGAAAATTGAGGACTGACTATATATTATTATCTTGAACCAGAGGAAGTCATAATATTGAAAAGTATCCTACACATCACATGTCACAACTACTCGTGCATGGACAAAAGCGTGCAAATTAAACCTGATGTGATAACTTATGTTTCCTAAATTACATTTTTCTGTATTTGTAGAAGTTATTTAAACTTATTTTCCTTGATTTCCTTTTCTTTATAGTAGGCAGTAAATGGTGCAAGTGAGATGAGGAACATTTCCGGTTCAAGCCTCGCGTTTTGCTAACCCACCCCCCCCCCCTCGCCCCCCAAATGTTTAATACATATGATTTATTTTTTCAAAGGATCCTAGTTAAAAAAAATTTTTTATTAGTTAATGTATTTATTCTTCTTTATGTAACATAAATCTTGGATCTGTTTTATTGTCTCTGAGCTATCTCTCCACCTTTTTGACCTTCCACCATGCGATGTCCTTGTATCTATGGAATTCTATCATTGCATATCCGATCCACGTGGTCACGCCGCGTACTCTGCATGTACGAAGAAAAAAAAAGATTTAAAAAATTAAGTGTTTTCATAATATATTATTTTCAATCCTAACGATTACTTTTCAACATAAGACACCAATTCCGGCACTGGCTGCAAGAATCAGGTCGATTTCGTCTGTATGTGGAAAGGAGAGGATATTTCCAGTTTTATGGTACCCTGTACTCTACAATTTCTCTCCAACAAATAACATAATTCTATTGGAAACATTTCATTATACGGAGGTAGTTTCAACGGAGGTATTTTTGGAATCTCCTGTTCATGATCGAAGAAAATAAAATGAAATTTTCCGGAAGTTGCGATATGAGACCCTCTGCAGTAGGTAGTATTTATATCAAATCTACCTAAAATAGCGAGTTTTTTTTTTAATAATTTTACATATATTTGTTTACTCTATATCTGGATATTTTTAACAAAACTAGTGTAAAGGAAATTCCATTTACATTTTTCCAAATTCAATCAAAGCCCAATAGATATCCGGAAAAATATTTTCGCTGCTTGCGTAACCATCAGCAGATAAAACAAACAAAACGAGTGAATCAGCCAACAAATATAACCCGGTGAATGTGTTAATGATATAAAAGAAAAACAAGAAACTGCGAGTTATCGAAAAATATTTAATTTGTGACGCAACTCTTTCATTGTGACATATTTATACAAGAAACGTACAAATATTCTAAACCAAAGTTGCAGTCATTAATATTCACACGAGAACTATGATTAATGACTCATACAAGTAAGTTGCTACCACCACACGGAATAATAAAATACCTCTTAAATGTCTATGGTATCTTGGACATGGACATATGTAGCTTCCTCACCATCAATCATTATCGACAGCTTTTTATTTTAAGTCGGATTTGTTTTTGGCGTTGCAACGAATGAATACGTCCTGAATTGATGGAACATGATTCCATTCTAGATATTATTACTCGTGTGACAGTGTATTTCGTTGGGATTAGATGTCAAAGTATCATTAGGCCCGAATTCATAGTTCGACCTAAATATTTAATGTTTTATACAAATAAACCTTTGTATACCTTCCGATATGTGGTGGTAACACATTCGTGTCTAGTAGAGTGTATTGCAAGAGTTGTCAAACTTTTTTCGGCCGCAGACCCCTTTACCAAAAACTTTTGAAATCGTCGACCCCCTAGTCATTCACTTTACTTACTCAAATTAATAAGTTTCTACAGTACTCGGTATTAAATATTTCCCTAGATATCAAACTTTTAATTTTAATCACTTGTAATTAAGGATTGAAAAAGATAAAAAGACTACGGATTATGGCATTATCTTATGCAACATTTAATATTGAAATCTTTGCTGACGAAAATTAAATAAAAAAAATACGAGCAGACTTTTTTTAAATTTTCGACATTTATGAAATAAATATGTAAATTCAAAATAAGTACACGTATTGACAAATATTCTTAATTAGGTACCTATTGGAATCATACACATTTTGAAGTAACAAACAAATACCAGTAGTAAGGGAGTCTATTTTTATTGTCGTCAACCCCCAATTTTTTTATTGAAAGAAAATTTTTCTAGAAAAATCAAATCGACCCCAGGGGGTCGATATCAACCACTTTGGGAACTCTTGGTGTAGTGTATGTGTACAGTGTTCATATATAATCATAAATTTTTATTAAATCTCCCAAAAACGGTTTTCTTCAAGTACTTCCTAAAGCTGCTTCAACTGTTTCTTAAACACTTAGATGCAGATCATTCCACGTCACATGACCTGCAACCGCAAAAACTCTATCATAGTAGTACTACCCCACCCTTTTGGATCGATTCGGAACCGTTAATTTATTCGATGAAGACGGAATCAACCTCAAAGTTATTCTCAAAGAGAAGCCAATTATATGTTATAAATAAAAATACAGCGTTCATGGTATGATATAGAACAACTGATACATATCGACGAAGGTTTTCCCACGATAACAGAGTACATCGTTCGCCAACTCGAGGGTTCATTTTAGAAAAAAATAACCATTCACGTCGATTAACTTGCTAACAGATTAAGACGAAATAACTCAGCAGACCCACACAAACACCCCAAAGATCTACCCTCTCACCCACCAAACTAAAATACGTAAGTCACATCTCTTACACTATGTTAGACATTAAATAAATAAAACCGCCAATTACTTCGGACGCAAGATACGTGATCACCCTACTCAACTCTGTACAGACCAGTATAACCAAATACCAATGATAATAGTGAACAAAACGTTCTTAACACTTTAAAACCTGATTGCAATCAAGACCTTTCCCAGTACATAGCTTGTTTTTTAAGAATTCTGATTTTCATGAAGGATTTACTAAAATTGCTAAATCTAAGTTTATATTAGGAATATTGCAAAAAAACTTAATATGTTTGTTTAAAATACTTGAATAATTTTGTTTAATATAATAATTCTACCATCATTTTCTTTTGTGGAGAGCTACATCACACTCCTTACACATGTACCGGGTCCCACATATGAAATATTCTTGTGCTTAGCACATACTTTGCAAAATCTGCAGAGTTTTTCTATTTTGTCAGTTCATGCAATACGAGTACACATGTTAAGACACTTTCTTCAACAACGTTGATCGCCAGCTTCATTTGTCACTAAATCTTCAAGATCTGACACTTCATTGTACATTAATAACTCGGCGTCAGTATCCATGCGTATTTTTACTGTCTAAGGCAGTGTCCTCTCATTATTTTTCATATTACGACCCTGAAATCTGACTGAAGACTCCCCCAAAAAATTGTCATACTGACTATTCATATTTTATTTTCCATTAATTATTATAACTACGAGTATAAAATTGTCTATGAAGCGAAAATGAAATTAAATAAAAAGGCTTTCGAAGCATCATCTGTTGCCTGACTAGTCCACCCACAGTATTGACAGGGAGGACCAAGGTCTAAGTGAATGTGATGCAAGTGCAAGTGGCCTGAACGAGTGGACATGTAGTACTAAAAAAATAGTTATAATAATTGTTTTATACTTATAAGTATGTAGGTATTTACTATTTCTAAGAAATTAAGATTATTGAAAGTAAATATTATGCGTAGGGAATTAAAATTAAAATAATTCGTTGTTACAAAATCTAAATTACATAAGTTCTTAAGATATAAATGTGTAAATAGGTATAACTTTTGGCAAATATTTGTATAATAGATAACGTAAATAAATTTTTTTTAAAAAAATGAGCTTAAAATTTAGCTACTACAATTGGACTTTCCGGAACGGACAGGAAAAAATACGATCACTTCTATTCGAATGTATTAGAAAGAGAGAAATAACATAATATTCTATTTACATCGATCGATTCGATATGGTAAAAAGATGAACAGCTGCATTTGCATCATCTCCAGACACAAATGATTAACGCGTTAAATGCGAATTACAAATAAAAAAATGAGCTTTAAATTTAGCTACGACAATTGTAATTTTCGGAAACAGACAGGAAAAAATACGATCACTTATATTCGAATGTATTAGAAAGAGGGAAATAACATAATATTCTATTTAACATACGAGTACATCGATCGATTCGATGTGGTAAAAAGATGAACAGCTGCATTTACATCATCTCCAGACACAAATGACACACACGCAACATACGAATTACGACAATATGAATGTTGTATAGCATAATATTATTTTTAACTAGCAAATTTAAATAATTATAAAAATAATTTGTAAATATTACTAGATTTTATTATCCGAATATTGAAATATTTCGCAACTCCCTAACAAGAATTCCACAGCCCCCTATGGGGGGTCGCGCCCCTTAGTTTGAAAAACACTGGTCTAGGGATAGTAGTGTTTAGATAATGGTTACTCATGTTAGATATTAGGAATCCAAAATTAGGAGACTATCATTTAAAGGTAATTAATTGTTAGCCAAAATATTACGTAAATACCAGTAATATATCCTTTTTTAAAAGAGGTATCGATCACGTGAAAACACGGGACCGGGACTCAACGCAAATCTAGTTTATCACGTTAAAACACTGGATCGGGACTTAATGCAAATCTTGTTTATCATGTTAAAATATTGGATAGGGATACAAAGTGATAAGGTGGAAAACGAAACATCATTCAATAAAAGTTATTTTTTCATAACCAAAAGATAATTTTGGGCGATTTGAATATGTCGAAAACAATGCAGAGTTATTGAACTTCTTCGCATGTGGTCCTGTTATATCATGAGCGTTGTGTTTATGATACAACGGTTGAAATAATGACAACATCTCTGGTGTTCTATTTCACCATAAAGTCCAGATGAACTGGATCGTAATGTTTGGGCCTCGCCGCCTTGGCGTCGAAAAACGATTTTGCATACACAAAGAACTCGACTTGAAATATTAGTGTCGGAACTTTTGTGTCAGATTTGTATTGCGTCATCCAAAGGTGGTAACAATAGTCTGGTTTTTTCTAAGATTATCTAACCAAATAGCTTTAATATATTATACAATGAACACTCTTAAAAATATATTGATTTATTCTACTAAAGTATCGTACTCTCGTCTTTATATTCGCACTGATACATACATACCATTATGCCGTATCCCTGTCGGGATAGTCAGAAAGGAGAGACCGCCACTTGCCTATCGCGATAGCCTATCGACACACATTTGACGAAATCCGTGGCCTAGTTGGTAAGACGCCTGTCTCCCAACCCGGAGGTTACGGGTTCAATTTCCGCTGGAACCCAAATTTTTTTTAAAGGATTTCTGTCTGATTTTAACTCAATGCCCCATTAACCTCTTCCTACTTGGTTGGAAGAGATTGACATATGGCTATAATCCCGCCAGATTGTACTGTACACAACGAAAGTGTAATACAGTACATATTTTGCGTCTTCTACATCCATACACTTACTCATACAGCTCCTACGACTTTTTTGACTTTTTAAATTTCATTATTTTAAAATAATGATTTATAAAAAATTTCATTCTTTTAAAATATTAACACTTGATCCAAACATATTGTACTTTTCTTGGTCTTCTTCTACCCCGCCTTCCACACACATTTGCACTGTATATTTGTTTGGTTAGTCTTTATTCCTCTTTATTCGTTATTCATATTATTGAACACTTCAGACTTCAGTTAAAATGGATCCCTTATCATTTCATTACGCTTACTGTCATACATTGTCACCCCATGTCATATTCTATGTGTACGTATTTATTCGGCTCTTTTCAGCTTATTCCACGTTCACGTTTCCCTCATATACATACAATTTGGTACATAAATACTATTGTGGACTATCGTCTTAGCAGATTTTGATACTGTCTGGTTCGAGTATATACGAGTATGTTTTAGTACCCTATTGAGTTTGTTTCCAATCGCTAGACGCTGTTCGATATCCCTCATACGAGTAACTCTTCCACCACCTGAGTAATTTCTTCCTAAATAACACCGGTAATGCAAATATATGGAAGAACGTGGTTGGATGACAATATATCTAAATTCTTTCATAAAAATATTTCCATACAAGCCCATATAATGCGGGAAAATGTTGTCTAAATTATTCCAGAATAACGTAAAACGTTAGTTTGGTAATTTACGCATATTCTTCAAAAAAATTTATGCTTTACAGAGCAGTCCTGATCATTGAACTTAATCTTAGGAGCGAATTGACCGCACTGCTGAAAGAATATACGTTTCCATTAGTGTTTCTAGCACACTAATGGAGAGAGCTGTTGGTTGCATTCCTTACCAGTTTTGTTCATCGCGTTGATCTACCCCATGATTGGAACCCTCTTTTCTCTCTTGGACCACCAGTATCTCTATGGCCAAATTATCCGAGAATTCACAGTTGTATAATGCTGTTTTGATTTATACGCGTAGTTCTTCTAAAATTGATGAACTTTTCTTATGTGACAGCACCACATCCTCTTGTGTTCCTTTTAACTTTCAATGCACATGTTTTAGCACAGTGCAGGAAGCTTGGAAAAATCAATAGACCAAGTTTTGTTCCTGTCTCTCCATACGTTATACAGCTTATCCATAGTTGTTTTACAGCTTATCCATACTACAGCTTATCCATAGTTGTTTTACAGCTTATCCATAGTTGTGATGGCGCTTCTCGTTCTTATTTCCGCAATTATTGAATGTGGATCATAACGCTCATATACATCTTAAATAAATAACGTACAAGTATGAGATAGATCGAAGAAAGAATGAAAGCATATACTCAGAGTGAACGATATTTTGACTGTAAGCTCACCTTTCTCGCAGTCAAAATTTCAAAAAAGAGAAAAACATTTAAAAGTATGTAAATACAGTGTAGACAAGTATGTACGTAGATCTGCCTTATTTGCCTACTTCAAAAGATACATAGTGTGATGAAATATGTGGAGAAATTCATCCATCCTGTCGTCTAGCTCATGACTACACCCTGACTCCCATGATAGCCTCTAACAACTCCTCCCCATCCATCCCTGCACTGCGTGGTTCGAGGAGCAGTTGTTAAGGATAGTCCTATTATGTTAGATATATCACTTGGTCAGTCTAACACATTGGAATTCTTCCTCTTGTGCGTCGTCCTTCCACGCATCCAGTAACCACAAACTTCTTCAAAACTGTTTCCTTGACCACGAGCTTTGTGCCCAAAGAATCGGAGAACTCGTCGAAGGCATTTTGTCGACAATCTGTCGGTGATTCCCAGTTCTTCGAAAATGGAGGCGTACGTTTGCCTTCCTGTCCATAGATTTCGTAACATCTTTTTCCAGCACCACATTTCAAATGCATGTATTCTACGTCTCTCGCTTGCTCTCAAAGTCCAGGTATCCGCGTCATACATGAATATTGCGATGACGAGAGACTTAAGGCACATTTTCGTCGGTATTGTGATAGTTCTGCTCTTCTATATCTTTTCCAGCTTTGACACCGCATTTTTGCCATTCCAGTTCTTATTTTCTCAATTGTTTGTACGAGTAATACTGGAGCCTAAGGTAATATGTAATTGAACTACTGTTATGTCAAAAATTACTTTTGAAAATTTAATAAGTTAGACGCTTTATGGTTTATTTTTATTTCGATTTATCTCAATTTTTTATTTATCCATATTGTACCTTTCAACGCACACGCATTGGCGATTTGGACAAATCGCTTTTTGTTAACATACGAACTGCTGTAGAAGACTGTTTTTATTTTTTTTAGGATACCATCGGGAACAGAACCGAAAAGCCTCGAGTGGAAGTCGAACGTTTACCAACTAGACCACAGAGAATCTCAAATAAATATTTGTGAGTAAGATATTATTTCCACGTGTCGGTGGTTTCTTGTTTTATTGTAACAATCTTTAACTACACTTATCACAATAAACCAAAAAATTTACATCTAAATATATTTTCTAATTTTATGTAAATATTTATCAAGACACGTGTGTATGTTTATGAGTTGTACATACATACTTGGAACGTGGCTCATTGTTATTATTGATATTGCAAAGGAAGTTTAATATCACTCTTGGGTCGGGAAGGAATGCAGAATGTGGCATAGGTTGTTATTATTCGGCGACGCACTTTTATCAACATATCCCGTGTGTGGTCCATATAGTTTATTCCCTTTGTTTCTACTGTAAAGTAACGACTGATTACCACCGACAAAGAAAGACATTTATTTAACTGAGACTTATCAAAACAGGACTTCGAAATACAATCTTATCATTCGAAATATGTTACAATGTATCTTATGGTATTATACAGAATAACTGGCATTTGCGAAATATTAAATGAAAATATTTATTTATTAGTTTGATTCACTACACTGTTTTTTATATAACATGAATAAACATTAGCACACAAGACAAGTTAATTTAAATGCTAAAAATTATTCCACACGACCAGACTTACCAACTGTGCAATTCACACACACACACATAAGACAATTTATTTATTAATACATGACAAGCTATTTTATAAATACATAATTTAAGAAAAACAACAGGTAATTTAAAGTAGACACATAATTTATATGGATCTGGGTTTGTCGCCTTTCATTTGTCGTTTCCCCAGTAAACTGGGCTTTTGACTGTATCTTGAGGACATACTATATAATATGGAAAAATAAATTGATATTTCTTTCCGATTTTCGATCATACAATAACCCATTGCATACTCTCATCAACTTGATAAACATTGACACTCAATTACATGTATGTATTACGCGAGTTAAACCCCGCATACTTCATCATTCCAGACAGATCAAAAGGTACATCCTATAATGTACCACATATAATCACCAAAACCACAGCACACTCAAAAGTTCACACAAATCTTTGCTACGAGTCATCCTTCCTGCAAACGCTAGTGCTCAAACTCTTATCGCAATAATAACCATGCTCCGACCCACTACGTACTTACTCGTACATAATATATCACAAATACCACTAACCACCTTATTCGTAATTGCATCAGTTGACAAATTTCTCGAAACAGGTCTCAATTTTGATATCTTCTCCAACTGAATAATCAATAAATAGCACCCATTACAAAAATAAAAGGACAATTTCTATAGCGCGACAGCAAACTCTCCTCAAGGACGATCTAACTCAGGATTCGAACCCACTAATATTGACAGAATAATAACTCTATGTTATGAAGTTAAATAATAAGGTATTGTTTTCAATTAGTATTATTTTTTTTGTCAAAAATTAAAATATTACCTAAAATGCCTTGCTTTGAAAAGAAGGTGTATAAATATTTGTACAGATGGGATACATCCGGGAGGCTGTGCTATTTTTGACTTACGGAAACATGATTAAAATAATTAATTCGATTTGAAGTATAAATGCTCAACTTTCTTTGAATGGCATTGTGCTATTTTGAAATTATACAGGTCGTATTATCTGTTTTACAGAAGAGCCCTCGAAGATTTTGAGTTGGTTGCAGATGAGTGGAACTTGCCGAGGATCGTCAAAAGCGAAAAAAATGGAAAAGTTTTGTGATATGAGTTTTGTGATGTGATATGATATTGTTGGTATGAGTTGAAAAGATTAGGAGAGAGGATAGGGAAAACATAGAAATGACCAAACTCTATATTCCTCAAAAGTATTGTATTTAAACAGTCAAATAACAGATCAACACATTATCAACAACAGGAAACACTTTTAACTGGAAACAGATTATCTCGTCTTGATCAATTGACCATTTCACTGGGCTTTATTCATTTCCTTGATTTTATAATTATTCCAATTCACCACGTTTAAACAATTCCTCACACCAGTAAACATTTACAACCTTGGAATGACAAATAAACGCAAAGAAAACTTATAATATACCCTTGTTTTTTCCTTGAACACCGAACACAATAAACGCATTCATTAGACTGTTTGATTACTTGTCATTATTTCTGTAAAGTAAATAAAAGAAATGTAATATCGGTGTACTCAACCTACTTGGCATTGGAGGAAAACTTTTTGTACATTTGATTATTTCCTATTCAATTCATTTGATACGTTGAAACGATCATTGTTTGACATTTTTATCTTTGAAGGCGATACAAAAGAGTCTAGAAAACATACATTAATAACATACTATCATGCCGTTTCCCTGCCAAGATGAGAAAGTGCCAGATTTTTCTATCGCGGCACACATATTTCGCGTCTTCTACATCTTCTCATACGATTTTTTACATTTCCTTCTAACAAAATATAATTTGCTTGTACCAACCATTCATTGATCTTCCTCTACCACGCTTTCTACTCACATTTGCACTGTATATGTTTGTGTTGTTAGCCTTTTTTTATTTATTCGGTTAAAGCTATCTCAGAGTGCATGTATTCGCCTTACTTAAAACATCAGTCTTAAATGAACATTCATCTGTAATAACTTCATTTCGTATTTTGCCATACATTGTCACTCGCGTATTCTTGTCAGTGCATGTTCTTTTCACATTATTCACATTAAGTGGGATAGAAACCCTTACAAAATAATATTCAACGAAGACATCGAGGGGAAGAGATTGGAAAAGCTAGACTTATGTTGGTTTTTATAGATTGCAATATTTTAGAAGCGAGTGATAGGAGAATGACTGGACTGGATAAAGAAGGATGAAGGGTGTTTCTGTCGAAGGAATTGGCCGTCTATTGACTTGATGGTTGGATTTCATAAATCTCTTTATAAGATTAAAGAAGTGATGGTTTAGGATACTGCAGGTTTCATTATCTGCATCACTGCATTTAACATTTAGTCAACCTTTACAAGTCAATTAGTTACCAACAAACCATTTCCTAGATTTCATATTTTTATTGATTAGCTGAACGGGCTTCCAATTGGGTCCCTTTAATTAGTAATCAATAAAAGGAGTTTAACCTCTTAAGACCTGAATTCATTCTAAGGTTTTAAAAAAAAAATCTTGCTTGTGAGTGTATTATAATATATCCACTTAATGCAACATTATGTCGTACTAGTTTAGATAACATAGATTGCGTCCAAAACGTTCTTAGTCGATAATACAGTATCATACACTTCATTTGTTATCAGAAAACAGAAATATACCACAAAGTTGTTTATAAAGTTCATATGAACTCTGTGTTCATTATAATGGACGCCAGATCTGAAGAGGTTAATGTGGAATTTTACTATAATTTTAAATGGCAGAATAGCTGATGATTAATTTCCTGTGAATATAATGATTGTACCTCCGTAGTTTTGTCTCCTCAGGGCAGCCGTATGTCACAAGACTGACACGGCGCCGCACTGCGTAGTGAAGGGAAAAACCCGCCCAGTCTGGCCATTTCCTGGTCGAGCACAGCGGGTGTAATTGTAACTCACAATTCATTAGTGTAGAATCATCATTAACCACCCACTTTTGAGAGATGCAATTAGAAGAGATAAGACGAAAACGTATGTTTCAAAATAGAAAAAAAACAAAAAAAAAACATTGAATTAAAGAATATTTAACAATGAATTACTTTTTTATTTCACTAATAATATTAATAAACGCTACACGTGTTTCTACCTTCCTACCCGAGACTGCCTTCAGGCGGAATAATTCCGATTGGTTACTAAAGCTCTTCCTTAAGATAACCTCGGGATGGGGGTAGAAAACACGTGTAGCGGGATTAGTGGGATGATAAAGTAATGAATTGTTAAATATTCTATTTTGGAGTTTCACAAAATGAAAGCCGAAACATTTGATAAAAGGAATTGAATGTTATGTTATTTATAGTTAGCAACTCATTCTCACAATATATTATAGTTAGAGATTTTTAACCATTTTAATTATTCCTCTCCGTCTGTGACTAACCATTTCTTTTCTCTGATACCACCCCTCTCGCTAACCCTATTTATATCTGCTTACACATTGCCCAGGAAGAGCGGTCATGGTTTCTCATCAATAAAAGCAAAACAGGTTTAGTGGTAAATACAAACTTTCTAAACTACAAGAAGATTAAGATATAGAGATTTTTTAAGAGAAATCCCTTGGGGTAATACTGTGTCACTAAATTACGCGATTTCTTAATAAAAACATACACACCATCATGCCGTCTCCTGCTGAGAAAGGTAGAGAGAACAAAGCGCCCGACTATCTTATCTTGACACAAATGTTTCGCCTCTCCTATATCCATACACATTTTCATACAGCTCCTACGATTTCGATTAGTTTTATTTTCTTCTTTCAAAATACCATTCACTTTATCTAACCACGCTATCTACTCACATTTACACTGTATATTTTTTTGTTCGTATTTTTTTAATTTATTCGTTTCAAGCGCCCAAGTTGTCTCAGTGTGCTCTTTTTCATCTTATGTAAAACATCAGTCTTAAGTGAACTTTTATCTGTAATCACTTCATTCCGTATTATGTCGTACATAATCACCCGTCTATTCTTGTTAGTGCGCGTATATCTCCTGCATTTATTTTTCTTCTTTCAGTCTTATTCCACGTTTATATTTATTAATCTTATTCTCTTCTTTCTAAATATCATTCACTTTATCCAACCATTATTTTCTTAATCTTTCTCTACCATACTTTCTACTCATATTTGCTCTGTATATTTGTTTTGTTAGTATTTCTTCATTCATTAGTTCCTCATACCAAAATCATCTCAGAGCGCTCTTTTAATTTAAATTAACATGTCAAATTTCATTTCACTCTCATTCCTACATAATCATTTTTTGCCGTATTACCAGAGTCAACACAACTAAAATGTAAAGCCTTCTTCGAGCATCTACGATCTACACCAAGAACGAAAAGTATTTGCATGAAAGTGTTAAGTGATAATGTTATTAGTTTTACTCAATTCTGAAATATAAATGGGTACAAAATTTTCTGGATGGTTTGAAGATATTTTTTTTAAAGGGCAATCTTATATAGCGCCATTTAGAGAGCACATTATCCTCAAGAACGCTCTAACTTGGGTCTCGAACTCAAAATTACTAAACAAATCCCGTCTGACAGCTATAGCAGCGCCCAAGCGAATCATGTTTAACACTTTCTTTGTATACAGTACAACCTTGTGGAATTATTGCCATGTGGCTATTTCTTCCAAAAAACCTGAAAGATATTTATGAGGCCTTAAGTGAAAGTCAGACTGAAAACCCCTTTTTTTAGATCTAGGTTTCAGCGGGAATTGTACTCGCAATCTCCAGGTCAGAAGACCAATCCAGTTTTACCAATCAGGCCACGAAGGTCGTCAAATATTGCCCTTTGGCAACAAACCCACCAAATTTTACATTACACTATTATTTTTTTACAGACATACATACATGTCATCACGCAGTGTAGCTTGCGGGGTAAGCAGAGAAAATAGACCTCCAAACATTTATATTCAAGGACACAACTTCCGCCTCCTCCATATTCATACATCTCGTCATGCGCGATCTTCTATTATTCATACTTCTCACTTTACCTTCTTTCATAATCTGGTCCAGCCAAGTTTTCCTCAATCTACCTCTTCCACGCACATCTAACACTTTTTACTTGTATATTGACTTAGTCATTCTTTCATGAAGCTCATTTCTTCTTCTTACTTAAAACATCCATTTTACAAACATCATTCACAGTCTAAAAAAATCCTTAGTGCACGTATCTCCACAGCATTAATCTTACTCTTATCCTTCTTCTGCCTTAGTACACGTATCTCCACAGCATTAATCTTACTCTTATCCTTCTTCTGCCTTAGTACACGTATCTCCACAGCATTAATCTTACTCTTATCCTTCTTCTACCTTAGTATACGTATCTCCACAGCATTAATCTTACTCTTATCCTTCTTCTGCCTTAGTACACGTATCTCCACAGCATTAATCTTACTCTTATCCTTCTTCTGCCTTAGTACACGTATCTCCACAGCATTAATCTTACTCTTATCCTTCTTCTACCTTAGTATACGTATCTCCACAGCATTAATCTTACTCTTATCCTTCTTCTGCCTTAGTGCACGTATCTCCACAGCATTAATCTTACTCTTATCCTTCTTCTGCCTTAGTACACGTATCTCCACAGCATTAATCTTACTCTTATCCTTCTTCTGCCTTAGTACACGTATCTCCACAGCATTAATCTTACTCTTATCCTTCTTCTACCTTAGTATACGTATCTCCACAGCATTAATCTTACTCTTATCCTTCTTCTGCCTTAGTACACGTATCTCCACAGCATTAATCTTACTCTTATCCTTCTTCTGCCAAGTCCAGGTTTCCCTTCCATACATCAAGGTGGGCACCAACACACTATTCTATTGTGTAATTTTTGCTACAGTCGATATGAATTGTTTAAATTAGTAAATTATAAACAAAGGGAATATTTTCAAGCTTAACCAGTCTGATCAAAAGGGATCGAGCTGATCTTCTCAAGGCTAGAAGTACAATTACTCGGATCAGTAAAGAGTAAACAATGCAGAATCTGCAGTGCAGGCACGTATCGCCGGGGCCCGGTGGAGCAGCGAAATGGCACGGCCGGCCTGCACTTCCGGGTGTGGCGGGATTATTGCGACACTTGTGGCACGCTCGGACATTCTTGGCACGTCTCGTTATATTATGTTAATTGTACTGACAACACGTTTTATTATTGTTGACTTGATGTGCTGTGAGACCTGTCGATTAGTAATTTTTGGACAACTGCCGTTGTTTAAATGGGCTTGTACGAGATACGCACAAGTCCACTTATACAACTGCCGTTGTTAAAGTGGACTTGTACGAGAGAAGAACAAGTCCACTTTTATGTACGAGTATATACTCGTATATTCATTAAAAAAAAAAACAATTTATTTGAACTCGAAGTTGACCTGAACAAACAACTTCTAATGTATACAAATATTTTCTGTACTTAAAATATTTATATTTAAATTTAAAATAATTAATACATTATACGTTATTTCCGTGGTCTGTTTAACATACAAAAGTAAGTCTTAACCTGTCGACTGTGCGTCAAATATAAGGTGTATTGCAGCGGCTCGCAACCTTTTTATAAATGCGTAACACAATAATAAAACATTTCACCAGCAAAAATATGTCTTGCATACAAATTTCAAGTTAACACTAGTACATACATTAACTTATTCTATCACACATTTTAATTTATTTTCTAAAAAAATATTAAATGCAGAGGTCAATAGGGGGGGGGGGGGGGGGGCAAATGTCGAATGGGAATGTATGGCGATTGTTGTACGTGGATGACATGGTGGTATTAGAACAGAATAAATATGAATCGCAGAGTTTGAACAGCATGATGTGAGAACGAGTTTGAGAACAGCATGATATGAGAATGAAATTGAGAACACCATGACATGAGAATGAATTTAAGAACAGCATGATATGAGAATGAATTTGAGAACAGCATGATATGAGAATGAATTTGGGAACAGTATGATATGAGAATGAATGCCGTTGTGATAGAAAAGAGTGTAACGAAAAGTAAATACGATGTTTGGGTGAACAATGAAAGATTGAGGAATTCCCCTATTTAAGTTGTATTTTCTCAGATAGTAGAGTTAATAGGGATATGCTATAACATGACTCATACACAAACAATATCAGAAAGGAGTGCTTACATACATAACATACTACCTAACATACATATAATACAATCACACATCAGGTCAGAGCTCAGGAGGCCCAGTGCAGTAACATACAAAAACAAAAATCTATTAGTATGGTTCATATATTTGTTACATACCAAAAAAAATCTTTGTTTTTATCTATGAAAGTTGAAGAGAGTAAAAATCAACGAGAAGGAAAAAAATAATCGAAAATAAAAACCGGGAGATAGAAAAAAGGGAAAAAACAACGGTATTATTATAATTATTAACCAACAATAAGATAAGCTGAATGATTTCTCAGAATTACTCCGAGTTGAGGCAACGTGAATGTTAACATTGAAAATAAATATTCAATTCAGTTCGATCCCACTACTACCCACGCTGATATGGGGGACAAAATAAATCCCCATCTAACGTCATCTACATATACACTAAAAGATCGAAATATTTATTATTTTATGGCGTCACGTAGTGACAAAGAAGGAACTGTCCAAAGAGACTCCTCTGGTGGCAACACACTGAATGTGAAAAAAAGTATTATAGAATTGACTTAAGATCCGACATAACGGGAGAAGGGACTCGCAACGCAGTAAATATACTTATTAAGTTACTAAAGGCCTGCAATTCAAACAGCCTAGCAAGTTGCCAGTACTTTTGAAAATATATTTTACTAAAAAAACAAGCACTAGTTTGGATAGTAAAATTTATATACTCCATATTGCACAAATTATCCACGTATGTAACACCAGTCGACTATCTCTCGCATACCCATAAATCGGAAGATCAACAAAAGCTTGTTTGTAATTATTTTCCCTTGGTGAGTTTTCTTGTCAAATATGTTTTTCAAAACATATACATACGCGGGGAAATTCCTAGTCGAATGCCGCAGCCACCACATTCATATTTTAACACTCAACTTGTTTTTTTATAATATTTTTAATAATAGGTTAGTCAAAAAGTTTTGAAAGCGACATCTATGGAGCAGTAGAAAAACCAAAACTTCTACGCCATTTTAATATTTCATCTTTCATATAAACGTACTCAAAATTTCATTTCGATCTGTCTATTCATTCTTTGTTTACAAGCCATTTGAAGTTGACGTGTCAGTGTATTTTTTAACAATGGAAAATCCGAATATCGTGCAGTGATTAAATTCTTTGTTTTGGAAGGTTTATCGGCTACTGAGATCCATGCAAAGATGGTGAAAGTATTAAAAGAGTCTTCTCCTTCATTTCCAACCGTTCACCGATGGGTTTTGGAGTTTAAGCGTGGCCGTACAAGTGTTGAAGACGATCCACGCTCAGGACGTCCAAAAAGTGCATCAACACCAGAAATTATAGCGAAAATACAGGATATGGTTTTGGAAGATCATCGATCGACTGTGGATGTGATAGCTGACACCATAGGCATCTCACATGGAACAACATGGCATATTTTGGCTGAAGTTTTGGGTTTCAAAAAACTGTGTGCACAATGGGTGTCGCATTTGCTAACAATGCAACAAAAACACGTTCGAATGCGACTTTCTGAGCAACATTTGGAGCAATTTCGAAAGGATAAAAAGGATTTTCTGCGTCGATTCATCACTATGGATGAGACTTGGGTCTACCACCATGATCCTGAATCAAAACAAGAGGCTAAGGAGTGGTGTGAACCAGGCACTTTGGCTCCGAAGCGAGTTCGTGTCCAGAAATTGGCCAAGAAGGTGTTAGCGTCAGTTTTTTGGGATGCAAAAGGAATTTTATTGATAGATTACTATATCTCCAAACTGGTAAGACAATCAACTCTGATTATTATTGTGACCTTTTGGACCAGTTGGATGAAAAAAATTGTGAAAAAAGACCCGGTTTGCAGAAGAAAAAAATCTTTTTTCATCAAGACAATGCACCTGCTCACACAGCTCAAAAAACCATCGCGAAAATCAGTGAATTGGGGTACGAATTGTTGCAGCATCCACCCTATTCGCCAGCTCCCTCTGACTTCTGGCTGTTCTCACACCTCAAAAAATTCCTTCGTGGAAAGCATTTTTCATCAAACGAAGAGGTTATAGCCGTCGTAGAGGAGTATTTTGCAGGCCTTCCAGAAAGTCACTTCCGTGATGGGACAACAAAGTTGGAAGATCGTTGGACCAAGTGTATTGATCTTATGGGAGACTATACTGAGCAATAAAAGTGATTTCTTCCCAAAAAAAATGTATTTTCATTTCCGCTTTCAAAACTTTTTGACTAACCTAGTATATCAATAATAATGGGTTTGAATCTCAAGTTAGAGCGCCCTTGAGGAGAGTGCTCTCTAAACGACGCTTCATAAATTGTCTTACAATAATTATTACTGAACGGTTTCGAAAAGGATTCTACGCCGATTTGATAGAACAATGCACAGAAAATGATAACGAGGAGACCACTATAGCACATAACCAGTTTTATACTTAGTAATCAAGTACAGAATTCAAGAGCGATTTAATGGCATTATTAAGGTATAGAGACGATGGCAGTATCGGTTGATGACCACATAAATATTATTCCAACAACCCTGCAACCAACTGCGTGCTGTGCCTTTCATAAGCCGCCAAGGAAATAATGGAACCTCTCAGCATCATTAGTGATGCGTTTCCGTATACCGTGAGAATCCTGATGATTTACTAACTGAGGGACCCCCGTAGCCTAGTCGGTAAGATGCTTAACTTCCACCAGGGAGTTTCAGGTTCGATTACCGATGGTGCCAAAAAGGTACTAGCCTGCTTGTAGAATTCGTCTAGTAACACTACTCGTATGTGCTAGACTTGCGTGAGTGCTATTGCCTTTTAACGTGTATTTTAAAAAAAATGAGAAGCGTATTCTGCGATGATAATCTAAACTTGAAACTTAAACAACAGTTAATCAAATGCTACGTTTGGTAATTGTTATTATATGGAGTGAAATCATGGGCCCTCAAAGTTGGTAGTATGAACCAACTGGAAGCATTCGAGATGTGGATGCACCGGAGAATTCTACGGATACCCTGGACAGATATGGTCAGCAACACAAGGGTTCTCCAAAGAGCCAAACTTGATAGAGAGTTGCTGACTAATGTTAAAATCCAAAAGGAGTCCTATTTGGGTCATGTACTTAGAGGAGAAAAGTATAAATTACTGCACCTGATCATCCAAGGGAAAATAGAGGGTCGAAGAGATGTTGGCAGGAGGCAAATATCCTGGCTCCGCAATATACGTGATTGGTCTGGTATAAGAAGCGTTGAGGATCTTTGTCGGGCTGCCGGGGACAGAGATGCTTACTCTCAAGTGATAGTCAACGTTACGGGGACCTGACATGACACTAGGAAGAAGAAGAAGTATTTTCAATACGTACGTTGACGTTCCTTAACCTGAAGGCTCGATTACTAGTAAGAATCCCAATGGTTTACTTACTGAGCGACCTCTGTAGCAAGTCGGTAAGATGCTTGCCTTCCGCTTGGGTGTTTCGAGTTCGATTCTCGACGGAACCTAATAAACATAAAAAGGGTCCCAGTCTGTTGGGAGAGTTTGTCTGGTAATATTACCCACACTAACTCAAAAAATGTAAGAAAGTATTTCCAGCATGTATGATGACGAACAGCGAGCTCCGTGCCACGATTCTAAAAACTTCAAAGGCCAGATTAATGGAGTTGAAGACAATGTTACCAACCGGCTAAGCTCTTAAGGATGTACACATCATCGACGCGGATATGTTAAGGAGTATAATACAAATAAATAAATTAATTAACTAATATCGTCATTGGAATATAGCACTATATATGTACAAATTATTTAATTCTTTACAAACCTTAATTTACAAATAGATAACATCTTAAAATTTGTACAGGTATAAATGTACACTCATTAACGATTCTTTGATATGATTTTAGAACGAGTTTAAATAAATTTGAAGTTTACATTGATTTCATCCTGATATATAAAACATATCTGAATTGTTGATGGGTTCGTGTTGACGAGCGTGGCCGGGAGACAATACTATCTTCGACCCCAGAAATCAAGCCTTCGAGTTAAGAACCACTGGAGTAAGCAGACATCTTACAGTTTGACATCATACTTGTTAAAAATACTAACGTATGTTACGTGGGCACGCAACAACACCTGCACACATCTAATATGTGTGAGTATTATTACCAGAAAGACAGTTTTGCCAGACCCTTTTTTATCTTTTTTTTGTGGTAACCATCGAAAATCAAATTCAAACCCCCCAGATAGAGGACCAGCGTCTTACCAATAGGTCACAGAGGTTGTCCACGGATGTAGAAGAGTACTAACCGAAAAATAAAGATTAATCTAAATATGCAGGATAACGTACTCTGTATTATGCTGTTTCTTTCCAGTTAATGACTCCTTCACTTTCTCAATCCTCTGAGACATCGTCCATCCATCTTTGGCGAAAGCATTTCAGGATTATCCTGTCGGTTAGGTTGAATTTATGACAATTTTAATTTCACTTACCCAGGCAAAAGGACTATCAAAATACTTGAGGATACGTATATCACTTGATACGATACATTGAAAAAAGCAATAGGGGAAATCCATACTTACCCTTGATGGTCCATCTTTAACAGCTTTAACCACTTCGATGATTCCTCACCATTTATGACTTACTTTGGATTTCTCTTCGTTAATTCCTCTCCCCATACATGCCAATGCCTGATTACACATTATTTAGGAAGGGCTGTCTTGATTTCCATATCAATAAAAGCAAAACGAGTTAAGTGGTAAGTACTTTTAGAACTACAAGAAAGAAATATTTATCGAAAAAAAAATGTTCTCTCGGGTTCTATCGAGAATTGGACCCGAAACTCCAGACTGGAAGTCAAGTAGCTTAACAACTAGACCACGGAGGTTGTCTCGGTTAACAACTGATTATTTTTTATTTATCTTAAGTTTAGGTCTGTGCTCTGTTATCATCAAGGCTGCCTCTGTTGAGATGTTCACTCCCAGGTATGTTTAAAATCCTGAGAGACGACTGTCAGGGGGTATTTCAAGCATTGCTACGTAGAGAACATTTATGTTTGCATCCTTGCCATGTGGCCTTGCCCGTGTCTTCTTCGAAAGCGAATAAAGAAACGCCATCTCAAAATATCTTCTACTTTACATATTTCTTATACACGGAACTTTCAAACTCTGTCTCTAAGTGTTTGGCTGAGGGTTTTCATTTCATAAGTCTGAGCATACTTTTTGTTATATCTGCTATAGAATATTCCACAAGTCATTATTGGGCTCACGAATGCTTAGTAAATTTCCAACTTAATATACTCGTATATTCTCATGCACTTGTTATTCCAGGTTACATCTTATCGGCATCCGGAGACAGAAGCAGCTTTATTGACTTGGCTACTTATTTCTTTCAAACAGTTGACTCATCAGAAGTCTAGTATTGGAATATAAACATGTGTCAAGTGCTGGTAATAACATCTACGAGTATAACTAACATTTTTTTATGCATTTTCTTTAATTAAATTCGAGTATTTTTGCAACATGTATTCATATTTTTTTTTCGTAATTATATTTTATCTACATAACACACTTCCCACGAGACAATGTGTTTATTCGTGAAATATAATTATATTTAGTTTAAACAGTTGGCACCGAAGCACTGTTTCATTCATTACTTCCTTGTCACTTTTCTTCAAAATATTTATCGTACGTGTGGATATAGAGGCGTCGAAGGAAGTAGGTTATGTTAAATGCATTTTTCCTGGGGTGTCCGATTTTCCTGAGGTGTAATTATTTATTTATTGAATACTTCATTGTACAATTTACAACACGGTGGGTTTATTGATAAGTGGTAATCACTTCCAACCATCTACATAATTGTTTTACGAAGTTTTAAGTGTTAGGTAAATATTTTTCACGTTAAATACGTCGCGAAAAAAAAACTACGCAATACTAATATAGTAATAGCAAAAAAAGTGACGTACAAAAGTTAAAACAATTTTAATTAAATCATACAATTGCACTTTTTATTTTCGATGTAATTGTACCTTATTTTGTTTTCCCGTTTTAATTGTGTTTAAGTTTTGATGTTTTTCACTTTTGTTGATGATTTTCATTTTTGTTATAGTGTTTTGAAATGTTTGGTTACTATTTTCACTTAAATTTTGTTTTTTCTTGTTTATTGTTTTGTTTAAGTTTCTGTTTTTTTTGTTTAAGTTATTTTATGTAAAGGCTGTGGGTGTTAGAAATAAATAAATACGTAGTTAAAAGGACAAACCAAATACACTAACAGCACAGAATTCAATAAACTGATAAAATATATACCTAAAATCATAACTAAACCAGCTTTGGTATTGCGAGGAATAAAATATATAGAATGTCAATGTATGAAAGGACGCGGAATGAAGACATCAGAAATTAATGCATGGATAAAATGGGTGTAAGAAAATTAATGCATGGATAAAATGAAATTAATGCAGATAAAATGAAATTAATCAGAAATTAATGCATGGATAAAATGGATAAGGAGTGCATCCCAGGATAGGGGGGAATGGCAACGACTGCTGGAGGAGGCCGGGGCCCACAATGGGCTGTAGTGCCATTGATGATGATGATGAAAATGGGTGTAATAAGTAAAATAAAGAAATGTGCTTTAAGAAGGATTGTACATGTGAAGGTAATAAATGACTAAGCGAATATACAAGTCAGAAATAAATGTGAAAGAATTTGACCTAGGTTAACGTGGCTAAATCAAATAAACCAGATTTTGAAAAAAGTCAAATGACAAACCACACCGCTGTACTCGTAGCGATGGCACACCGAAGTGAGACGACCAGAGCACACCGGCATGGTTTTTTTGCTACTCGTAAGTAGACTTGCTTAACAGTGGAATTATGTTTTAATTTATTTCTGGAAAGTTGCATGATTTAATTGTTGCATCAATGCGATAGTTAACGCTCATCAATAAGAAGACTTGTATATTTTAACTTGCATTACTATCAATTTTAATCACTTTCGGAAGCAGAAAAACCTTATGAATCTTAAGTATGCTGAAAAGTACTTTGATGTGTTTTAATTGATACAATGCTTGCAGAGAATATGTAAATATTTATCCTGAAATTACACACATATTTTAAGGCAATTGAAAAGAAAATACATTTGAGAGTGAAGCTATCAATGGGTTTGCGATCATTTCATCTATTTTATGACTTTAATTGACGTACACATTTGCTCAGTTTTGTCAAAACTGCATTGAAAAATTTTCACTGTTCCAGCTACATTTTAATACAAAACCGCATGTTTTTTCACACTTTCGTATTGTACCCCCCTTTTTTTATTTTATTTATCATACGGAAATGTTAAAGAGGAACCAATATTATAATCGAGTTTTCGAGTGAAAAACCCAAGTTGGAGAATCCTACAATTTGGGTAGTATTTTCTCAGATGATGGATGAGTTACGCGAGATATCGAACGGGGTGTAACGCTCGGAAACGTCATTAAAACATGAACCGGACAGTATCGAAATCTGCTGAAAAGTCCACAACAGTATTTTAGATCCAACTTTGATGTTTAGGAGTGAAACGTGGACGTGGAAAAGACTGAAAAGAACCGAAGAGTTCCATACACTAAAAAGAATATATGAATGTGAACACGGCGTTTCCCTGCTTGAGTAGGCAGAGAAGACAGATCACCAGGTTTTCCAATCTCGATACACATATTTCCCCTCTTTCATATCCATAGACCTACTCATATAGCTCCTACGATTTATCTTACTTCTAACATTTCCTTATTTTAAAATATCATTCACTTGACCAGAACAAGTAAAATGCGGGTTGTATTGACGTCCAAATATAAAAATAGTGTCCAGTAAAAAGGGTTTTTCGTACTTAAAACACTGCCTGGAAGAAAAATCATGCTAGCACATATAAAGAAGTGGATGTTTCCTTAATTATCTCAGAACATGTTAATATGGGTTGGATTCTATTTACTTATACACGACTATTTGTAACGCGTAACTTAACAATTTTTTTACAGTATGTGGGTTATGTTATCTGGGCAGTATATTTATGTGCGATGGGGTAGTTTAAAGGTACATTGAAAGAAGAACAAGGTAAACGAAACACTTAATAAACGCTCTTTATCAAAAGTAGCGAAATGACAACATATAGTCGTACTAACGTGTTAGAGCCTAAATAAAGAGTAAGACTTGGTATTGGCTGAAGATAATAAAAATAAGATTAATGCTATGAAGATGTGTGTATTAAGGAAATTTTCTGGAAGTATAATGTATGAAATAAGGCTAAGAATGAAGAGTCAGATATGCGAGAAGAGAATAACGTACGTAGATCAAGTGGACCAGATTTTGAAAGAAAGATTAAATGGAAAGTATGAGTAATATAACATTTTGCATGACAAGATATATGAATATGGAGGAGGTGAAAGTTAGGTGTTTGAAAAAAGAAGAGTGGAGATTTTTACCTCTTCCACAAGGAATACGGCTTGATGATATACTCGTATATGTACTCGTAAAGTATGTTCAAAGAAAACGTGACAATCTAAACAGAACTTGCGCAAATTTTCATATACCAGTTTTATTCCGTTTATTTGAAATTGTCTCCGCATAAATTGCAATTGTTCAATAGTAATGTAAACACGCGGATGTTTAATATTCTACCGGAAGTGGATTGTCTGACATTAGTGAGCCAACAGAGGAAGTTTGCTCGCAAGGAACCGAGCTGGACAATGGACTGGGTACATACTTATGGATGGTGAGAAAATAATCGAGGCCACGACATGTCGAATATTATTCTGACTTTAGTTCACTTACTAGGAAAGTATGTAAAACGTACGAATCGAATGAATTGAGTATGAACATTGCCAAGTCGATAGTTTCATTCATTTATTATTTGTACTTGTATGGTACCATTCAACTTACCCGAATCAGTGATTTAGACATATTCCTCTATACCCAAAAGATAAATATGATAACGTGATGAAATATGTGTTTAGTGTTTGTATAATAAAGGTGATGTCTGTATAATAAATGACGACCTCCGTTGCCTGGTTGTAAGACGCTTGACTGCCGATCCAGAGGATGCGGGTTCGATCCCAGTTGGAACCCAGATTTGAAAAAAATGGGACTCCAGTCTGGTGTTCACTTAGCACCCATTAAAACATATTTCTGGTTAGCTGGAAGAGATTACCACATGCCAATAAACTCGCCAGGTTAAATTAAAAAAAAAAGGTGATCTTTAGTCAATTATTCATATGACAACCCTTCAACAAATCCGAATTGGTAATTCAGATATATTCCTGCATACCCAATGGCGTTATGAAATATTTGTAAAGGTGGTATTGAGTCAAGCGTTCGTATGGTAACATTCAGATACACTTATTCCTGCAAATCCAAAAGAGACATGGCGGGATGAAATATGTGTGTTTATATAATAATGGTTATCTTGAGTCAATCATTCGTATGGTGACCCTTCAACAAATACGAAGTGGTTAATCAGCTATATTCCTACATACCCAAAAGATACATAGTGTGATGAAATATGTGTTTGTATAATAAAGATTGTCTTAAGTCAATCATTCGTATGGTAACCCTTCAACATATCCGAATTGGTGAATCAGATATATTCCTGCACAACCAAAAGATATATGGCGTGATGAAATGTGTGTATGTATAATAAATGTGATATTTAGTCAATCATTCGTATGGTAACGCTTCAACATATCCGAATTGGTGATTCATACATATTCCTCCATACCCAAAATATGCATAACGTGATGGAATGTGTGTACTTATTATGTATGTATAATGAATTTGGTCAATCATTCATATGACACCCTTCAACTTACTTATCCGAATTGGTAATTCAGATATATCCTCCGTACCCAAAAGATACGTAGCTGTATGAAATATGTGTTTGTATAAGAAATGTGGTATTCAGTCAATCATTCATGCAATTATAACGCATTTTTTAAAGTGGCCAAATGGCAATACACATAAATATGTGGAAAGTTTAGTATTGACTGGAGAAGGATAAAAATAAGATCAATACTATAAAAATGTGTGCAGTAAGGAACATTTATTTCATACTCATTATTGATTTGCCGCTTTGAGAGCAGATTCTCCTCAAGAACGCTCCAACTCACTTACAAACTCGAACCGACTAACTATGTCATATATATTTTGGTAAAATTCAATTATCGAGGACAGGGCGAAAAAGCAACCACCAAACAATGTCCACAGTACCTACCCCTAAGCAAGGGATTAGTGATGTAATCTATAAAAATTCAAGATTCAAACACACTATTATTGACGGATTAAAAATATTACCAAAAAAAAATAACAAGTTGAATGTAAGTATAGAAAGGTGATAGCCATTAAATTAAGTACTTCCCTGCATCTGCCTATGTTCCAAAAACACATTTGGTAAGAAAACTGCAGAAAACTTACCAAGTGAAGACGATCAACAAAGAAGTCTTTATAAATATTCCGATTTGTTATAGTGAGATATTCGGGTTTAGGTGTAGTGTTAATTTACAATCTAAATTTTTGATAAAACCTCCCAAAAAGAGTTGTATTCAAGTGATTTCTAAAGCTTCACACGCCATCCATATGTCTAACACTTAGAGGCATACCATTCCACAACACAGGACTAGAAACAACAAAAGCTCTATTATACTCGTAATACCCTGTCTTTTGGATTGATTTGAAAAAAATTATTTTATTAGATGAAGACAAAATTGACCTCGAATTTCAACTTTCTCGGAAGGAACATCTCTCGACCACAAATTAAATATATACAATGGAGACACCCCATTGAGGTACTTGAATAAAAGAAATATAGTTTGAAATAAATCTGTTCGAAACACTTAAGTTAGTGTAGACTTTTTATTAAATCAGTGGTTCTTAAGACAAATGCTTGTTGACTCCCAACAACGCTCTTCAACACGTCCACACTGCCAATTCCGAAGTATTGGAGATCATCATATAAATTAATTCATTCATTTTTTTATCAAATAAAGAAGTATTATTATACATTCATTGTGCTAGGCAAAGGCCTTAACCATATTTCTCCACTGTCGCCAGTCATGGGCCTTCTTCAGTTTCGTCGATATTCCAAATAATCTTACTGAAATCCTTGGTCGACTTCCTGATCTTTTGATCATTGACGAGCAACATGTTTACCCCGCATTCAATTCTAAAATCATCTTCACTATATATATGATACTTATGTTACATCAATTTGTTGTGGCACATAAATATATACCATCTCGTCGGAATAGGTAGAGAAGACAAATATCCACACATTTCTATACACTCTACCTTCCACACATTAAAAATTCATCCTTCGTATTTTTTTAACTCGGAATTCCCACTTTTCCTCCTACTTTCATTTTTGGTTGACCTCTTTTTCGCTCTACGTTAATTTGAGACGTTTAGTTGTGGTAAATAACATATGTTATAATAATAAGATTTGATCTATGTCTGTGATTAAATATGTTTTTCTCTAAAATTTCAAATAAATAGGCAAACTTTATTTGCATACTAGGAATATTTTTTATCTTTATTTACATATATATCATAACACAGTATCCTTTGCACGGTAGCCAGAGAGAACAAATGTCCGTACTTTTATTTAAGTTGACTTATAAAAAGGGCATTTATTCCTGATAACGATTCAATTTCTCACACTATTTTACTGACCAACATGCAAAAATAAGTATTTGAAAGAATTTACCCTGGACTAGAGGCACAATGTGTATATTTTATACTCAATAAAATTCAAAAGGATCTACCTCAACACAAAACATCCTAATCAAATGGAAAAATAAGTTCATAAAACGGTACACCGTTATTAAAGTGGTTATGACAGAAGGTGCAGCCCGGCCGATATGTTTCTCCTTGATATTCAGTGGGCATCGAATATATTTATTGAAAGTGCGTGTCTATAATTCTTGCATTGTTAAACAAGGAATAATATAATATCGGATTATTCACGTTCAATATAATGGATCTGAAGTAGTGGATTCATACAGCGTAGTAAAATAGTAAACAAAAGATAACCGCTATGACTTACGTTTGGTTTATAAATAGCTAATATTGTTGTTGTTTCCGATTCCTGAGTACGCGGACATATGTTATCTGGATGTAACTGAATTTCAGCTTGACATACTTCAACGACTACAAAATATATATTTGCTAGAGTCAAACATAGAAAATATAACATAACATACTACGCCATTTTCCTATTGGGATAGGCAGATAAGACAGATCACCAGACCCGATCTCGACAAACATCCTTCTCCTCTTCTACATCCATACAACCATTATGATGTCTCTGGCTTTTTAAGTGTTTCTTCTTTAAAAATATTAATTTCGTCTAACCATGCTTTCCTTGGTCATCCTCTTCTACGCCTTCCTCTCATATTTGCACTATATGTGTGCTGTGTTAGTATTTCTGCATTCATTCGTTCTACATGCTCAAACCATCTCCGAGTCTTCTTGTTCATCTTACTCAACACACCAGTTCACATTAATCTCTAATTACTTCAATTCGTATTCTGTCATCCATTTTCAGGCCGTGTATTCCTCTCAGTGCACACATTTCTACAGCATTTATTCAACAATTTTCAGTATTTTTTCACATCCCTATTTCCTTCCCGTATATCTAAGTACAAAGGTGCAAAAACACTGTTGTGGACTATCATCTTAGGGGATATTGATGCGGTCCGGTTCGTATATATATTTATATGTTTTAATTTATTTTTCAGTGTGAGTTACTAAAGACTTTAATCTTGAATTAACCCAGTTGAACAAACAAAGAAAATGTACGAATAATAAGTGTATTGTAGTTGAGATTTCACTTATTCATAAAAGCGTATAAACGACAAATGTTGCATGTTTTATGAAATCAAGCGTCCACTTTTCTCTAGTTAAAAGACATGAAGGAACAATGACAGAATTCATGAAAGTCAAAAAGGTAACCTCTAAACCTTCCAGCAATTCAATTATGTGGCATTTGTTACAATACTTAGGCCATAGAATTAAGAATCTTTTGTTAACGCACTCTAAGGGGCAGCTCTAGGAGTAGAAGCACCAAAGTTAAAAAAATACCCGTATAAATGTTTGAAGTTTCAAATAATGTTTTATTGACTTCCATTGCTGTCATTTGTCTCCAAAGAAGCGTGCTCGCATAAAATTTTTGGTTTTGACTGGGCTCCAGGTTGTTTACATTCATTTTTATTTTTCTTATATGCCGTGATTGTAAGTCTCTTTAGTTGGGGAATTCTCGTGGAATACTTGAGGATGTGGCATGGTTGAACTATTCAACCATGCCACATCCTCAAGTATTCAAATACACCTACGTTATATGTATATAGTACAACCTGAGCAATATCTTGCAATTAGCTATAAAGGTGTGTATAATACCTTAAGTGAAAACAAGACTGGAACCTTTTTTAAATCTGAATACCAACGGGAATCGAATGCAGCCCCCGGATTGGAACGGTGTCTAGCCAACTAGATTGAGGAGTTCGTCTAAAAGTGTGATGGATCCCCTCAAATCTCACCAGGAATGGAAGCGGTATATGTGACAATTTTGTTCCTTTCCATGTGACTTTTTATATGGTTAAGAATGCATCATTATCTTCATGACAGTCAAACCCCAGGTGATCCTACATAATGTTGAAATTTCCAGCCGGCAACTCACTGCACTGCTTCTACCAGATTTCCTGAGAATTTTCATTTCGCCAAAAAGATCCTGTTTTTACATCGATGACTTAACACTCAAACAGACTTTGTCTGAATGTATTTATTCACCGGCAACCAAAACTTGCAGATCTGCGAAACATCATCCACATCTTCAGTAACACATCGTTTCTTATGTATCATCGCAAACATTGGTGAATAAATAGTATGTTATGTAAAACAATCCTTCTTATTAGCAATCATCCAATTTTCAATACGGTTTTTACTTTTCTAATCTTCATTCTTCGCTTCGTTCTGCACGATTTTTTTTCTTCAGTAGCCCCGCAGTTCCGTATATCGTTTCTTACCACATCCAGCTATCGAAGTTTGAGTTTATCCACTATCTTCTTGGCCATTCCCTCGATTCTGAGGAACATGATCTGCATGATCATCAACTATCCGACCCCAGGACAAGCGATATCTCGCCTCCTGAAATGAGTATCGCAATATATTTCCATTTGGTCTCTTCGTCGGATGGGTGCTTGCTCTCAGCTCATTTTGCCATTCACACTTCCCGCTAGAATTTACCGTTCAAAACTATCGTTCTCTCCCCGCGTTATGTATTTGAAGTATCTATTTAAGTAAGAATCTTCTTGCATACAGCACAGAGAGGTGCATCCCAACCCCGAACGTTTCAATAATTGATCGATTGGTTCTTCAACAACACATCTGAAAAGCATAAATTATTTTCATAATGCATGCCTTAAGCATCCAAGCTTCCACACTATATAAAAAATAGAGAAAACGAGGGTTTGGACCAATTTTGTCTTTGTCTCTCTTTGGATTCCTCGATCCTTCCAGATCATTTCCTTCACTTGTTATGTAAACCAGTATTTTTTAATAAAATGTTTGATTGAATTTGGTTTTGTGAACCAACAAACATTCCTTCAGACTAGTCACCTATGTCGAGAGTATATATTTTACCCGAGAAGGCAACAGCTCTGGTGTTACATTTACGCAACCGGAACTGGAAACGGGCGCCATTACCACAGCACGGTGACTTGAGAGACGTGTCAGCAACAATGGAGTCACCTGCATGCCCACACCTCGCACTTCCTCGCAGAGCGACTAACAAGCGCTGTGCTGAGCATTGTTCTCTCAGGGTCGCCGTTTCCAGATCGCATTTCTTAGACTGGAGCCGCGGGGCACCCGGCATACAATTCCATTGTTGAGATACTAATTGAATAATTATATGGATCATATCCTCGAAAATAAATTAAATGATATATAGTAGAAACTGCTACGTGATGCGACATAGTGAAGGAAGTGATATAGGGAATCAACGCAACCAAAAAAACAACGAAGTTGTTTCTGCATTTATTGGTTCTAACATACATGCCCAAATTTGCAAATAATTCAGTTTTCCAGTCATTTATTTGCGTATCAATGAAAAAGAAATAAATTTGCTGATTGAAGTACTTAATTATTTTTCTTAAAGAATACATAACGGATATAACACTGAGCCCTCCTTAACAACCAGTCACTTGCAGGCGTTTAACGTGTGAGATCACTCAGAAAAAAAATAACATTACCTATTAACATATTTCTTATGCGGAAGTTCGTGCCGGATGCGTCCAGGGTCGAGGAACAAAAGGCTCAGCTTCCTGCCGACTTAATGAAGCATCTCCATCAGTTCCGTATCCGCTAGATTTTATTCTTATAATAGCCTTTATATTGCATTACAAATTGCAATTCAATCGGCTGTTGCATAAAAGGTTTGTTTCATAATTTACTTATTTTGAATCATATCATAGCTTAAAAATATGAAACATGCTTAATGTAATTTTTTTCAAAATCTCCATACCATACAAAAGTCTTAAAATATGTTTTAATAATAATTTTTAGCAAACTCTAAAAATTACAAATAACGAACCACATTTCGCTACAATAACATATGATCACAATATGTTTTATCCCAGCCAATAAATAATATGTATAAATGTATTTGCATTTGTATCTATGGACGACCTTCGTGGCCTAGTTGGCAAGACTCTTGTCTTCAGACCCGGGGTTTACAGGCTTGATTCCCGATGGAAACTAGATTATTTTTTTAAATCCAGTCTGTTTTTCACTTAAGGCATCGTTAACATCTTTCTGGTTGGTTAGAAGAGATTGCCACATTGCAATACACCCCAAGTCGTGCTTTATACTGTAATGCAATATAATATTATATAATTTTGTAGTTTTGAAAAAATATCCATCTAAATTGTTTGAATAAACATATTGTTTTATTTATTTTAAATTAAATAAAAATCTTGTGACAATTACACAATACCCCAATGTCGCTAATATTTGTTTTGTCGAATTTGGGGCAGACTGAAAAACTGTATCTTAATGCTTGCAAGCAGATTGTGAATTTGGAAAACACTGATTTAAACTAACAGAAATTATGTAACCGTTGCGAATCCTTTTTTTAAACAAAACTGACATATACGATGCTAAATATTTCGAATTGAGGAACACAATCTCAAAGTCCGTGAGCCATGGTGTTATATTCTATGCCTTTTTTATTTTTTTATTTTCATTGAAATTTTCAAATAAAAAAATTATAGGAAATTATTTAGTGTTTGGAATGGACTGCGGATGATTTAAATAAATAAAGATTTTCATGTATTCTACAAAAATGTATATATTTTTTATAATATTCAATGCCATTTTTGATCATGTCTAGCAGCCATAATATTTTTGGTCAATACAATGACTTGATTGTTTATTTTTTACTTTATTTACAATTGATTTTGACCATTGACATATTTTACAAAATGTAATTAAAATTCAGAATGCGGATGATCAGAAAAAAAAACAAGATATAAACATTAAAACACCAACATGATTCATATAATTTGCAGTGAAAAACAAATACATATGTACATAAAGTATCCGACGATAAGTAATACACATCGGGCTTAAGAAAGAGACTGTCGGCCATAATAGGCTAACTTCGGCTTTGTAGAGCGTCGTTTCTGTCGCACGATGCGCTAACAGTCTCGCGACGGAACACGTGCATGAATGACAGAGACAACGCTCAACAAAGCCAAAGTTAGCCGATTATGGCCGACAGTCTTTTTCTTAAGCCCGATGTGTATTACATACAGCCGGGTACTGTACTTCCGCACACGACTGGCCAGTCCAAGGAACATATTGTGCACTACATTTTCTTTATTTTTGCAAATATCGGTATTTATTGGATAAGTACCTTTTTTTTAAAAATAATAATAGATATGACCGAAATCATAAGCATCATTATTATACCCTTGAATACTAGGCGGAAAAAATGTCCGATATTCGAAGGGAGTAGCACAGCGCGGAGTTTGAACCGACGACCTTCCGCAGGGAAGTTCAGTGCATTACCGTGCAGCCATGCACCTCATATCATATGTTTGTATTCTCTGAGAAAACGAGATATCACAAGAATTTTCATGAAAATTAGTTTTATAATATTATAATAAATAACAGAAGAACTGATATTCAAATTTAATAGTAACAAAAATATTAAACTTGCCTTTGTTTCTTTAATTTCAAATTCATTATTAAATATTTGTTTAATCCTTACATTAGTCGAATCAGTTGTAAAGCATAAACGTATTTTTTTTTGGATCTACCATATTAACTATATCCTAAAATAAAATCATTGATCTGAAAAATATCATCCTAATTGTTTTAAGTTGTAAGTTAAGTTCTTCTTACATCAATCGACTCATTTTAATTGTGCAAAGGAGCATCATATAACTAACTTATTTATTTATATAAATAATACGCATTGACTTGTACAGGAAATGTTAGTTTTCAATTTGACGAAGGTATGTAAATTTGTAAATAAATTAATTAAATAATGAATACACACTCGAACAGACATTTTTCTCTAGAATAGTAAAACACTAGCAACGAACCTCGTGTATAATGATGATATTTGCTGATAAATTGTGATAAAAATATTTATTTAATAAAAACAGTTCCTTATCGTTAATATAAAACATAACTCTTTATTATTTTAGCAAAAACATTGTGGATGTAAAGATTGAAAAATCATTTTGCCCGGTTGACTCCAATATAGGCGTGTCCTCTCTTTCTCCACTCGTTTATATCTGGGTACATTGCTTTCAGTAGCTCCTAGCCCTTTTTCTGTTATCAGACCAACTTGCTAGAGATCTTCCCACACTTATTTTCCTTATTCTTTGTCGCCACACCAGTTCTTTCTGGAGCCACCTATCATCAGTACATCTGGAAATGTGCACTTCCCAGTTCTAGTTAGGTACAGCCCTCTCAGCGACATCCACGTTTTTTGTCTGCTGCCTTATTCATTCATTCGTCTTTAGGTCCTATAATGAGATATTCAGCATTCTTCTCTCCGTGGCCTTCTATGTCATTCTGAACTAAATTATGCTTTGTTTGCTTGGTGAACATTGTCATACAAATTAAACACTTCACAACATAAAATGTTAATGAAAAACAACCTCCGCTGGCCTGAAAAAACGTGTATTTTAAGTTATGTTTTTTACCTATGGATAAATAAAATCGAGTCGGCTATAGTATTTTGGTACCAACTTTGGTAAAACGTGGACTTGGAAAAAGACTGAAAGAAACCGAAAAAATTATGTAGAAATACGTGCTTTGAGACGAATATATATAGAGTAACAATGTATGATAGAATACCGAAGTAATTAGGGATGGATGTGAACTTAAGGCTTATGTGTTGAGTAAGTTGAAGAAGAACACGCCGAGATGGTTTGGACATGTGAAATAAATGAACGATGAAAAACTACCAAAATAAATATAGTGCAAATGGGAGTGGAAGGCGTGTGGGAGAAAGGCTGAGGGAACTATTTTAGGATCAACTAAATAATATTATAAAATAAGGAAACGTAAACAGTCAGAAAATCGTTGAATTTGAATTAGAAGTTGTATGATGGATGAAAAAGAGGTTAAGTATGTATGTCGTGATAGGAAAGTTTGACTCTGTCTTCTCTGCGTATTACGATAGGAAAATAGCTTGATTGTATGAATGTATGCATGAATAAGATCGATTGGTTTCAACGTCACTGTTTTGAGTAGTAACACGAATATAAGTATGTAATAGTAAAACTAAATACCATCACACCGTTGCCCTGTCACGATTGGCAGAAAAGCCAGAACGCCAGATTTTTATATTACGGCATACAGCTTTCGCCAATTGTACGTTTCATTTATTTTTTTCAATAAATAAATAAATACAGGTTTATTTTGTATTGCAGCCGAGTTTGCCCTCCTAATGGTGGAGGTGTATCTCGACTGGGAAGGTGTTGAAGGATGAGACTGGACCTTTTGGTGCCTCTCTCTTGAATATGTTTTTTTTTATATTTGTCTAAGAATGTGTGTGATTGCGGAATGTATATACGAGTATTATATTTAGCATTCTATTTTTTTTTATCGGTAAACCTATTATTTTATTAACTGAATTGATAATATTGTCTGCTTATTTATTGTCATTTATTAATTTTCTATATTTACACGTACATGGTTGTGTGCTGAAAAGCATCTGATGTCCTTGCGGCCGAGCTCTCCTTCTTTTGGTGGGGTTGTATCTCGACTGGATGGACGACCTTCATAGTCTAGTTGGTAAGACGCCTGTCTCCCAGCCCGAAGGTTGCGGGTACAAGTCCAGCTGATACCCAGATTTAAAAAAGCATATATGTCTGGTTTTTTCTTAAGACCTTTTTAACATTTTTCTAGTTGGCTGGAAGAGATTACCACATGGCAATAAGCCCGCCAGGTCGTATTGTATACAATGAAATTGTTTTACAATAGAGTGTTACGAAATGAGCCCAGGTCTATTGATAGCTTATCTTTTAAATGTATTTTTTTAACCATTATCTTGATAATTTCAGAATATATGTATAGTATATAACACATGTACCAACAATGTTGCGATCTACGTATACTAGCAGCTTAAGAAAATATGACGAAAGTTTTTTACAAATTATCGCTAAAATTTCAAGGTGATGAACTTCGCACGGCGATATTGAATATTTCACACGTATTATATGTACGGAGATGGAGATAAACGGTAAAGCCAGATAACAGAGGAACACTGTTGATAGTGCTGATTAGCTTTGTACCAGGAAGTGCGCACTACATAATACACAGCCACTTCCTAGTTAATAATACTAGCTTCAACTAACGCCATTAACATGACTTTCTTTTCTTTCCAAACCTCAATCCACACTGACATTGGCAATGAATAGGTTCTCATGCAGTACGAAAACCCAAGTTTTTTTTAGATACACGATATCACAATGAAATCTAATGAATTCACTGAATAATTTGGCTTTATTAGAATATTTACTGTACTGCGAGTCTTTTTACTTTTCCTGAAACGTCGAACCTTAATGTGTGTCGCCACCGAAGGAAGAGTGCCTATTGGCAGTTCCTTCTTCGTCCCTACGTGACGTCGCGCTCATAAAAAGTTAAGAAGATTTCGATCTTTCAGTGTAGTCAGGGACTTATTTTGTCCTTAACAGCGTTGGTGGTGGTGGGATCAAACTGAGTAATTTGGCTATAACTATCGAGTCAATTACTTCCGTAGGAATACTGAATTTTCAATTTAGCCCTACATCGATACATCCTCAGTATTTATGGTATACTCGTATATATTGTTTATAGTTAAGGCATTAACGTTGTGGAGGTTTAAAGATATTGTAATTTGTTTTATCAAACACTGTTCATTCCACTTTTTGTAACGGTATAACCCTACCGGTTTCAAGGCTTTCACCTCATTTTCAGGGGAGCACAAACAAGACTTATTTGTGCTCCCCTGAAGATGAGGTGAAAGCCTTGAAACCGGTAGGGTTATACCGTTACAAAAAGTGGAATGAACAGTGTTTGATAAAACAAATTACAATTATACTCGTATGTTTAATCTCCATGACTGTTAATCCACGAGCACCGTTTTTAGCTCGTTCATTTTTATTTTACCCCTATGCTGTGAAAATTTTACTATATCCTATATCAATTGGTTAAGTTTTTCATATTTGTTCTTATAATTTTACTGCTACTTTTAATAGCACCAAAATGGTCTATCTTGGCCGGCGAAGCTTTATTTTTATAAATCATGGCTTCATCAGCTCTTTAATTGTTGTATAATGGCAGATAAGGATGCCTCAATTTTTGTTAAAACTTATGCACATACTAATTTGACGTAATAATGCATAAAGGACCCATCACACAAGAAACATTTTTAGTTTGTTTGAAATATCAAAAAAGTATAGATCAATCATACTTATGTAACAATATTAAGCTCATTAAATGGGTATTTCATGGTTAAATTACGTCTTCAAGTTTTTTATTCCATACAAAGCAATGAGATACTTCCTGAATTTTCACAGAACAGGTATACTGTGGGCTGGGTCTTTTTTGTATAATTTCGCGCAATTTATGGATGCTGATTTAAGTGCAATTCTTTGAACCGCCTTGTGTGTAACCGCAAACATTCTTTTGTGTATTCATATTTATCCAGAACGGCCTCATCGTGACCAGAGAACAGGAAAATATTATCTTTTTTTCAACAATAAGTTTAGAATAGTGGAACATAACACCTTTAAAAAAATTAAGAATAATTTTTTTGAGTTTTCATTAATGCAACAATTGAGAGAAAAATAACGCAAGAGGATACATTGCCGTGAAGGTGCAAATGTGTATATTTATTTATTTCATCCAAGGCAAATGTGTATATTTATTTATTTCATCCAAGGCAAATGTGTGTATTTATTTATTTCATCTAAGGCAAATGTATGAGTATATATTTATTTATTTCATCCAAGGCAAATGTGTATACTTATTTATTTCATCCAAGGCAAGAACAGGAAAATATTCTCTTTTTTTCAACAATAAGTTTAGAATAGTGGAACATAACACCTTTAAAAAAATTAAGAATAATTTTTTTGAGTTTTCATTAATGCAACAATTGAGAGAAAAATAACGCAAGAGGATACATTGCCTTGAAGGTGCAAATCTGTATATTTATTTATTTCATCCAAGGCAAATGTGTATATTTATTTATTTCATCAAAGGCAAATGTGTATATTTATTTATGTCAAACTAGGAACAAGTGTTGAAAAATATAATTAGTGTTTAAAGGATGAACACTTCTTGTGGCCAAAGGCGTGATTATTTTAAGCTCCTAGGGTTAATAAAGTTTGTAAGCAAAATGGAAATAATTTACTATTTTATTGCACCGAAGGAAAAGCTCCTTTTACTGGATATTGGTAATTGCACATTCAAGACTAGTAATAATCCTGATTTAGGATGGTTTAATGCCTAGTTATGTAGGACAGTGCTTTGCATATTTAATTCTAAAAAATAAGCAATATAAATTTAATTTTTTTTTACTGTCAATAGTTTGTTGCGTTGAAATGCCGAATGTTGCGGGTTCGATTCCGTTTCTTTAAAAAGGATTCCACTAGGGCTTTTCCTTAAGCTCTCTTTTACACTTTTTTGGATGAAAATATTTCCATATTGCAATATAATCTTCAGTTTGTACTGTATAAAAGAAAATGTAAAATTAAATATTCATATATAATTTTTTCAAAGATTATCCTGATTTGTTAGTTTTTTGGTAGATGGATTGTGAGTTTTAATATATATTTTATATTATAATTGTAACTGTGATATACAGATGACACTTTAGTATCATTTACATTTTAAATTTTTTATACTAAAAACTCTTTTTATAATAAAAGGGGGAACTTACATCCTTTTGTAATTATTGATCTAACGGATGAACAAAAATAATGAACATACTGATTAATTAAAGTCAACGTGCATTTCCAGTTTTTGTCGCAACAACCCGAGAATTAGGCTGTCAATATCGTCAAAATAATTTATAATTATTTCGTCCTCCGTACACACAATGGCACGCTTCAGTGTATACAATTTCTCAGTCCGTTAATCCAAACATCAGTCATTCTTCGGCCGACAAGACATATTATTGTAATCAAGAGTTAGTTATACGACCGGTGTATACTGATTCACTTCTGGGAACGGAAGCGGTCGCATTCCTTTCACATATATTTAAATATCTAAGACGTTGGCAGCCACCATGACTTCCGGTTTTTGGCCAGTGGGCAGTTCCGGTGGACTGTGGCAACACCGGATACGGTTGCATATTATAATTTAATGATTGGTCAACTTGTTCCCATTTCCACACTCGAAGACTCACCGCTCTTGGACAGGAGTTACCAATTAGTTGAAGTCCAGATTTTTTATTTTTTTTTATATTAATCAACCATTACAATTTTTTATTGAATATAATCAGAATGTGCATACATATCATCATGCCATTTCCCTCTCAGGATAAGTAGAGAGGAAAAAGCTCCAGACTTTCTTATCTCTTCTACATCCATACCTCTTCTCATACAACTCCTACGATTCCTCAGGCTTTTAATATTTTGTTCTTTCAAAATATCATTTACTTGATCCAACCATACTTTCCTTCCACTCCATTTACCAATAATTCAATTTACATTCGCAGTATATGTATTGTATATTTATTTTCTTAGTCTTTATTCGTTCATTTGTTCAACATGCACAAACCATCTCAGAATGGTCTATTTCGTCTTTCTTTACACATCAGCCGTAAGCTCACATTCATCTCTAATCACTTCATTTCGTATTCTATCATAAATTATCACCCCATGTATTCTTCTCAATTTCGTACATTTCTACAGTGAAACGGCTTGCTTCAGTTTTTCATGTACTCGTTGGAGGCGAGTGAATACATAAATACAAGATACTACATAATATATAAAAAATATCGAAACACTTCCATAATTCATACAGTTTACTGTCATCCAAATACATGACTGTACACTACAGATTAGGTTCCATAAAGCCCAGGCCGTATGCCGTGCAAAAAATTCCATTGAATCGATACGCTTATACTCGTACACTTCAACACACACTTCTTTTCTCTTCACATACCGAAAATACTCGTGACTTCTACACAAATAAAAACATCCTCACAAAAATAATTACTACGACCTTAATTAAGGAAACTGCTTGATATACAAATTGCTAAATTCTGCTTGATATACAAATTGCTAAATTATACCTTTTTTATGCGATAATATTTATTTCATACATGCTCGATCACAAGATAATGTTTGTCGATTTTTGTATGCAGTTAATCAAAAAACTTATATTTATCGCAATTATCCATGATACAATATATTTGGTAAGACACCTGTTTACCTTCCCAGGCGTTGCGGATTCGATTGTATAAATTGTATGGAATGGTGCATCATGTTTAACAGACTTTTGGTCAACCGAGAGGTTGATATTGTTTTATTGTATTTCCAACATTACACTTTATTTGCGTACGTATGTTAAGTGTTATTATACAATACAAAGACAAAGCGGTTTAAGACCAACATTGATGTATGGAAGGGAAATATGGACGTGAAAATGAATGAAACGAATCTGAGCAAATGCAGTAGAAATGTATGCAATAAGCAGAATAAGTGGTGTTTGGATATATGGCAGAATAAGAAATATAATTATTAAAGATTAATGTGATAGGTGACGAAACAGCGACTAAACAAATTCATAATGCAAGCATGAGTGGGAATCGTTGTAAGGGAAGATCAAAAAAAGATGGTTGGATCAAACGAATAAAATTTTGAAAGAATGAAAGTCAAAGAGTAAGAAAAACATAAGAATTGTATGGAAAGATGTATGAATGTGAAGGAAGTGTGTCGTGATACGAAAGTTCAGCGCTTTGTCCACTCTATCTACCCCAACGAAAAAATTGCGTGATAGTGTGTATGTGTATATATAAAAAAACTGTGAAACAAGTTAACCATTATAAGTGAATGATAATTTAAAAGAAGGAAACATAAAATGTCATATAAATCGTACGAGTTTAATGACAATGTGTATAGATTTAGAAGTGGACAAGGATGTTTGTCGATTTAGGAAAGTCTGGCACTCTGTTATCTCTGCCTACCCAGGCAGGAAAATAGCATGATGGTATGTATGTACGAGTATGTAAGTATAGCATAATACAGTGTTGAATATATTTTTATGGAACTGGGAAACGAACGAATGTATAAGACAGCAGACTATTATCGTGGACGGCACTAAGAGGATTGCCACTCAGTAGTGGAACTGGATAGATCACATTTCCAGATGTACCGATGATAGGTGGGTCTAGAAGGTGTTGGAGTGGCAACCAAACACAGGGAATAGAAGTGTGAGAACATCCCGAGCAAGATGGTCGGATGATATCAGAATAGTGACTGGGAGCAACTGGAAGCAATGTGCCCAAGATAGGAACGGGTGAAGGAGGAGAGAGGAAGCATGTATCCAACACTGGAGTCAGTCGAGCTGATGATGATGATGACGAAATGAAATCACGCTATAAGTTTGGTTTAAAAAACACGCGGACCGCTGATTTCTAATTGATAATCACTGCTCAAGAATATGGTCTACAATTAGCATTTGCGCATCGGAAATACTCCATGATGAAAATTCTAACGAACGTCATTATCACTGCCTCATCTCAGGTGGAAATATTAACTTTTCTATAAAGAGTGTATATTAGTTACTAAAAATATGAATATTAAAATATACATACATTTATATCCGGTTTATTTTGTTTATCAAGTAGTTAATTATTTTTTATTTGTTTAACAAAATTGTCTTACATCTATTTGGATGAGAACATGGATTTTTATGACCATCATGGCCTAGCAGGAAGAATATTTGTCTTCCACGTGGGGTTAAAAGTTAGCTACATGGGAAAACTTACTACCCTTAAAAACCCTTAAAAAACCTTAAAAAAAGATTTATTCAATTTTCCAGCCATCCGCATGGGTAGTTAATAATAATAAAAATACAAATGAAATATTACCGTTTAGAGAGGAGACTCTGCTCAATGATGCTCCAACTCGATACTTGAACTCAGAAACGATATTATATTATTCTTCTTATTTTAGGCCTGTTGGCCCGTTATGGTCCTGCATCATTGTTTCCCTCTTGTGACATCGACTGCCAGCTGTCTTTCCATCTTTTGGGATCCTTTCTATCTCCAGGACGACCTCCCAAAAGATGGATATTATATTGATTTTAGTAAACGTAAATTATTATTAGTGGCAGGACGAAAAAGCAACAACACAACCACATCCTCAGAAGGAACTATTGATATAATCTATAAGAATTGGGGGATTAAACACACTATTATTCAAAGATTAAAATTTAAAAAAAAACAACAAGCTGAGTGTAAGGACAAGAAGTTGGTGGCTGCAGTCGATAGATTATGTACTCCCCCGCATCTGCATTAGAAAAAACACGTCTCATAATAAACCTTAAAAAACTTACCAAAGGAAGATGAATTATAAAGAATCTTTTGTAGATCTTCCGATATGTTATAGTAGCACATTCGTATTTGGGTGGAGTGTACTGTAGGTGTGTAATGTTCATGTGTAATTATTAATTTTAATAGACTTCGTTGTTGTAGTTATCTCCAAGTGCTTCCTTAAGCTACATACGCCACCCACATATCTAACACTTTGAGGCAGACAAATAAATATTACTCGACAGAACGAATTAAGAGATTGCCACCTAGCAATAAGTCCGCCAGATTGTATTTGTAATAAAAGTGTTAAATAAATCAACGTTAACCATAAATAAAAAAAGGTGAGAGAGACTTTATATAGTTCTAACAAATAATAATATAAAAAAAGGCCTCTGAGATACATCAATCTCAAATTAACATTTTTGTATAAGATACTCTTTCTAAAATATGTGTTTCCATTCGTTGATTTATGTTATATGGTACTCTTCGACATGTCCAGAAATATTGGCCCTTAATCGAGTATTAAGGCTTAGTAACACTGAAAGTAGTACGAAAACTTGCAATTTTTCATCGAACATGTAAGTATTATCACATGCGAAGAGTTGATAATAACATTCACCCCTGACTGATGACTGGGATTTTTTTTGATGTTCATCGATAATCGAACCCGAATCCTCAGATGAAAGACACGCGTTTTACCTACTCAGCAACGGGACTTGCCACTCAAATGTTATGAAAACTTATATTAATTTTAATAACTTTGCACTAAACTGAAATTGAGCAAATACGACGGTAATATTCATTCCGTTATAGTAGCCATAAGCAATCAACTCTCCTCTGCTTTGTTCTAAGATTTGACACGATGAAGAAAATGTCAATGTTTGGTGATTGTATATCAAAACCGGTCTTGTCAAAATACTTGAAGTATGGTGTGTCAGGTTTTGGCAGTTGCGTTTTATTCCGCATAAAGTCACGGACAAGGTCAGGTGACAGTATTACGTGACATGAAAGAATGTTCCTCAAACTGTTTTTTTTTTTCTAAATAAAAATATATATACAAAATAACTGTATGAGAAGGTGTATGAATATAGAAGAGGTGAAGGATATGTGTCGAGATAGAAAAGTCTGATGATCTGTCCTAACTGCCTACATCCTCAGAAGAATGGCGTGATGGTATGTAGGTATATATTTATGTGTATAAAATATTAACTACCCCATTCGTAGGATTTCATGTTTCTTTCTATTTTGATTCTGTACAGATGCATTTGGGCAATAAAACAGGTGACAAAAATCCATAAAACACAATAAATTAACTTCGTATCTCTAAAAAAATATTTTAATTAATTTTTTTAATACACTTTTTCTTTATATTTGGGTGTTAATTATTTATTTATTCGAAAAATATACCTTTGTTTCCTTTACAAAACATTGCAATATTTACTTTAAAAAATAGATAAAATATCAACATTAACAAAAATCAGCACAATTCAGAACAAATACTATACGGCGCATGAAATCACTTATGTAAAAAACAACACTGACGACTATATCAGAATAGTTCATAAGATATACATTTGTATAAAGGCCATGGGCAAATGTTAGCATTATACTATATTATAGATTTCTTTATTAAATATGTGTATAAAATAAACAACACTGGATTAAATATCTGGAATAGAATAAAAAATCAAAGTTTATTAAATTACAAAAAAAAGATAAGCGAAAAAAAAATGGAAGAAAAAATAACCAATTTTCGAGTCAACACCTAAGATTGACGATATGCTGGAGAAGGGCCTTCCTGAAGTCAACAATATCTATTATACATAACAAATATGCATTAAACCAGACATGGAGTTACACAATTGTTACTTTCTCATGATGGGTGCATTACAATGCGCAACTGTCGTTAGCAGACTGCTATTAACAAATTTGAATTGTAAAAGTTCCGTGTGTTTCTAGCAGGATTGTTGAAATCAATTTGAGTCAATATAATTACCGGGGCTATGAACGACATTATGTATAACCTAACACAGAAACATCAAATCTAATATAATTCTCCTTTCACGATGATTATGTTCTTCTTTTTACCCACAATTGTTAATATTTTTATATACGAGTATGATAGGTATGATATCCTTTTCAAATGTGTTTTTCCGATTTCGTTATTAATTTCTATTATTTTCGTGTTTCATGTTTTAAAATTTATTTATGCATATTTTTTTTAAATTTTGGTTAACTATTGATTTTGATTTTTTTTTATATAAACATGGTATACGTTATTAAACTTTTATTTTTTATCAAGTCCGTGGTCGTTAATTACAATTTGGTGGATTTTTTCTTGGCTAAATTTAAATAAGTTTTATAGATCCGTATTTGAAAAATCCTGATAACCTCCGTAGCCTTGATGGTAAGACACTTGACTTCCAGCCCTTCGAATGAGGGTTCGATTCCCACTGTCACCCATTTTTTTATAAAGGGTTCCAGTCTGATTATCACTTCAGGTTTGTTTTTTTTTTTTGTTGGTTGGAAGAAATTATCAATGGAAATAAACCCGCCAAGTTGTCCTGTGTACAACAAAGTGTAACACAATAATACAATTATTTTCTCAAATTGTAATACCTGCTATGTGTGCATCATTTATATTTAACATCGTAACTTAATCTCTTTCAGGAGATAAGATCAATTTTTTCAGTCTTTGGTTTTATTTTCATAAAAAATCAACGAAATTATAAAGCGTAATAAATATTAATGGAATATATTTTTGTAATATATTTATTTCATTTTGATTATTTGATGAATGATCGATGGTCCGTTATCATTTTTCCAATAAAAATGACATTAATTATAAAAACATTAATGCTAATAAAAATTATGTGTTAATAATGTAATTATCAGATTATTTATTTCAACCGGTAGCAGCTAATTTATTCGATCAGATAAATATATTAATTTATTTAAAACATTATCGCTATCTCCAAAATAATAAAAGAAAAACTGTCGATATCAGCTCTTAAATTGCCAGAATTTCAATGTATTTATTTGTACTATATAACACATACAAAAAAGAGGAAAAAGACATGTGTACAGAAAGCACAGTGACGGAGAGTTACTCGGCGTAAAATATCTGTGTTCCATAATTCCAGATGACGACCTCCGTAGCCTAGTTGGTAAGACGATTGTCTCCAAACAAAAAGTTTCAGGTTCGATTCCCGTTGGAACCCAGTTTTTTTTTAAAAGGATTCCAGTCTGATTTTCACTTAAGGCCTTTTTAATATATTTCTGGTTGGTTGGAATATATTAGCACATGGAAATAAACCCGCCAGGTTGTACTGAATACAATGAAAGTGTAATACAATACATTAAATTATTGTCGAAGCAGAGTCGTTAGCTAGGAATATATGGTAAAGCAGACGGAGAAATTGTGCGAAGAAAGGTTAGGCCTACTAAGTATCAAAATTACCGAATTGACGCAGGACAATGCCAGGTGGAAGGGCCTCGAGATGTGACCTCGATCACTATAGAATAAGAAAAAAACAGTTTAAGGACATCAATTATCTTTGAAGTTCGCCGAATTTTCAGTTCGGTCAAAGAGAAGTTTACAAACCCAATAAAATTGTAATTTTTTATATGAATATCTGCTCTTTGGTTTCACTATGGCATTCACACATCCTCTCAGGTTTCTTTGGATTGACGCTCTGATAAGGACATAGTATATCTGGTTCCTTTTAATTTGGTCCATATTTGTCACAAATTTAATAATGCCTTTATATATTTATATACCGTCATCCTCAGTGGCCTAGTTGATAAGAAACACATCTTCCGACTTCAGGGTTGCGGGTTCAATAAGCAATATAAACAAGACAAATCTTCAAAAGGCTCAATAACAAAGAAAATATAATTTAATTTAAAAAAATTATATTTCAACAATTTTCTTTTTTTATAGCTTATATACTCCTCGTAGTAATTTTATCTGGTTTTATTAAGTAATACAAAAATATCGATATAAAAGGGCTTGGTGAAATATTGCAGGATATTAAACCAGCCGATAGTCATGTAAGTTTAATCTCCTTGTCAACGGAACTTTGGGTTTTATTGTCAAGAATGTGGTCTTGCTGAAATGCGACAGCATAAACATATTAAATCAATACACGCACAGGCATCCTTCCTTCACAGGACGGTTAACAATCATATTCGATCACGAAGGATACCCTATTGATCGATTGATCTTTTGAAGACTTCAGATTTACATCGATGTGCGTGAATAATGAGGTAATTAGACGGTTATCATTAATAATAATTAATCTCAAAATAATCAAATCTTTGTTTGATTGTGCTTCAAATATAATTTATCGAAATGTACTATTTCACAACAATACGTGAAATATTATCATTTTATCAAATAAACATCGATATTGAAACTTCCTGTTTGCGACGTTACGCCATCACTTCACTTACACGTGATTAAACAGAAACATCTCGAATCTGTCGATAAATTTAATCAAGCTAAAACAATTTCCATATAAGGTTATAAAAAAAATATTGGCGTGTGTCATATTGACCTTTTCGGAATAAGGAAATCTCTGAGGAGAATATGTGGTGTGTCGATGTATGACAATAAAACGTATAATTATTAAGGATGATTGTGAGCGAAAACTGTATACAGGGGTAACTCGGGTTACGAACTTAATTCGTTCATTGATTCCGTTCGCGAGCCGAAATGTTCGCAAACCGAAATTTATTTTCTTGGGAGCCGTAATGAGGGTTAATTTAATGCAAAATATATTTTATATATACTGTATATTATATATATATATATATATATATATATATATATATATATATATATATATATATATATATATATATATATATATATATATATATATATATATATATATATATATATATATATATATATATATATATATATATATATATATATATATATATATATATATATATATATATATATATATATATATATATATATATATATATATATATATATATATATATATATATATATAAAAGAAAACAAAAAGTATCAAGAACAACGAACGCAACGACCAACAATATTCACAACACGCGCACCTGAGAACACCTAATGCATAATTGCGTAATGCGCCGTTACAACTAATTCGTGAGCCGAGGCATTGTACGCAGGTCGAGTCAAAATATGTTCGGAAATTGTGTTCGTTCGTTGACTAGAGGCGTTCGTGACCCGAGGTTTGACTGTATGTAAAATATGTTGAAAATAACACGTTGAGGGAATTTAGATATGTTGAAGGTTGGGTGACAAAAAACTAACTCAATAAAGTTATATGGGGGGGGGGGGGGTCGCGGTAGAGGATAACCAAGAAAAATAATATTAGACCAAAATAATGAAATTTTAAAAGACGGAAAGGTATCGAGTAAGGGAAATAGAAAGAGATTTATAAGAAGATTTATGGATGTAGATGAGGATAAAGAAGTATGTCACGGTAAGAAAGTTTGACACTCTATCCTCTCTACCTAATCCAGCAGAAAAATGGTGTGGTGGTTTATATGTATATATGTACAAATACTTGAATGAACCAAGCAGAAATCGAGGGAAAACTGAGCCGCATTTGGTAAGATGTCATTTATTCTAGTCTTCCAAGTACCAGAGATATCTAAAAAAAATACCATTTATGTACTCCTGACTTTGGGGTTGAAACGGTGATTTTAAATAAGCAAATAATGCATCAGCTCAAACATGAGGTGACACAGAGAGCCATGGAGATAAAAATGCTGAATATGAATAGATAAGGCAACAGGTCAAAATCGATGGTGTATCATAGCTGAAAGGTTTGTCACACAGAGATACAAGTAGAACTAGGCAGTGTACTTTGTCAGATGTACCGAAGTTGGTGGAATCCAAAAAGTGGTAGAGTGGCGACCAAAGACAGAGAAAAAAAGTGTAGAAATATCCCTAGCTAGATGATCTGAAAATATCAGAAAAGTGGTGGGGTGCAACTGAAGCAGATTTTTCATGAAAGTATTTAATGAAAGAGAAGACGGATGGCCTATACCAGGGGTCGGCAGATTTTCTAGTGAGATGAACCAAATATTAAGTAAACAGAATCTCAAAATTTTCATGGAGCCGCAACATGAATTTTCACTGTAGCTATATACATTTTAATGATGAAAAAAAAACGAGATGAAATCAAGATTTTTATTTAAAACTCAAATTCACAATACAGTCGTAGGCTACATAGAAGAATAGAATATTACATATGGGAGTTATAAATTTCAGTAGCTCAGTGCACTACCTATAAAACAAGAAAACCTAAATAATTAAACACTAATAAAACAAAAGAATAAAATTGTGCCGCTTGTCTTCGTTCATCGGCCGTGTTCATGCTCTTTTAATGAAGCTGTGGAGTGGAGGTGAAGCTGGAGTTGAAGAGTCACACATGCCTATGAAAAGAGCCGCATGCTGATCGCGAGCCGCGGTTTGACGACCCTTAGCCTATACCAACACAGGAGTCAACCGGGCTGATCCCTAAACGACAGGAGTAAACATGTATTATCTAAAGCGTGTAAAAATGATATAACTTTTATTCAAGATAATTTAAAAAGCACCTCCTTAGGTGCAATTAAAAGATATGTCACATCAAGGTGATAGAAAAGTGTGAAAGGAAATGTAAATGTGATATATGGTTTAGTATTGAAAGATAACGGCAAGTTGAAAAATTCTGCTATTTAGATATTATTTCCACAGATGATGGAAGAGTCACGAGAGATATTGAACGGCATGTAACGATAGAAAACAAAGTCAATGGGGGGCTAAAACTTATATACTCGAATCGGACAGTATGTATCAAAATCTACCAAGATGATAGTCTTCAACAGTATTTTAGTATCAGTTTTGATGTATGGGAGTGAAACGTGGATGTGGAACAAGACTGAAAAAAACCGAATGAATACTGTGGAAATGCGTGCATTTAGAAGAATACATGGGGGGTATATGTATGACAGTATACGGATAGAAATGATTAGGGATGAGTGTGAACTTAAGACTGATGTGTTGAACAAAATGAAAAAGAGCACTCTGAGTTGGTTTGGACACGTGGAACGAATGTTCGAAGAAAGACAAACCAAACAGATATGTAGTGCAAATGTGAATAGAAGGCGTGTGAGAGAAAAACCAAGGAAATATGTTTGGATCAAGTGCATGATATTTTAAAAGCAGGCAATTTAAAAAGTCAGAGAAATCGTTTAAGCTATATAAGAAGATATATGGATGTGGAAGACGCGAAAGATGGGTGTCGTGATAGAAAAATCTGACGCTATCTCATTTCTGCCTTTCCCAATAAGGAGACGGCGTGATGGTATGTTATTAAAATATATATTTCTAATAAATAATTTCCCACATTTCCGAAAGTCTGAAAAACTTATCATACGAGTAGATATACAAAAACGCAAATATGAATGCCTACTATTAATTAAATTAAATTGGGTATCTTACAAATAGGTTACGAATGTCATCTTCTTGCCCTTTTCTTACCAATACCTCTAGTCGTAAGAACTCCGTTACCTGTGATCGTCCAATATATTCATCTGCGTCAAACTCTTCCGGCTAAGAAATTAAAAGAAATTTCAGCAGCACAGAAATTTTATTCCAACTAAAATGAATATTAACCAGGACTAGATCACATATTTTTAATGTATATCCTTGGCTTCTGCACCTTTAGTGTTATAAGATATATATGCACCTGTTTGTATATACATATACAAATTACTTTACGGAAAAAAACGAGCCCCTTGTTGAAGAAAACCTTTTGTTAGATGTATGTAATAATACCTCAGAATTATTTACGCCGTCGTGAATTGAGATTGTTTTTTATTGCAGTATTCACAAACTAAGCTATTAAGAGTGTCACCCGAAATGCACACGAAATGACCTTATTGAATTAATGTTCCGATAACCACATCTTCTATATCTGGATGGATAAGTTAAGCATTGATCTTCTTAAAAAAAAAACTTTGTATATATAACTGAACATCTTCACAAGAAAGTATGGGTATATATTATATACCTATTGTTAGTATTTTTACACTTTTATCTTTCTTCATTTTTACATAACCTGTATCAAATATAAAATAAAATAAATAATAATAATTGGGTTTTCTTAATATATTTTTAGCATAAAAAAATTTCCTAATTTTCTTATTAAGAAGTATAAAGTTTTCGTTAAACTTGATTTTTTCTCTGTTTCAATAATATCTTCAACGATATTTTCTTTGATAAATATAACGATTAAGATGCGGTTCTTTCTTTGATGATTGTGACAATAGAGATGCTGAACTGTGGTGACTGTGAAGTTCTATCTTGAAGCAACAAAATCTCAAAATCGCATCCACCGCAAAAAAAATTTGCAGCGTTAATTGTGATCAATATGTACTCATACATTTTTAAAAACGAATCTAAGGCTGAAAATCTTCCACGGTTGACAATAATTCTACTTCACTAGTTGCAGCCCGTGAAATATTCACGGAAGTAAAACAAATTCTACATTTATGAAAATATATATTCATAAATGTAAAATTTGTTTATATACTCGTATATCATTTATACATCGTCTCCTTTTACACCGGTTCAAACATTGTTAGATAGGTATTTAAAATTCGTTCAGCATCACGGACCCACCGAGATTCAAATTTCGAATTACTTTCGGAGAGAATCCAAGTATTCCTCTCTCGCTCTCTTGTATTCAAAATTCAATTCTCGTATTCTTTCTTTGACGACAACCATCGTATGGGTTTTGGCCTATTTATACTATAATATATTCGCAAAGAATTCTAGAGTTCGGACGTTTTTTTCGATTTAGCGATGTGAGACTCTCAACACCACGCCTCATTTCACACATTTTCATTTGCTGTCTACTCGACGCGATAAATATTAACAAAAGACAGAAAAAAATTACGTCACTCAAAATTACCTTTCATCCTTATTTTCCTTCGTTTTTTTTTCCTTATCCATTTACAATTTCTTTCTTCTTGTCCTACCATTAATGCTTATAGATTTGTCATTCTCTTGTTTTTTATTTTTTAACCAAAACCTGTCGTCATACATCAAACTACGTTACAAATACAACATAAGCTGGTTGGTTGCAAAAAAATCTGTTAAGTAACTAGCCCGCTAGATATATCATATACTCGTATTATGTACACAAAAGGACAAAACAATAATAATAAATAAGCATTTTTTTGCTTAGACAACAAAACGTGTTTGCATGTTAATCATATATGCCATTACACTATATATTTTTTGGGATATTCAGAAAAACGTATCTCTTCGTATTTTATCTATCCACACAGCTTTCACCTCGTCTACATTCATAAGACTTGCCATACATACTCTTCTGTTTCTCATTATCTTTTCATAAGTTAATATTCTTCTCTCATTTTTTCTAGATATGTACACAAATAAAAAATATCAAACAAAAGCAATGATAATAAATTCTTGCGAGTTTCAGTTGCCTTGAAAAGGGGTGACATTGATAATTCCATGGGTCGAACAACAGAGATTATGTCCCTGTCTTGGAAAGATTAATCGCTTTCTTATTTATTTTTGCTGAGCGGACTTAGTGAGCTAATCCAATGCCTGGGTTAAATGGATTTGCTCATAAGTATCAAATGTCGGAACGGTACGTCAGGGATGTGCCTTATAAGAGACATACGAGTACTACACTAAGGTCATGTGGGTTTCATAATGGTAACACTCTAGCTGGTAAGGATAGGGAGAATATACCGACCTTTATTGATCTTTTACAGTAACTAGCCCTAAAGCTAGACACTGCAAATGAGTCTGGGAATCTGTAACTCGTTATTAGCCTACCTATATTAATATCAAACCTTTTTAGTTGCCTGCACTAAATCAGACCTTCACCATTAAAAACACTGGAGCAAACCTTCAAATTAATACAAAGAATTTGGAGTATGTCTCGTGTTATGGGAGATATGGCCTCCAACAATCAATTAATAAAAGAAAGCCGAACTCCGTGATCTAGTTGGTAAGATCACTGTTTTCCGCCCGGAGGTTGCGTATTCGATTTGCGTTAGTACCCGATTAAAAAAAATGTTCCAATTTGGTTTTCCCTTCAGACCTTTTAAACATGTGTTAAGTTGATTGAAAGATATTAGGAAATATCAATAGATACACCTGCTTGTACTGTATACAACGAAAGTATAATAAAAACAATGTGGAGAGCTGAAGACGGGTCTGAAGAAGACAGCTGCCACTGGTTATGAGAGTTTCAACAACAATTTGTTTTTATTTAATTTAGTCTTTTCGCCTTGCTGCAATTTATGAAGCCACCCAGATCCATCAGCAGACTATAAGGAAAACAGACTCTCTCAAAATAGGAAGGAGCTATGCGTCGGACAACCTTCGCCCCGATTAGCTCAGTGGCTAATAATAACTAAGTCTAATCTTGTGGGGATAAGAGAAAGTTTTACTGCAATCTTCAATAGATTACTAAATCTTTAAAGACCTCCTATTGGACCCTAATTTAACTTATTGTTTTTTTTTTAAACTCCCTCTCTTTCAGTGTCCCCGCTATCCTTTTCATACTCCGGTGTAGCGCCAGCAGAGGAGGGGATCACCTCGGGGACAGCTCTTTCATCTTAGTATAACTAAATCCAATTTTCTTTTGAGCATACGATTGCACTGTAAAGGAACCTATTTTGTTCTTAGAAACAGTGTGGGTGGAGAAAATACAACTGCAAGTCCCCGTAAAAAATATGCCTTGATTTTTATCAAAATCGAGAACTGGATGGACAGTGAATGCGGTCTGATGGGGGTTGGTTCATCAAGCTCAAGATATTGAAGCTATGGTCTGATGATCACCGTCAGGGATGCCTGATAGGGCAAAACTATGTGGGAAAGTTGGGATTTGATCGACTCAATAAATTAAGAAGATTTTGTCTTATGCTTGCGCACCAGTATATTCAAATTTCAATATATTAAATTAAGTTGTAACGTTAAAAATGTTAAAGCTTATATTTTAAAATAATATAAAGTTACAATTTATTGGCTGTATGTTTAAAAGAGTGCAATAAAAATTGTATCACATAATAACTGATTCAAACTCAATCACCGATCAAGCGTTCTTGAAAATGATTTCGTGGTCTCTTTTCTTACGTCATTACTTCGAGGTTCATTGGCCGGTATTCGTATGATTATTTGTACAACGTTAAACTACGCACGACATTAAGTCTTGGGAATTAGATGCCACTTGAACTATATTGTTTTCTTATACGAACCAGTTTTTCGAAAATTGGCAAAACAGACCTCACATGAACAGATAATCCTCGTACTCGGAAATTGTAGTGTAAAGGTGGAACGCTTTTCTTTTGGAATTTCGAATTAAATTTTCAATGGGGATCAAAACTTACACGTAGAAAATTAAAATTAATTTAATTAATAGATATAATATATAAAGTAGATTAATTCTTAAGATGTACATTTGTATTGTATATACGTGTAGGTACAGCCTTTGGCAAATGTGTTTACTATAGATTACTTTATTAAATGACATAAACACTTTATTAAATAAAATAAAAACTTTATAAAATAAAATAAAAACTAAATATTTATTTTATTTTTTATTAAGACATTCATTAATTTGTAAAATATTTGTATACAGTACATCTCTCAATCAACCATAAAGATGTACAATATCTTCCAAAAAACTACTAAAAAAAATACTGACGGAAATTGAACTTGCAACCCAGGTTGGAAGACATCCATCGTATAAAATAGATCATGGAAATCGTCCATTTGTATGTATTTTAATTATAGTGTTTTTTAAAGTGAAAGATATTAAAAATACAAAGAATCAACATGCGAAGGATCAACAAAGTCGATAATCTGGAATAAACAGATTCCATGAAGAAAAATCCAGGATAACTTATTTAAAAAATATTATTGTAACCGATTCATCGGTGAATATGCTTGTGGCGCCATAACCGCCTAAACTGGAAATGTTATGCAAATTTCTCTAATTTTGTGCTCATCATCTGCATAAAATAGCTGATCCAACAATAACAATTTCCCTCTATCCTCGGTTCTCCACCAATACAAAAATGTAGACTTTGGTTCGTATCTCATGTTTCACTATAGAATATATTCCCTAACCCATCTCTATTCTGAGCTGGGATTTGAATCCGAACCAGGAAAATTTAAATATTAAAACTGTTAACTCTCAGACCGTTTTTTATTTTTATTTGTTTGTACTTATTGGGGTTCAGTATATTATCTGCCTAAAACCAATTCTAGAGGTCCTTTAGATCTGTTAAGAAACATTGTTATAAGTCAGTGTATTTTTTTCGTGGCGCCACGCCGAAACATAAATGTTAGGCAAAAGGACGCCTCGGATTCGATTATCGGCTGATTCACTCCCGGACTAATTATACTCTTAGACCATGTTTCATATGTATAAGCTTATCAATATAAATTTAAAAAATCTTTTAAACAATATATGATCACAACTTTTGGTCACATTACATTACATCAGAGAAAGTTAAATTGCTTAAATACAAAGGTTCAGATATTATCCCTTTTAATGTGCAATCCTAAACTTTCCTACAGCTCCTAAGTATTTCAGTTCAGTGCCTCCATAATGACACGCATGGCAACTAATGAAATGATCACCATCCCTAGAGTTAAGACCTCTTCTGCCCAAAGGCAATATGCTTATTTGGCTCCCATTACATACAATGGCGTGCCGACTTCAATAAAGGTAAAGGTAGGAAAACCATTTAGACAGTCGATCGGAGCGTGGTTGTTATTGCGACAGGATTTTGAGTACTTGGGCTTTCAGGATGAATGACGAGTGGAAAGGATTTATGTGAGCTCGTGAGTGTGGGTTTCTTCTTGTTGTCTTAATTTTGGTTGTTTTCGTATTTGTGTTTCTGTGTATTTTTTTTGTTTTAATTTTGTTTTGATTTTAATTTTTATTCTTATGATTGTGTGCGGTATATTGTGGGATGAATATTTTTGGTCTTTCTGGAGTGATGGTGTGTGAGGAGTTGAATTTCGCAAGATGTTTCCAGTTGTAGTTGAGTGCCACTGTTTGTCAGGTTGATGAGAGCGTGCAACGGGATTTTGTTTTTGTGTAATCAAAAATCGGAAAGAAGTATCGATTAATTTTTTCATGCTAAATATCCTCAGTGAGATACAGGCAAAAGCCTAGTTTACTGGGGATACGACAAATGAAACCCAGATCCATTAAAATTGTATGTCCAAATCAAATTACCTGTTGTTTTCCTCAAATTGTGTATATTTCTTGTCATGTATAATAATAAATAAATAAATAAATAAATAATGGACTTGCGCTACATTCTGAGAGATTGATTTAGCATCTTAAACCAGTTACCGACTGCTGTAAGAGCCTCACCCTTGTTGGCTTGCTTCAAATACTGATTTAAAAAATATGAATCTCTCTTCAATGACGAAATGTGTTTGTAAACAACTCCGATTTCCTAATCTTCTTATCTCCCTTTTCCTGTCTCGACAACAAGATTTGTTGTAAACAATACTTCTCTTTTGCCTATTCTGAAGACAATTTGTTAATAGCGAAGAAAACAGCCGGTTTCAAAATAGAGATCGTTATATACATATGTGACCACGAGGTGACTATCAAAAATGTATTATGACTTAATTCGGTAAAATCTAAGTTCCATTGAATTGATCCTGAGGAGATACAACCCAACACAAATCAGACTTCAAACAGAGCCTGATGAACTCTGATTCAAAATTTATTTTATGTAACAAAAAAAAACTTCACATTCTGAGAAAGAGGTTTATATCTAACTTCTTGAAAACTCTTGAGCAGATAATCATAAGACATGTATTTAACAAGTGTTCTTCCTCAATTAGAACGATACAGGCAGAAATAGTTAAAATATCATTAAGAAAACCAGTCATGGCATCGTCAAATATAAACTCATTTATACCGGAAATATTTCACAAGCGCTTTCAGGGTTGATCTAATAAAAAAAAATCATCGTGTAACTTTGTTCCAGACATAGCAATAGTATATCACTGGACTAAAGATAACGTAATTCGAAAGTGAAATAATTTCGATTCATATATGATTTTTAAATTGTGCAGTGTTTTAATATGTGTGCCAAAATACTTACAAAATAATAAAATATTTCATTAAAAAACTACAATAATAGCTTATTTCAATCCTTATTAAGGTTTGTTTTCCGAAAAGATGATTGCAAACATGTCTAATAATAAATATGATGACAAAATTTACTTATTTATTAAATGTATTATGTTCCAACTTATATATTTAGGTTCAAGTTGTTTCTTTTTTAATTTATTTTATTCAAATCAAAGTGTCTTAAACTTCTCCTTTCTAAAATCTGCTTATGACATCCGATATTCCTTTCTTAATTCTACTATAAAGACCGTACTACAAACTTTATCATACATTATTATAGCAGAAGTTCATCGTAAAACACGCATTTATTCTGCTCTTATCATTTTTTCTTGTTGTCCAGAATTCACTTCCACACTTGTTTATCAAGCTGGATACTAACACAACACTGTACACAGCATAATTTTTTGCAATTAGAATATTTAACAAGAAATTACATTGTTATTTCACTAATTACGTTTATCCCCGCTACACGTGTTTCTACCTCGTAATCCCGAAGCTCTCTTCAGGCGGAGTGAGAACCTCGGGATAGCAAGTAAATCACGTTTAACAGGAATTTACGAAATTGATGGAATAACAAAGTAATTTCTTGTTTAATATTCTAATATATTGTATAATATAAAGTTAAAATCAAAACCTTTGATACATTTAGCAATTGTTTTATAGGTAAATGCAATTCTTAATGTTTTTATTATATTTCACTATAGGTTCACGATTTTCAATAGTCTAAGATGGTATATTTTTCGTTTTGCACGATTAACTCTTGCCACGAAAGATTTTTTTTAAGTTATCCGAACCAGTATACGAATTGGTTCACATTTTAGTGTGGACTCGACATAATACATACAGATAGTATAAGCGAGCATAATGTACAACCCGGAACTGGAATAAATTATCGGCAGGCGACACCTTGTGGTACCCGCCGCGCGCCGCACTCCACATTTCTCTCTCGACAGCACTCCTCCGAGGAGCGGGTTTTTCTTTTGTTTGTCTATAAATAATGTTTGTTTAATCCCACACGCGCAGTCCACTCCTTACCACTTCACACCACTCCTTGCCGCTACTCCCGGTCCTCTTCACAGCACGATTTCTTCTTCCCAACCCTGATCTGCTCGATTCGCCGGAAACATGTGTTAACATTTGTTCATGACTCTTTTCTCCGGAATTATATACCCGGATTTGCCGGAAGTTAAATTGAGCCGACTACAGAGTATTTTGAACTCCACCTATTAACAAGTTTTTGAATCAAATAATAAAGGAAGAAGTTCCGTTGAGGAGAATCGTCGCTCTTAACGACGCTACCTACATTGTCGTTTTAATATTAACCAGACCGTCGCTTGCGGATAGACTATTGCGTGATGACTGATTACATAGTCCCTTTGAGTTGCATGGCCGCGCGATAAAGCACTGAGCTTCCGTGAGGAAGCTCGCTGGTTCGAACCCCGCACTCAGCTACTACTCACGAATGACACAGGTCTCTATAAGTATTCATGGGTAAAAGGATATCTATGACTTCGTATATTGTTCTGGAATAATGGCCGAGAACTTCTATACGTATATGAAGGAGTATACGTCAGTGTCAAGTTATGTCCACTTCATAGGATCTCCTTAATTATATTCACATGGGCTACATCGACGCACTTGGTTGCCGCATCCGTAGTTGATATTTTGAGTAAGTATAATAAAGCAACTCGGCCCGAGACTACTGTTATCTAGTGAGATACTATAGAGTGAAACTATTTTAAAACTAAACTACATAGTAAAACTAAATTTATATTTACAATAAGATGGGAATTAAATGTGTATCTATTAATATGAAGTCATAGGGATGGGAATTAAATGTGTATCTATTCATATGAAGTCATCCTTATACCCATATAGTCATCTCTATTCTTTCAACAAAAAAAAACATGCCAGTGTGCTCCGATCGTCTCACTTCAAGTGTGCCATCAAATCCAGTACACCGCTGTGGCCGGTGAGTTTGCTGGTATGCAACGGCTTACTAGTTTAAGGTGGAGAAAAAGGAGAACGATCAGATAGCTCCACGGCACAGCTTCGGTTCCCAATTGAATTGACTTTGGAATAGGAATCCTCGATTACGTGTCTCAGCAATGACAGTCTTACATACGTACATAATTTCATTTCGTATTCTGTCATACATTATCACCTTATCTATTCTACTCAGTGCACGTATTTCTACAACATTTATTCAGTCTTTTTCCACGTTTCACTTCCATTAATTTAAGTTGTTACTAAAGTTGTTTCCACGTTTTTAAGTTGTTTCCACGTTTCACGTCCATTAATTTAAATTGTTGTAAAATATCGTCATAGCAGGTTTTGGCTAGTCACCTTTACAGGATGGGTATCGCAGAGATATCTGTGGTCATTACTAAATACGTGTAGTAAATCATGTGTTTTTCAGTTGTCGTTTGCATAACAGATTGATGCCACATCTTTGCTACGTCCAATTAATGTTCTTTCTTTGATCTACTTTTAAAAAATCTACTTAGAGATCTTGTCATTTTTTTCTAATTTTAATCATTAAAGTTTTAATTTGTCTAAAATATTTTTAATAAATCATTTTTTGTATTGACTCACGATCACTATTTTAGATTTGATGCGGTGGCACAAATCATCCTAGTGTGGGTTGATTGCGTCTTAAAAAGAAAAAATAAAATAAATTTATAGAGGTGCTACAACGTTGGTCTAGTTCGATCCCGACACCGCCCCCTGTGTTATGTGGAATAAAATAAGTTCCCAGGGGTATAAATTCGGTCCTTAGAGTGACTTTGGTCACTGAACGGCGCTATTTAAATCGTGTTACACATTTGCTGTATACTTTATAACTTAGAGTGTTTATTTTCATATTTCATAGAGAAATATTTTTCAACCAACCAAAATAATGTAAAAAACGCCTTTAATGAAAACCATACTGGAACCATTTTGAAAAAAAAAATGGGTACCAACGGGATTTGAACATGCAAGGTAAGATATGATGCTTTATTCCATACAATTTTTATTTTTGACAATTTCATTTATTTATTGTTGGGTATTATATTATTTTGAAGTTGGCAGTGTCAGGAATACATGGGGTAATAATGTGTGATAGAAAACGAAATGTATTGATTAGAGATGAATGTGAACTAAAGGCCGATGTATTGAGTAAGATGACGATGAACACTCATAAATGGTTTGAGCATGTAAAACGAATGAGTGAATAAAAATCAAGAAAAGCATGGTTGGATTCAAGTTAACGATATTTTGAAAAAAGCTAACGTAAATAGTCAGAGAAATCCGAGTAGTTCTATGAGGTGTTTGAATGTGGAAGATGCGAAGGATGGGTGTAGAAATAGGAAAGGGTTGCGCTCTGTCTTCTCTGCCTACCACGACAGAGATGTGGAATGTAAGTTGGCACCTACTATAGATATAATAAATGTTTTAAACACTTTGTGGTTCGTTGCTACGTACTCTCAACTCTCCTTTATGGGATGAAGGCATGGACCCTTATTTTTTTTATTAGATGTACTTGAAAACCAAATCGATAATGCTTTATTAAAAATCATAGATAAATCTTGTATTTGCAAAAAAATATCAAGCCCGTTAAATAGGTATTTTATGGTTAAATTTTGTCTTTCTTTCAAAAAAATACAAAGAGGTAAGGTATTTCCTCAATTACGAGCATAACAGAACATGTGAAATATGAGTTGGATTGTTGTCACATAATAACGTCGAATTGTTTTTGAAAACGAGAAAAAAAATCTATATCTGACACGTGTCCACCCTTGTGTTTTTTGCCATAAATTGTTATTTTCAATTCAATTAACAATATAATACCCGAGAATTGATTGTTTTCTCAGCATTCAGATTTTAAATTAATTAATTTTGTCTTGTAAATGTATTATTTTTTTATTTGCATGATGTTTTTGAGATATACACGGCGAATGCTTTTAATTTCATGGACCGCGAAATGAAGAAACTTCTCTTTTCTGCAGGAGCTGAATAACAAATTTAAACTATCGTTGTTTTATCGCCGATATATGTATTTACACCGGATTTATGATTGTAAGAATCGCATTGCCGGCCTAACTTGGGAGGGTGTAGAATGCTGGGCTGTGGACCGAACTGGATGAGCACCCCAGTGTATCTGGTGGAACTAATAAGGTGGCAATGATATTATGTCCTATATCAAATAGTAAATTTCATTATATAAAGGCAATCGTGATTCTTAAAACCTGCCTAGACGCCCAGATGTCAACTTGGCAACATCAATGGTTATCATCAACAATGAAAAGACAGACGTTAAAAAAAACTTTTGCGTTAGGGTACGCCTTGGTTTTCCGTGGTTTATTAAATAAATTTCTAAGTATATTAAGTGCGTTGCACGTCACTTTCCTTCTGCTGTGATATCGGAAGTTAATGTCGTCCAACGCCACTGGAGAAAGAGTCCCTTTGGACAGTTCCCGCTTCGTCACTACGTGACGTCACACTCATAAAAAATAAAGAAGATTTAGATCTTTTAGTGTAAATCGTGCCGGATGGAATCTTAATTTATTCCTCATATCAGTATGGATGGTGGTGGAATCCAACTGAACTAAACTATATAAAGATAAGGGTGCAAGAATGGAGTGTGGAAGTTACGGAACCATTAGTTTACTGAGTGTGGTAAGTAAACTGTACGAAAAAATTCTGATAGAAAGAGAGAGAAGAAAGGCTGAAATGAAAGTGTGCAATGTTCAGTGTAGAAGTTTTAAGTGAAAGAGGACGTATGAATCTGATTTTCTCTTTTTATATGATTTTGGAAAAATATTTGGTAAAAAATAACAAGGTATATTTTGCTTTTGTCAACTTGGAAAAAGCATAATGCCGCATGATAAGAGGTAAGCTATAAATGTATAAAAATATACAGCGTAAATGTGAGTAAAAGGCGTGGTAGAGAAAGACTAAGAAAATGATGCTTGGATCAAGTGAATATTTTGAAAAAGGAAATGTAAGAAGTAGGACAATCGTTCGAGCTCTAAGAGAATGTGTAAGAATTAGTTAACACGTAATCCTTGTTGGCGTCCGTATTATACTCCAAATGACTTCAGACCAAAGAGTTCTATATTCATAGAACGTACTCGTATGAGTGAATAGTTTGAAGGCACGAGTAACAAACCTAAACAAATTATTTGCTTTATTGCATACTAATTAATTTGCAAATCTATCGAAACGTCATTTTCAAATATCACACTCAGGAAAAGTAGAAAACATTATTTGACGAACTAAAAAGATATATATTGCATTCGTTTATACAATATTTATATATTGTAAT